>CM059310.1:7985000-8420000 GCA_030340665.1 Neosalanx taihuensis
GCAAGGGGTGGAGGGGTGGAGGGGACGGGCGTTGATCCTGGGCAGAACATCCAGCCAGCAGCCAGAGCTGTCACATCCAGACCTGTCCCTCCTCGTTAGAAGCCAGATGAGCTCTGAGGGCTAATTAGAGACTGAGCAGGGACACAGAGGAGGAGGAGGACGGGGTTAGGGGAGGGGAGAGGGGGAGGAGGGGGGCATGAGGAGTGGGGGGGGGCGTGAGGACACACTGGAAATGATGAGGGAAAAGGCGTTGAGCGATCAATGAGAGTGGAGAATTATAGGTGAGTGGAAGACCGCAAGTGAAGAGGAGGTCGTTAAGAGGAGGAGAGAAGGAAGAGAGGAGGCCAGAGAGGAACGAGAGAGGAGGAAAGGAAAAGAGAAGACGAGAAGTAATGAGAGATGACAAGATGAAGAGGAGAGGAAGAGAAAAAAAGGAGGAAGCGATTGAGAAGAAGTTAAGATGAGAGGAAGAGAGGAGAGGAAGAGAGGAGAGGAAGAGAGCGAGGAAGGGGGGAGAGGAAGAGAGAGGAGAGGAAGAGGGTAGAGGATGAGGAGAGGAAGAGAGGAGAGGAAGAGGAGAGAGGAGAGGAAAAGAGGCAAGGAAGAGGGGAGAGGAGGAGAGGAGAGGAGGAGAGGAGAGGAAGAGGGGAGAGGAAGAGCAGAGAATCCATTCAGGCAGGACACGTTTAGCTGCGAGCCTTATCCGAGGGGAGAGCCAGATCGCGACACGCAGGGTCAGATTGACTCGTAACTCATGGCAACGACTCCCATCATTGAAGCCCCCCCCCAGGATGCAGGGAGGAAGAGGGGAGGAGGAGGAGGAAGAGGGGAGGAGGAGGAGGAGGACATGAGGTCCACATCCTCCATGCCCAGCTCAGCCCTCAGGCTTGTCCACATCCAGCAGGGCAGCAAGGTGAACCGTAAACGAGGCGCACAGCAAAAATGTCACAGTGAAGCCAGCGGAGGGTCTATAAAGGAGCTCTATTAGCTTGATGAGTCAGACAGGGGAGCTGGGAGCTGGCCTGGGACGCCGTTTGGAAACATCACAGAAGATTAGGAGAGTTAGCGGCGAGCAGTTGGCTCAGCATCAGAGAGCGCCGGAGGGACAGGAAGTCCACAGACACGGATTAGTTCGGTTTTCCACTTCCTGTTCTGGGAGATGGTCGTTTCATGCCACGCCATCGAAGCGTGCCCCTCGTTAAGCGCTCTCTGATTGGCCATGAGTCTCCTCATGTTTTACTGTGCTGTCAACACACACTCATAACAACAATGGATTGGTTTCTGTGTCGTTTTTATTTTTTTACATTTAGAGTCTATTTTAGGTACTTGATACTGTATGCTCATTCCAATCCATTAGACCATCTGTTTGATATTCAGCATCTGACAACACAGTTTACACCGCTCTCTCCCTCCCTCTCTTTGTCTCTTTTCCCATCTATCTCTCCTCCCCTCCCACTCTCTCTCCCTCCATCTCTCTCCCTCCCTCCCCTCCATCCTATCTCTCTCCCTCCCCCTCTCCTCCCCCTCTCCCTCCCTCTCTCCCTCTCTCCCTCCGCCTCTCTGTCTCTCTCCCTCCGCCTCTCCCTCCCCCTCTCCCTCCCTCCCTCTCTGTCTCTCTCCCTCCGCCTCTCTGTCTCTCCAGGGATCACAGTAATAACGACCTCTCCTGCAGTTCTACCCCTCTCCCTGTGATATGAGCACAATCCTTGCTCCCATTAACTCACACTGTCATTAGGGCTGGATAGAGAACCCTTCCTCTTCTCCTCTCCTCATCCTCTCATCCCCCCCCATCTCTCCCTCTTCTCCTCTCCTCATCCTCTCATCCCCCCCCCCATCTCTCCCTCTTCTCCTCTCCTCATCCTCTCATCCTCTCACCCCCCCCATCTCTCCCTTCTTCTCCTCTCCTCATCCTCTCTCATCCCCCCCCCCATCTCTCCCTCTTCTCCTCTCCTCATCCTCTCATCCCCCCCCATCTCTCCCTCTTCTCCTCGTCCTCATCCTCTCACACCCCCACCATCTCTCCCTCTTCTCCTCTCCTCATCCTCTCACCCCCCCCCATCTCTCCTCTTCTCTCCATCGGTCCACCTACGTCTTACTCTCGTCCTCCTAATCTTCTCCTCTTCTCTTCCCTCGTCCTCTCTTCCACCTCTTAAACCCTCTCCTCCTCCTCCCCCTCTCCTGCTCCTCCCCCTTCCCCTTCCTCCTCCCCCTCCTCCTCCTCTTCCTCCCCCAGGCAGCCTCAGGTTAAGGTGGACAGTCTCTAGTCTGGATTGCCCTTCATGCTCTCTGGCTGAGTTGAGCTTGGGGCAGAATAAACCCAAAGACGTCAGCAAAGGCTGGGAGCTGGAGGCTTAGCAGCCTTCCGCAAGCGAGCTGCCTCCGCTCCCGAGCGAGGAGAGCGGGGGGAGAGGCAGGGAAAGAGGCTTGGAGAGAGGCTGTGAAACTGAGGCTGGCTCCAGCTACACCAACACTAACCATGCCTGGAACAAACACTAGTTTGCCTTGAGAGTCTTTGTGAAGTATGAATAGTTGATGTGTGTTAATCTGTTCAACCGGAGAGAGGGCAGAAGGCTGTGTGGTGGTGCTGCGATGGAGAGGAAGAAGAGGGGGGGGGTAAGAGAGAGGATGGAGGGATGGAGGATAAGGGGGAGGAAGAAGATGAGGGAGAAAGAGGGACTTGGAGGGGGGACAGAGGAGAGAGCAGGGGTGGGTAAGCGGATCAAAGTGGCACCTCCGCAGGTCCTTTGAAGGTGGGCAGGGGGGACTGTTTGGCATGCGCCACCCAGAGTGAGGGGGCACCGGGGGGGGGGGGGGGCTGGGAACCCTCCAGCACAGAGGCAGGATCAGAGCCACGCGTTAATCCAACAAACAGGATCAGGGACAGGGAGGCGAAGAGGGGGGCCTGCAGGCTGGGGGTAGGGGGGGTGATGAAGGATGGGGGGTCACGGCCACCCCTGTCTGGGCCACCAGGAGGGCTGTGTAGAGGCTCAGCCTGGCCTATCAGCAGCAGGGAGGCTGGCGGGGGGTGGGGGGGGGTGGATCAGACCAGGTGGTGCCTGGGATAACTTTTTCATCTGCGTGTCCACTTGTAAATCCATCTGTTCTGCATGGTCCCTCTATCAGACACAGCACACTGCCACACAGCCTAGAAGAGCCTAGAAGAGCCTAGCACAGCCTAGCACAGCCTAGCACAGCCTAGCACAGCCTAGCACAGCCTAGCACAGCCTAGCACAGCCTAGTACAGCTTAGCACAGCCTAGCACAGCCTAGCACAGCCTAGCACAGCCTAGCACAGCCTAGCACAGCCTAGCACAGCCTAGCACAGCCTAGCACAGCCTAGTACAGCTTAGCACAGTCTAGCACAGCCTAGCACAGCCTAGCACAGCCTAGCACAGCCTAGCACAGCCTAGCACAGCCTAGCACAGCCTAGTACAGCTTAGCACAGTCCTAGCACAGCCTAGCACAGCCTAGCACAGCCTAGCACAGCCTAGTACAGCTTAGCACAGTCTAGCACAGCCTAGCACAGCCTAGCACAGCCTAGCACAGCCAGTCTTCAGCATGCTGAGTCCTTTCACTACCACAAAATAACAACTCTGTCTTCATTCAGGACGAACTTTTATCCAACACAACATACAGGGGGGATTTGAACCTACGACCATGCTCTAACCATCAAGCACTCCCCTGTCCAATACTGTACACTGAGACCAGGAGCATGTTTCTATAGTAGACAGTCACAGTATGATGTCAGGATGTTACAGGATAACGTTTGTGAAGTTCACAGCGTGGTCAAGTAGGAGCTCAGTGTGCACGGGGTCATGTTTTCAGCGCCAGAAAGCGATTCAATCCAACACTCGGCCGTCACAGAAGTAAGTCCATCACTTCAACACCAGAGATACCCAGTCCCCCCCGCCCCCAGTGATGGGGGAGAGTGGGAGAGATCAGCGGAGAGACGCGGAGGGAGACCTACCTGCCTTGTTCCTGTGTCTGCCTGCAGGTTTGGCCTGGAGGCTGGGTCCTGGTCCCGACAGGAACACACACAGCAGGACAGCCAGCTCACACACACACACCAGCGCACGCATCTCTGGGGCTTCTCCACCACACACCCACACACACACACTCGGATCAGCTGGGGAGGCTGCTGCCCTCGGAGGTTGTCAATGGAGGGGGACCATGGAGATGTGAAGAGGGGGGTCCCAGGTGATCAGGTGACCAGGGGATCCACTCACACCTGCAGGATCCTCAGCTCCAGCTGGTCTGACCAGAAGTGATCATGGCTTCAGAGGTCCAACCAGAGACAGAGATCCCTTGGAGAGACCCTGAAGATGTTAGCAGAGAGGGTGAACCCCTGTCCTCCAGGCAGGTGAGGAGGTTCCTGAGGGGGGTGCGGAGGTGATGAGGGTTCCTGAGGGGGGTGCGGAGGTGATGTGGAGTCAGGATACTGAAGGGATAAGATCCAGAAGAAGAAGATTCCTGAAGTTCCAGCAGGTTCCCCCACAAGATGAAGATGAACCTTAACGAGCTCCTCTCTCTCTCTCTCTCTCTCTCAGGACGACTGAGGCTTCTGTGTGTCTTTCATCTTCACCACAGCTTCAGTCCAGAGTCCTCTTCTGCAGTCTGGGCAAGTCCCTGCCCAGTGGATTCACTCTCTCTCTCTTTCTCTCTGTTCTTCACCCTTTCTCCAGCCCCCAACTCTAGCTCTCTCTCTCACACACACACTCACACACACCTCGACAGCTGGTGAAGAGAGCCGAGTAGCGTCGTGCGTGCAGCGTTCTCTCATCCCCACACACACACAGAGTCTCCTCTCTCCTCTCACAGAGCCACAGATCGCTCCCTCCAGCTCCCTCTCCCTCTCCCTCTCCCTCTCCCTCTCCCTCTCTCTCTCTCTTCGTTCTAATCCCTTTCCCTCTCGCTCAAACACTCTCCCTCGCTGTACCTTTCCAGGTTTTCAGGAACTCCAGTTTACCTCGCTCGCTTTCGCTGGAACGCGCACGCGCGCACACACACACACACACAGACGCAGCACAGCTGTGATGAGTGGGGCTGATGCTGATTGTGATTGTGGTGTTGATGGAGATGTTGTGGAGATGGCTCAGACAGAGCGGTCTGCCTTCTGCAGGTTACTGTAAACCCCCCACCAGAGCCACGCGCCAGCACAGCCCACGATGTGAGGATGGGAGAGATGGAGAGAGAGAGGAGAAGGAGATGGAGAGAAGGAGATAAGAGAGACAGAAGGAAAGAGAGATGGAAAAGGAAAGAGAGAGACAGTGAGAAGAACAGAGAGGGAGTGAGAGAGGGGGAGGAGAGACAGAGAGAGAGAGAGAGAGAGAGTAGGGGGGATACAGAGAGAGAGGGAGGGGGGGGACACAGAGAGAGAGTAGGGGGGATACAGAGAGAGAAGGGGGGAGAGAGACAGAGAGAGAGAGAGAGACAGAGAGAGAGAGACAGAGAGAGAGAGACAGAGAGAGACAGAGAGAGACAGAGAGAGACAGAGAGAGAGAGAGAGAGAGAGAGAGCAGTAATTGTGACAGTGGTAATCCGCACAGCTTGGGAGCAGTCCACAGAAAACGCTGTCTGAAGAGAAGGGTGACAGCTTCCGTACTTGAGGACGTCAACTAGGCATCACCACACAGAGAGAGGGGGGAGAGGGGGGAGATAAGGAGAGAGAGGGAGGGAGAGGAAGAGGCATACTAGAGATGAGAACAGAGAGGGGGGGGGGAGAAGAGGAGAGGGAGGAAGTGGGAGAGGCAGATCTAGAGATGAGGGGGGAAAAAAAGAGAGAGAGAGAGAGAGAGGAGGGGAGGTGGGAGAGATAAGGAGGAGAGGGTGAGTGGGAGGGAGGGAGGGAGGGAGGGGTACAGTCAGCTGAGGAGAGAGTCTACCCAGCAGGAAACCAGGAAATGAATGTTTACAAAGAGTCATGGTCTCAATTTCATCCCAGAATGAAGTAAACACGAGTACATTTGTGATAGTGACCTCATCATGCCTCTCCTCCTCTCTACACTCCAGCCTGGCTCTGCTCTACTGCTGATGGGCAGAGCTCAGAGAAACTGCATCTGACTGCAGGAAGACACCAGGCTAAACAAGGAGGTCTGTGTGTGTGCAGGTCTGTATGTGTGTAGGTCTGTGTGTGTGTAGGTCTGTGTGTGTGTAGGTCTGTGTGTGTGTGTGCAGGTCTGTGTGTGTGTAGGTCTGTGTGTGTGTGTGTGTGTGAGAGAGGGTAGAGCAGGTTAAGTGAGCACTTATTTAAACCCCAGAAACGAAGAATAACAATATCCTTCAGGCCCAATACCTGAACATAAGGTTGTCCACATCACACACACACACACACACACACACACACACACACACACACAACAACAACAACAACCAACCAAGAAATGATTTATAAGATTCCAAATGTCATTCTGTAGAAGGCTTCAGTTCTTCTGTGATGGTGGCTATGTTAAGCTCAGTGAGGTGCAGTGAGGTTAACATGGTCAGGTTGAGGGGGGGGAGGGGGGTCTTCAGAGGGAGAGACTGACATTCTAGCCCCACCATGGGAGGTTAGGGTTACCAAGCCAGAAGATCTGACCTCAGATCAGCACGGACAACCAGAGTCATCAAGAAGTTTGCCAAGAAAAATCCTCTCCCGCAAAAAACATTCTCCCAGAGACACGGCGTGTTTCTACTGCCCTCCTGTGGCCGAGAGGAGAACCGCAGGAACGTTCTCCCCCCACCCCCCACCCCCCAACACCCCCCCCCCACCGAAAAACAGTGTTTGGTTAAGGGGAGCCACCCCTAAAGTGCACAGTGGGCACCTACAGTGTCGGACACACACACCCTCACTGTTTCATTCCTCACGATCTGAGCCCTCCCCGCCCCACCCCCCCACACCCCCCCCCCTCCCCCATCCTCCATACCTCCCACCTCTCGACCCCCCCTCCCACCCTCTTCTAAACCCCCCCTCCTTGAACGTGACTCATGGCTGGAGCTCTTGGGTAGGAACAGCATGGAGATAAATGCTAATTCAAAGCCACATCCGAGATAATACGTTCTGTTCTCCGGGAGAAATGAATACTTTCTCTGCCCTCAAACAACACAGACGCATCTTGGTGGATATATTCTGTATTTCCTGTATTCAAAAATAGCGATCGTCACAATGGAAGCGTTGATCATTAGTGCTAGAAATCTGGCAAAGAGAAACCACTGTGATTCTGTCGCAATCTGCCAGAGTGGGAATGAGCCAAGATCAGTTTCAGATCCACAAGATGTGCCATCTTTCCAAAACTAATACCAAGTGGTCTTAAAGTAACTTTGGTCTTAAACTACTTTGCAATCAACTGAAAGTTTAAAAAGTATCAACTGAAAAAGTTGGCATCTTACACACACACACACACACACAAAGTAATACAGACACACACCACACTGTGAACACTACGCTTCACTTTCAATCTCCAAGACTTCACAATTCTTTCCTGGGGGGAGCTGTCCGTGGTGCTGAGAGGTGTCGCCATCTACTGGTGAACAAACGCAACTACAAAACATCCACACCCATCAGATGAGTCTCCTCCCCAGGGAACTGTGGGAGCCCTTCAGCTCTCATTACCTGGAAGCTGAGGAGTTATGAACTCCAAGAAGCCCCTGTTACAGTCTGAGAGGAGGGAGTGAGTTCATCTCCATCAGCCTCCTCCCTGTTCCTCCACCCTAGCAGTCAGAGCCGCTCTGCCTCCCGCTCCCTCACGCTCCCTCACGCTCCCTCACGCTCTCCCGGTGAAGCAGCCAGAGCGCCAGAGCGGCGTGGACGGGCGCCCAGACGTCCTGAGGAGCTCCATCTGTCCCCCGTCTCCTCCGCGCGGCGGCGCGGCGGGCGGAAGACAACCATCCATCACACCCTGGCCAGCCTAAACACTCCCCTCGCTGAGGACGCATTAACCTTGGACTCCCCACTCTCTCCTGCTAGCCCAGCGCTGCGGAGAGGATGGGGAAGAGGGTGTCTGTGTGTGTGTGTGTGTTTGTTTGTGTGAAGACACAAAATGTCAGAATAAATTGATTTGGGAGTTTTGCTGTTTTTTTCCCCTCTGGAAGCAAATCATCCTTGTCCTACGTTCAGCTGTTATTCAGAGGGAGAGAGTGAGAGACGGGGAGGGGGGGGAAAGAGAGAGAGAGAGAGAGAGAGAGAGAGAGAGAGAGAGAGAGAGTCTTTGTGTACATGCGTTTGTTTGTAAATGTGCATACATCGCAATGCACAGGCAAATACATGAATAGTGAAGCGTTTTCCCAGGGAGAACAAAACCTTTCCCTGGCCGCGAGGCAGCTGTGATCTTAAAAACAGATAGAAGGAGTGTGTGTCTGCAGGAGTGAGTAAACCTGTGTGTACACACACTCAGGGATACAAACACATGAATATTTAACACAGACAAGGTGTTCTTTGAGGGCCCCAGACCTTACCTTGGCCATGGGCAGATGGGAGCACATGCAGGCTGAGCAGAAGCAGAAGCAGGCAGCTCATTCTGGGCCTGAAGTTCAATCTGTCCTGCCTGGAAACAGCCAGACTATCTGCAAACAAGTTCACAAACAAAAACAGTGAAAAATCTATAGAAATATTAAACAATTTACAGTATAGTTGAATATCCACAGTGTATAGACACACTGAATGTACATGGGAATAGTATTTCTAATGTATATGCATAAAATCGGAATTTTTAATCATTTAAGCATCTTTGTATTCGTGGGTCTTCCTGCTACGATGATGCTATTTTGCGTTACCATGACATCCCGTGTTTTCTAGCACACGTGAACATTTCTGTCACCGCGTTCGTAACGAACGCTCACACGCCGACAGCAGTGAACACGCCAGCCAGCCACCTTTACATGGGAGCCACAGGCGTGTGTCCTGCTCTGGAGGCTGGCCTGAGGCGCCTGACCCCCACACCCCCTCTCCCCCAGGCTCTACAAGGGTGTATGGGACTGCTTAATGTCTGCACACTCCCTCTCAGTTGCTCAGAGACCCTGTGTGTTACTGTGCTCCATACAGTCTACATGTCAGGGAAAGTAGGAAGCGACGCTGATTTAAACTCAGATTAATTTATGTTTGATAATTGATATTAAGCACACGATAAATAATGGAGGTGTGCTGGAGGTAGAGATTCTCTCTCCCTCTCCCTCTCCCTCTCCCTCTCCCTCTCCCTCTCTCCCTCTCCCTCTCCCTCTCCCTCTCCCTCTATCTCTATCTCTCTCTCTCTCTCTCTCAGGCCTCTCCTTGAACCTCACTAGAGTTAGAATCTCCGCAACCGTTCCAAACGTCAACAAACAGTCCACCGTAGGACCCCACATGACACAATCTTCAAACAAAAACTTTATTCATACCCAGTACAACAATGACGACACATTGGCAGCACTGCTAACCTGCCCAGCCTGTCCTCTGTCTGATCCCAGACTTCACATGATCCCCTGGCTGTGACGCTCACTCACCCCTGGTCCTCCTCCTTCCCAGCATGCTCCTGGCCGGCGTGGGGCGTGCTCAGAGGGTCAGGCAGGACAGCACGCCATGACGCTCCATCGCTGCATTTCTGCATCTGCTCTGGACTGGAGACAACCTCCTTAACAAGGCAGAGCAGGGAGTGAAGGAGAGTGAAACAGGGAAGGAGAGAGGGAGAAAGGGATAGGAGGGAGAGGGAGGGAGGGAGGGAGGGAGGGAGGGAGGGAGGGAGGGAGGGAGGGAGGGAGGGGACAAAGAGAGGGAGGGAAACAGAGAGTGAGAAGGGCTGGAGGCAGAGAGAGGGATGGAGAGAGAAAGAAGGGGTAGGCGGAAAGAGAGAGTGGGAGGGAGAAAAAAAGAAAGAAAGAGAGATGGGATTGTATACTGACTGTCTAATATACCTTCCACACACACAAAGCTTCAGCTCTCTATAGGTACTGTAATGCTACTTGAGTAGAAGTAATGGTACTTGTCTCCATCCATTTCCTTGAATCACTTCAGAAAACTGTGATTCATGAGAAATATCTCTTTGGCAGCTTAACAAACCTCTTTCTTCCACAGCAGACTAGAGAAGAGTCACCCATGAATTATTTAGATGATAGGGGAGACAGAATGCTTCCAGGTAACAATAGCAGGTTGTTCATTGATTTGGAGATGGGGCCAAATCAGACATCCTGTCTGGAACCAGAACACTTATCTGCTAATAAACAGCTTCCATCAGGACCTCAAACTGGGTTTCACTTCATCTTGGCAGAGTTGACTGGCACTGCAGGAGCTTTTTACTGTACGAGCTTAGAACTCACACAATAACCACTGAATGAATATCTTATAGTTTTGTAATGTGTGTTGTAAGACTCAAACGACATTATTAAGTTGAATCGCTCAACCGACTTTACTCATTTGTTTTAAGTATTTTGGACTGCAATTGTCTGATGCATTTACGCACATTTCCCACTAGAGGGCAGTAGATCCTATTAAGGGTCGTTTGGATAGATGAAAGCGCTTTAATGAGACAAAGAGGTCAAGTTTTGAGGTCTATTCACAAACAAAGCAACGTCTAAGTCAACGCCTACTAGTAAAAGGACTGCATTTACACAGGCCAAAG
The DNA here is from genome assembly GCA_030340665.1 of Neosalanx taihuensis. Lineage (NCBI taxonomy): Eukaryota > Metazoa > Chordata > Actinopteri > Osmeriformes > Salangidae > Neosalanx > Neosalanx taihuensis. Next base: position 7,995,565 of record CM059310.1, read on the forward strand.
GAGTAAAAAACTGAACATAAAACAACAACATACTTACCTGCATGTATAACTGCATGATCACACATTCTCTAAACGGAAAGTTAGATAAATGAACTTAACCCAAGATGACTGCAAGTAACGACGTGCTGAATCTTGTAGAAGCCGAATAATTCGCATCGGCCATTGTGGTAACATTTGACCATGTATACGTGTGGATTGGCTTGACCGATTCAAAGTCACGCGATAACAGCAAACATGAAACCAATTAAAACCAACCCTGCCAATTAACGAGACCCCGCCCCCCTCCCCGCCATGCCCCTTAAACCAATTAAAAATCTATTTTGCTGACAGACTGTGAGAAGACAGTTATCCTAAAATTGATTATTATATTGAGTAATTCAAACTGTAACTTTTCTGATGTGAAATTAAGAAAAGTAGATAAACGTCTACATATAATCGTCTTTCCAGGATTTGAAGATTGCCATCAATGCAATCAGTCACCAATATAAAAAGGATTTCTTGCAATTTCTTTGAATAAAACATGTAATCTCACGCATTTATGGAGAGTGCCTACTTATGTCATAAAATATGCCGGTTTAATGCTTCACATCATTTGTAATGTTGGTCGTTACAGAGCTGCCTTCTGAAAAATAATGTTTTGAAAGGTTGTAAAAAGAAAACAGGAATAATAAATTTGACCAGATGAAACCCTTGACACCTGATCAAATGAGAGTTCAGTTCTGCGTCTTCAGACCAGCCTGTTAACCTTCTGAGTCCTGAAAGTGTCGTTTTGTGAACTGATCTCCAAGTTAGCTGTCACAGAAACAACACCCTCCTCAAGCCTGCTTTCCAGATTCATTAATGGAGACTTGATTAACGAAGCTATGAATATGCAAATATAGCCAATTTAACCGAATTTACACTTCTCTGCAGAGCAGAAAGTGTTTTGATCAACCACCTGTGCCATTAAAAGAGACTGAACTGTGGCGTGGCCACATGTCATTATGTAGCAGATGTTACAGTTTGACACAAGATACAAACTTTTTTGTTGTTGTCAAGGAGACTACTACAATCCTTATCTAAGATCAGGATGCCAAACTTGTGTCACTGTTCAAATGCGTCCAACATCTATGAGTTCCTGAGAGGTTTGACAGACGTCATGAAGTCTTAATCACCTCCCATCAGGAGTGCTCTGGATAATTAAAGGTGTTGGGAGATGCAAAACATGGTTTAGGTGTCCAAGAGGGAAATGTCATCCCTATGACATAATTAGCATACATTAGCTTGTACCCAGACAAGCCCTGCTGATGCAACATGTTTGTTTTTTCGTAGTAGTTTGACACCTTTAATTGGGGGACTGTTATTGGTGATTAGCAGCGATATCAATGTCAAGCTAATGGGACACCCTGGAGTTAACGATGACAGCATCAAATCTGGAAACGTGTCTCGCGTCATAATTGAAGGTCAATTACTCTCCTGGGTGTTTCCAGATGCAGCCTGTGCAAAGAACGTTTACATTTACAAACTGTACGCATGATGATCTCATCGATCATCGTCTCACTGACATAAACTATGAAAGAAAACTTTGTTGAAATGTCTCAGATGTTTCTCTCCATCTTGATGTTTTTCCCTCCTTCAGAAGCACTGCCACAGTGATCACATGATGAGGCTGTGTTTACTGTCACATGATACCGATGGACCTCGTTAGAGCCTCACTGTCTGGCACCTGGGTCTCACATGAAACTGAAGTCAATTAAAGGTGTTAACCAAACTCTGGAGGACAGCTCAGACTCGTTAAGGACGTCATGGAGGGGGAGAGAAACACTTCCTGAACACACAACAACATTTCCTCTGATCTTTCACTTTGATGTTCATTTGGGTGTATTCTGTTGAGTGTCCAGCCTTGTACTGTATACAGACATATTTGGAACAAGTCACATTGGTGTTGACATCATGTTCAACTGGAAACAAGTAAGAACAGAATCTTCCAGGATTCTGGCATAAAATTCTGCAGAACTAAGCTATTCTGAAAACACAGTCACTGAAGCGTAAACTCAGTTTTCGATGATGTTGTCAATGTTTCCCTCTGGTGGTAAGATGGAGAAAGAACTTGATCTTGTAAAGATAGAAAACAATGGAGACGTCAAATGAGAGCCCTATGGAGTAAAGAACAGGGAAAAAGAACAACATAATACATAAGTGTTATAAGAAAAGAACCAACAGCAGACATAAAGACACATTTGTAGACATCATAGTGTTGAAAACGTATGATTTATATTTTATATCCACACAGAAAGACTCTAAATACTCCTACATAGCAGTACAATCTACCTATACCAGGGGTCTCCAATCCTGGTCCTCAGGGGCCGCTGTCCTGAAGGTTTTAGATGTTTCCCTGCTCCAGCACACCTCCACAGAGCTTGATAACGACCCTTCATTTGAATCAGGTGTGCCGGAGCAGGGAAACATCTAAAACCTTCAGGACAGTGGCCCTCGAGGACCAGGATTGGAGACCCCTGACCAATACCCAATAAACCCTCACTACCACACTGAAACTGAAAGCTAAAAAAATGTAAAATAAAATAACTACAAAATCTGTTTGTGTTCCATGGCAACACGAACAGAACACCTCTGCAGTCCGAGCATGAATCCAGAGTGAGGACATGTTCCACAGCGATGTGATGCCGGAGGTCCAGTTTATTCTCCAGGGCTGATGTCAATGCAGGATGCTTGGCTGGATCTCAGAGAGTGACATTTCAGGGAGAGAGCCCCGAGGCTGGAGGGGGTCACTCAGAGAACCTTCCAGAAACCAAGACTGATGACTGAACAAACAGGAAGAGAAATGTCACAGGGAACTGCCAAGTACCACCAAGAGCCACACTGCCTTCTGGGAAGAAAAAAAAAAACCTCCAGCTCTCCAGGAAGTCTTCTGTCAGTGTGACCCTGGCTCCCCTCACACACTCTTCTGTTTCTCTGTGTGCGGTGGGGGTGCGGCGCCGTGGGGAGGGAGATAAAGGAATGGTACTTATCTGGGCTTTATGACCGGATGAGGTCACGACCCGCTCACTAGACTGTGATGTTCCACACAGAGATGACACACTACAGGTTTCCTTTGCAAATGAGGAGGCACACTTCAGAGAATTAGCCATTTAACCTGCCCTAACACACACACACACACACACACACACACTACACACACACACACACTACACACGCTACAACACATAAAAAACGCCGCACACAACTCTTCACCCATTTTGTGAAGAGATAACCTCCTGGACAAACAGACTAGTTGTTCTGGCAGATGCTGAACTTCCTGTGAGATAACCTCCGGAGGCAGGTGAACATGGTCCAGCAGATGTCAGTGTTGGCTGGGATAACCAGGTGTCTGAGCAGAGAGGATCCTCTGTCTCCGGGTAGTAAACATCTTGGACAGCGTCTCACTTATCACTTTGATAACACAGTGGTAGATTTCATCTTCCTGTTCGTGTCTGCAAACTTCTGCCTCCGAGGATCGGGAGCGTTGGTTCGTCGATCTGGGATTTTGGAGAATGTAGCCCAGAGGCTTTCCTCTGAGAAGCGGTGAGATTATCAGTAAAACATTTTTTTCTAGAACACACCATTACACTCCTGTGGTAGATCACTGCAAACTGTTCTAAAGGTCAAAGGTCAAGGGAAAGGCTCGGAGGCGCTCATATTTTACCGCAGCATCAATCGATAAATCAATGGCTTCCACGCTGTTGATACTAGCTGGAAGTTCTTCGGTGAAGTATATTTCACTATCTTACAGATGGAGCCATGATGTTCTCTGTTCATTAGATCCCTCTGTGGAACAGTTGTCTAGTCTGTTATGATATTCAGCTCTCAGTGTGGCCACACTGTTGGAGCATAACAGCATCAGAGGTAAGCAGTGTTTATTTTGATGGAGTGTGATGTGTTTGTACTGTACCATGTGACGTTAAAAAGACAGACAGCGGTGGTGGTGGGGGGGGGGGGGGGGGGGGACAACCCGACAACATTATCCAAGTGAAATTCACTTAGTTCCCTAGCAACAACCACAGCTATTCACAAGCTGTGCCCCTGTGAATATTTGATGCCATTTTTCAGCTGAAAGAATATTGGAATGTGATTGTATGCAGCGGTTATCATTTGAAATCTAAATCTTAAATATTAAAGTAGTATACCACTGGAATGGTCCAACTGGAGTTTGTTCCTTCGGTTTTATTTTTCTGTTTAGCTCCATTTCTCTGCCAACGCCTGCCTCAAGCTAACACAGACAGCTAGATAGGTAGAAGGAAATACAGGCGAGAGAGAGAGAGAGAGAGAGAGAGAGAGAGAGAGAGTGAGTGAAGCTGTAGGCTAGAGAGTCAGCGTTGGAGGAACTCTGTGCATGGTTGAGTTCCTGTGGAGGAAAGACAGGTTGTTGGAGCTGCAGAAGGCCTTGCAGGGCCTGTCATCTCTCAAGGTACCCACAGATTTGATCCTCTGGCAGTAAGACTGGGAGGGCACTACCAGGGTTGTACATTCACGGAACAAATCGCCCGGGAAACTTATTCTTTCTTCCAAATCTCCTGCCGTGTTTCCTCTGGAGGAAAAGCCTTACTACCTGGGGTCTGTATGGATTAAGAGCAAACACATGATCCAATTACTGAAAGAGGCAGTAACAGTGATGAACACAACAAGAACATGACGACAAAATGGGGGCGGAATAAAAAAAGACTCGCCTCTGAGCATTTTTACTACCCAAGGAGTTTTAAATAATCAAATGTCTTGGTCCTTTGAACAAACAGGATAATTATGGCCTACAGTCTTCCAGTCGCTTGTCCGGCACGGCCATGCATAAAGAAACGCGTTATTACCACTCAGAGGTTTTCAGCAGGACGAATTAAAGGGAATAAATGTTTCATGTAGTCACAAGACTGGAGAGTGGATTCACTGTCCACGATGAACACAGTGGAGCCTGCTCTCTCGATGCACTCACCATCACACTGTGACACTTCAAAATAACACACTCACACACTCACACACACACACACACACACACACTGGCATGCAGACAAACCCACCCACACCATTAGTAAATGGTTTTAACAACATAATGTCTAAGTCATTTATTGGTCGTGGGTCGAACTTGAATGTTTCAGTATCCTGGAATTCAAGCTGTTTGCATTTTAACATCCGCAAAGGAAAACCACAGTCAATGCATTGCTTTGCTTAACAAGAGACCCCCCTCCCCCCACCCCCCACCCCCCCCCCCCCAAACAAAAAGTCAATGCATTGCAGACCACAAGAGACAATAGTCAAGCATATTGCCCTGTTAGATTCAAGCAGCTCTCTTCTCTGTAACTGAGCTTCATTGGAAAACAATCTAAGCAGCGTTGCTGCACAGGAAGTGACTCTCCAGCTCTACAGTGCTGCAGCATGATGTCAGATAAGACAGGTGAGCGTGTGCCACTGAACCAGAAGACCTAAGATACAAGCCACAGGGGATGCAACAAAAGTGGAGGAGTGTGTGTGTGTGTGTCGTCTGATTGTGTGTGTGTGTGTGTGTGTGTGTGTGTAAGACACCTGTGTCTAAGCTGCAAGACCCCCTCTAACCAGTCTATTTTTGAAAACATCTGTCATCTCTGCTAGGCTTCATCCAGGGAGCAAGTGTTCCCAATCAACCCCATTAAGTAGCAGAGAGGTGGGGGACCCTCCACTGCCAGGCCTCCTTGTCCTCCACCAGCCCCAGCAGCACATCCACCAGCCAGCAGATCCTCCGGCCAGCAGCCCTGTGCTGAGCAGCAGATGGTGGATTAACAGACAGAGCTCGTCTCCATCAGGCAGGACACTCAACAATCAGCCTGTCTGTAATTCAGCCACTGACTGCTGCCACCAGGCCTCACAGAGCAGAGGCAAAGCCTCGCGTCGCTTCTAATGGCCTTGACATCTGCTTCCTCTTAACACCCTGGACACACACACACACACACACACACACACACACACACACACACACACACACACACACACACACACACACACACACACACACACACACACACACACACACACACACACACACACACACACACACACCCACTCCTATCACCGAGCAGCTTACGATCTCAAATCCTTCGGTTTGTCGACAGAGAATCTCTGAGCATCTCGCCGCCACACCTGTTTTCTTTAGGTATGAGATGCGTGTCATTGTTTTCAGGCCTTCGTCCTCACCTGACAGGTCAAAGATGCTTCTGAAATAAGGGTGATTCAAATTCAAATCACTTCGATCCTAATCCTTGACTTTTGAGTAGGGGATTTTAAGACAAGCAATTTCCTCCCAAGTCTGGTGCATTATGCTGTGTAGAATGAAGGTGGGGTACGATGGTGGAAGCCGGCACACCTTGGCGGAAGAGTTAGCATATTAAATTTTGGAGGTCATCAACACATTTAAGGAGGTCCTAAATGAGGAGCAGGTAAACAACCTCAGGAGAAGAAACCCTCATGTTGAGTTTGAGAGCAAAAAAAAGACAAACTGAAACATTTCCAAAGGGCATTTGGTCCTTCAACATTCTGCTGGAGGCTTTGCAAAGAAATTGTGTTAGGCCCCTTACTTTGAATTTAAATGAATATTGCATGCTCTGTTTCAAATGTCATCTTCCCTTGCATGCTAAGTTTACATTTTCTATTGCATATTTAGCCAGAGGAATGCATAAGGACCTTTCAATCAAAAAGGCACCTACCGCCAGACTTTGTATTAATTATGAAAATACATTCAGGGCAAGGCCATCCAGCTGTCTGGTGGCAATTGGAATCTAAAAGCTTCCCCTCTCTCTTTTTTTTTTTTTTTTTGCTTGTTATTTTCCATTTCATACTTGTGGAAATCCCTGATGCATTTTCAGGGGGATTGCTTCCACAGACCAATTAGCTTTTTCAAGCAATTACATTGAAGAAGAGGGCCGTGGTGATTTCTGTGGAAGGAAACTTCAGCTGGAGAAGGGGTCAGACTGATTTGTTTACGTAACAAAGCCAGAGGAAAGGCTTTGTAGACCGAAAGGTCCCCCCTGGAAGCCATTTCAAAAACCCTGCAAATGTGTTTTGCATAGAATCGCCAAAATGGCACGCATATATTGACAGCAATACCTCTCAAGGGATTATATGATCCCATTTTGGCAAATATTGCGTGGTGTTGAAGGTTGGCGTGACTCGAAGACTCGAGCAGCACTAGGTGTGTGTGTGTTTTCGTGTGATGTGTGTACAGTAACTGTGTGATGTGGTGTCAAGGCAATACAGTGTGGTGAGAAAGTGTTGATTTGAGAAGTGTTGAGTGTAGAAACAGCCTCTCCTTCTTCCCCCTTTGTACTCGCTCTCTAGACAGTCTGTCTTTTGCTTTCTCCAACTCTCTCCCTCTCCCCCTTCATTCTTTCTCTCCCCACTCTATCTCTCTCCCTCCCTCTCTCCCCCCCTCCCCCTCCCTCCCCTCTCTCTCCAGACCACCCACCAACACATTCTCCTCACACTCCATTTCCCGCTACTGTACCCCTCCCAAAAATACAGATTCACTCTGCATTCAGTGAAGGGAGATTTTAATTGCATTTCCATGTAGGTGTTTTCTGAGGGTGTCTCTCCCCTGGCAGCAGGCAGAGTGCTTCAAGACCAGGCCGACATGCTCAGCAGTGCAGGAAAGAGGCCCCCGGGGGCCGCGAGGGGGGGGTTAGGGAGGGAGGGAGGGAGGAAAGTGGACAGTGTGCGATGGGGACTCCTAGAATGGCATAACAGCCAGATTATAAATAAATGCATGGGAGGATTTTTTTCTTCTTATTTTCCCTCATGGATGAAATGGCTTAAACCTTTCGCTCAACCTTTAAGTGCTGGCCTGAAGTTATCATTTTATGCAATGAGGAAAAACACTTTCAGTTCATTTTGCAGTGTGTCGAAAATTCCGTGCTGAATTTTTCAGCGTGTACTTGAATTATGAAGTGTTGTGGAAATTACTGTGAGATCCGCTGTGTAATACTTTAAACATATTGCATCATGTTGCTCAAACGTACAGAAAACTAAGGTATTATAGAATTAGTTCCATAGCGAAAATGGCTGTTTTGGGAAATTTCTACACGCTAACATTCCCGTCAACATCTCTGCTTTCGGGAAAGATGCAGTTTAGAACTTTACTGTCGGATTCTTGAGCCGCTGTTTTGTCAGCGTTCTGAAGATACAGAGACACAGTACATGTAGTGCAGTACATCTGTGCAACTGTCAGAGGGGAATAGGAGGCATCTAACAAGCTGAGAACTGTCATAGGACAAGTAAACTCCTATGCTTCAAGTGTCAAGCAGACATGCTAGCTACAGTATCCATCATCACCTTTGATGAAATATACTCAACTTGTTTGGAGTTTACATTCACACAATTGACAACTGAGAACAGATTAGCAGTCAGTTAAGTGTTCTAGATATTTCCAACATCCACCTGTCATAATATTGTTTATCCTGTGATGTTTAGCCTATTTATTACAACATATTAATGCTACTGTAGTCTATTATGTTTAGACAATTAAGAAGTTAAAGTTAAATAACTTGATATATATATATATGGTATGTTATTTATCTAATTCACAGGCAGATGGTATAATAATGATGTTATGTTTAGTATTACAGAATAGTTTTTAATTTACTGAACAATCTGGCCTATGCTGCTGTTTTTAATGCTGTGGTATTATAAATATTAATATAATGAATCCTGAAAGATGCCTACATGTTTTGTTTTCGTTAATATATGGTGCCAAATATTTTTTATCCAAATACAATCATTTTAAGATAATGAATCTCGTCTCTGCATAGAAAGTCTTTGATGTTAGCCTTGGTAGGGGCGTCGCCATGGGAACCAAAGAGTCTGCCCAAGTGACTTCCTCCAGTAAATATGTAGTTCAGTCAAACTGTTACATCACCAATATATAGGATCTATTTTACATTTTAGCTAAAATAATCCCTCATCGGACGGGGGGTTATGTTTTTGTAAGAGAGAAAAAACATCTATTTTTTACATTAGTTGATTTATTGAGCTGAATAATGCTCGTGTTAATCCTGTTTTAGAGTTTTATCCTGCACTATGTTCTGCTTCTTTCCATGAAAAGGCAGCGTCATTCCCATGGCGTCACATGGTTTTGTTCTCACACAGGCAGTGGGATGTGAGTCATCTGACACAGGCCGCCTCTGCTTATGCTTAGTGATGGACACACTTATGGCAGGTCCGTTGATTTGTACTCTGGCTACTCCAACATTTCATTCTAGTTTAATGTGTTTTTTTTCCAGTAGTATGAATGTGTGTGAACGTTTCATACGTGTGTATGCGTCTCACATGTGTTTGTATTAAGGACAGTTCTGATTCATTTCCAATAACAGCATCTCATACGAAACCACATTATGTTGCAATGTTTTGTGGCTTCCATGGAAACACAAAATATTATGATGATTAGAAAGCTGTCCATCATAATAAATGAAATCATGTCTTCACTGAATACACAGTAAACCTATAATGTAATTATGAGATTGTATTCCAATTTAACAGAAGAAGGCTATCTTCAAACAGTTTTCCAAGGTTCAAAAGAAAAAATGGCTGCCATTCCCCCCCCCCCCCCCCCCCCCCCCACACACACACACACACACACACACACACACACTGAGTGATGGTGAAGAATCATCCTTAGTAAACTTTACAGTCTTAAAGAGGATGTGTTCATTATCGGGAGACTGTTTTACAATGCAAATGAACACTGACCCCCTTTGGTGTCTATGAAATGAGTTACGTGTGCTCACGCTGGAAGAGCGATCCTGTCAGTTATGTCACCAAACAAAATTCCATTTCCTCCCGTAAGGGACAGCAGAACAGACCATGTCAGTGATCCACTTCCTCTCATTACCTGAGGGTCAACACAAGGAAATTGGCTTCCACATTGATTATTTTTAATCCCGCCGGGTGTATGAATAATTGACTCGTCTTATTTCCTTAGTTGGAAGCTTGCTCGACACGTCACATCAAAGTTATCTTCATCATGCGATACGAGTAGCTTTTATCATCCTGATGAAGACGTTGGCTATCTTTTAAGATGACTTGCACACACGCAGGGAAGCTATTTACGCGGATATCAAAGTATATTTCTCAAGTTCAACAAGTTTAGAGGAACAAAGCACTCATCAACAAGATTAAACTTGGAATTTAAATATATATTCTAACCTTTAATCATCACTAGAGCTGTGTGGCTAACCCCCAGACTTGCCATAAATCCTGCAAAATCTCCCAAGACGTATGACTAATGAAATTCTTCTGCTTAGTCAAGCCTCCTGATCTCCGTGGTCACGGTGTGACGGCCGGTGAGGGCGATGACGCTTCAAGAAGCTCGCGTTCGGCTCATTCAGATGACAACAATTATCTTTTTTTTTGTATGTTTGGGTTGGTTTTAATTTCCGGTCAAACAAACGTTGTAATAACCTTTTCGAAAATATGTTTTAATATAGATTCTGTAGTCTGATCATCCTGTGGCAAATGCTGATATAATCTCTTTGGCCACTGTTAGTTTCTCGTTACCATGACTCTGTACTTCTGTTGTTAATTCCTCAGGCTTGTGTTGTGACCTTCATTGATCCTTACTGTGAGTCTTGCTTATTAAACCCAGAATCCAGCTGCACTGGTCTTCAAAGTGTGTGGCTTTTTCTCTCTTTCTCTGGCAAATTGTTGATTTGGGAAGAGAAAGTTCGTTCCACAAAACGATGACGCCAAGTTTGCTATGTCATGTTGCCCATGCGCTTGTGACACACCTTTTGAGGACGGATTACCTAAACTCCAACTTTATCTTTGACGGGCAGAGTAGACGAGGATTTAATCAAAGCAGCGTATGATCTTGTAGGTGAATAAAGAAGGTGTTTCACAAAACATGTTCACATCTGGATTTACAACCAACATGAAAATATTTGGAAACACCCCTCCCTTAGGCCTAGCCTAAGAGCTGTAGCTTCAAGTGTGATTGGTGATTGGAGAGCTTTGTTTTTAAGCCTGTTTTTGAAGGCCATAGCAGATGGTGATTAGTGTTTTTCATTAAATATTGCTTAATTGCTGTCGTTTCCACACTCACAGTCAAGTCTTGATGTGAGTCTAATTAGGCTTCAAAAAGCCATCAGCCATACTAATCTGAGACATCTAGTTGGTGAAGGCAACAGCAAGCCTCTGAACTACCTCACCGAGAAAAAGGAGGTTTCTGTCAGCAGCACGTCTGTGGACCCGGGGATCAGGGACACATGACAGGTACGTATGGCCGCTGTCGGAAAAAGAGAAAAATCTCAACGATCGCCAAGTGACGCAGGATGGAATGTTAGGGACGAACTTGAAGTCATTTTCTCTGCAAATCCGCCATGGAAAAAAAAAGAAGATCAAAGTGAACGTCTTTCCATTTTTCATCCCCTCGTTCACAGTCGTCTTTTTCTTACCTGCTCATATCATTAATTTTACATTTTCTCCATAAGTAGTTTTTGTTGTACCTCCGTCCGATGAATGATGCATTTGGGTGTCGACAGATGAGCGGATCTGGAAAATTACCCCCAAATATCTGCCATAAGTGAGGTGTTTTCAAGAGTCCCAAGATGATTTCTTATTTCTTTCTCCTGCTGTTCTGATGGATGTTCCTTTATGCGTGTAAATGACTTGGCAACTGATGGAGGAAGTGCTGGTGGAGAGAGAGAGAGGGGGGGGGGGGGTTGATCTAAGTGATGTATGTTTCAATACCGATTCCGTGGTGATTCATCATTTCCAGAGGAGATTGCCAGTTAGCTGCCATTCATAACCAAATATCTTCATAACCACAGATCTCCTCACCTTCACAACCATCTAAAGCTTGGTGAGCAAGTCAAGCTCCTCTCAGTTCCTCACACGCCCCCCTAAAAAACCCACAAACCTGACCTGAATGCTGCTATGGGGCTTCGAAAACAAACCCAGCTGTCTGTCTGTCCCTGTGTACCAGAGCTTCACCTATGGCCAAATGATATCTATTTATGTTTTCAAGATTGTCAATAAAATACAAACAAACCAGATGTCTCCCAACACTGCAGGGTACTGTGACCCCCACAGCTGCTAGTCTGCTAACACAGCCAAGCATTCCAGACTCGTCGCTGAACACGGTTAGCTTGTAAACAGGTAGCCAAGTATTGAACGTGCTTCTGCGTGCGTTCTGAATCCATCATGCATTGATCCAGCTCTGCCCAGCTCACTCAGAGAAGCATCCTCTGTAAAACAATATCCACAACGCTGTACACACGCCAACTAACGAACAAACACCTGTTCCACATGCCCAGAACGCTCTCCACATACATGTATACACACACACACTCAACACCTACACACACACACATGCAATTCATACACGCATACATTCATACGCTTAACACACACTCATGGACCTGCAGTCACACACACACGTATGGACGCACACTGACATGTACACAAACACACTGACAGCCAACGCAAATCTGCATGTGCTCCAGTACAAACAGCAATTGATCACTGTAACCTTTCACTTCCATTCCAAGCACATCAAATTGCCACTGACTACCCTATTCATCAGCAATGCACGTATTCAATGCATGTATAAAAGACAGCAAATTTATCATTACCCAATCAGGACTGCAGGAGGTAGAGAGTGGTGGAGAAAGAGAGCGAGAGGGTAGAGTGATGGAGAGGTAGAGAGGGGGGGGGATGGAGCAAGAGGTAGAAAGAGTGAGATGTGGCAAGATAAAGGTAGACAGAGAGAAATAGGTGGAAAGAGAGCGAGAGAGAAGACACTGCGTCTCCAAGACAATAACATCCATATAACGATTTTATTTTTTATTTTATGAACAGTGTACTGAATGCCTGTTGCTAATGGCAACGGACCAGCCAACAACCCCCCCCCCCTCCCGTACTGACTTGTCTGGGTTTCAGCAGAACAGTTTCAAAGGCAGGACGATGAGTCACACACAGTACAACACCCCCAACACCAAGTCAACACAGCTAGAGGACTGGAGGACGGCCATGCCTGCAAACCCAAGAAGAAGAACATGGAACTTCCTGGTAACTATCAAATAACATGTGTGAATAACAACAATGCTTCATTACTGAAGTGATTTGGTTATTGGTTCTTCTCCAACATAATTCAGCGCATGATGAATAGTAATAATGACATGTAAATGTTATCCTTTACTTGTTTTATGCCCGATGTGTGTTGACCCTTGAATTTAAGAGTCGTGGTATTCAACAAAACATGGGTCAGGGACCTTGGAGTTATGCATCTGTAAAAAGACTGCATTGAAAATGTCATAAGCGTCTGCTGTTTATGGTCTGTTTATGATTCAGTCCAACTGCATCGGATTACACACACACATGAACACTGACTGTTATTGTAAATCTTCATAATATTCCTCATGGGATGATGACGATAATAATAACAACGTTAAATTGTCATTGTAATTGTGATTCCACAGCAGTGGCTTATGCTACGTGCAGCTAACAAAATACCCTTCACTTATAACCTTTAGTTCTGTTAATCATATTTAACCATGAAAGACTCTTTGTGAAGAGCATGCTTGATCCATGGACTCTGCTCTATCAGAGTGTTGTTATTCTTTGCTAAACCTTCAATAATTACCTCAGCAATGTCTAAGGGAATCATTCAGGCTCGGATAAGCAATTAGGCCGAGCGAGGATACTAATGAAAAGAGAATTACCATGACCCTCTCTTATTAGCTCACACTTCTACCAGGAAGCTCACGAGAAGCTCTTTTCCTCCCTGCCTATCCTGCTTCCTCTTTTCGTCTCGTTGGCCTTTTACAATCTCGCACCTCTTCTCCAAGTTCTCATCTGACGATTCTTTTTTGGTCCGTGTCACCGCTGCCTTTGCATCAGACCCTTCTCCCCGGGATCCAGACAAACCTTTCCCTCTCTTCTCTCGCTCTCCTCGGGCAATTATACGGCAAAAGTGAAAGCAGTGAAGCGAAGACGATGTTATTTTGAACTATAGATGTATTCTTATTAGACAGCTAACCTTTAACTGCCGCCATTGCCAAGCTACTTTAGAGGGGAGAAATCTTCCTGTCGCGATGGACGAAGGAAGAGTCTGAAAGAAGAAAGATGACTTTCGTCATAAATTCTTGATTTCTCTCACATTCTGTCGAAAGAAACAGCTTTACTCTGAACGCTGATAGAATTTCCTATCAGAAAACAGAGCTGGCAGAAGAGAGAGAGAGAGAGGGTGAGAGAGAGGGAGAGGGAAAGAGCGAGAGGAGAGAGAGGGAGAGAGGGAGAAGGAGAGGGAGAGAGCGAGAGCTCACCAAAAGCATCAAATCAAAGCTTCAATCTAGCACATCTCTTTTCACCAACCTGCTTGACACTTTCGACAATTACAAATTAGCATATGGGGGACGGGGTGACCTAGGATGGCAGAGGGGCGGGAGTAACTCTGTTCTGGCAGGTCGTAGCTGGGAGCAGGAGCCCAAGGCAAGCCCAGCCAGAGTGTGTGTGTGTGTGGGTGGGTGGGGGGGGGGTACCCTGCCAAGGAAGACATCTGAAGGGCCTTCCTTCTCTCTGGAGACCACTGCTGGTGCAGCCTGTGAACCAGAGCCCCTCAGATCTGGGTCTCCATCCATCCAGCCCTGCCTGCCTCCAGCCCTGCCTGCCTCCAGCTCTGCCTGCCTCCAGCCCTGCCTGCCTCCAGCTCTGCCTGCCTCCAGCCCTGCCTGCCTCCAGCCCTGCCTGCCTCCAGCTCTGCCTGCCTCCAGCCCTGCCTGCCTCCAGCCCTGCTTGCCTCCAGCCCTGCCTGCCTCCAGCCCTGCCTGCCTCCAGCCCTGCCTGCCTCCAGCCCTGCCTGTCTCCAGCCTTGCCTGCCTCCAGGCTCTCCTCCTCCAGGCTCTCCTCCTCCGTGCTCCGACAGCTTCATGACATTGTCAGGAGCTTCTCTGCTGTTTTAAGGCCGTATTAAACTAACCAGGCTGAGATCCTCACCTGTAGCTGGTGGGTTCATGATAATGGGGACTGAGAGCGTTGCTGGAAATGTTGTCTGGGTGTCGGTGAAGAGTGGAGAGCAGCAGGTGTTGGTGTTCACAACCTCACTCACCCTCACAAACCGCCGCCTCCGCACACATCTCTCTCTCTCTTCAACACACACACACACACACACACACATGCAGAAGCACTTACACATGCAAACGTAAACACTCGTACAAACACACACACAGCCTGTTCTCCATAATCACCCGTTCAGATGAAACACAGGTGTCATGTAAAGAACAGCTAAGTGGACTGATGCACATGCACACAGGGTGGGTGGGGGGTGGGGGGGTAGGGGGGGGGGGTGTATTTTGTCATTGTAGTCGGGATCATTCGAATTGCTGTGCCAGTAAAAGGCAAGCCTTCATCCGCTGGGTTGTGAATGTGAGGATTAATCTCATCACATCACAATGAATCCATCCTCATTCAACACAGCTGCTATCAATCATTTAGTATCTGAAGCCAACACACACACACACACACACACACACACACCACACACGCACACAAACACATTTAAAATTCAGTCACAGAAGCTCAAACAGTCACTGCACACACACACTCACACATATATAAACAAACAGTACCTAGCTGTATATTGTGAGCAGTCACATTTTGACAGAAAGTAGTTTCACCACTTGAAAGCAACACGAAGCTGGCAGCATTGTTCGTCTTGCTTTTCATTTGCACCTGTCACTTTGCATCGGACCACATAGTCTGACTGAAACTCCCACGCTGGGGAGAAGAGAGGAGCACTATGCCTTTGATCCATGTCCTGTGAGACCCTGTGAGGACTGGGATAGACCTCCCCGTCTTGGAGACCTCACCTTTAAAAAAATAAAATGATTAAAAAAAAAAAAAATACGGAGAAAAAAATAGGAGCTAAAAGGAAAAGAGAAAAGAAACATGTCTGCAAAACATGGACGCAGATCGATGAGTTTCTAGAAAACGTATTGAACAGCAGGAGCATTCACTCTTTGATGGGCACTCTTCACGAACAAGGAGAGAGGGACCATTTAAAAGTGGACTGGAAAAAAAAAACTCAACAAACAAAAAACATGTTTCCATGGCAACATCCGATCCTTCCGTACCCGCCAAAACAGTTGGAAAGATTAAAGAAGAAATAGGGAAACAAAAATGGATGCCCTGCCATGGATGACCTTCTTGACGAGACAAACTGCCTCAAAAACACCGGTCACTAGGAAATGCCACAATTCAAACCAATGACTCTCGTGTCAGTCCTGTAAACGTCTTAATGTCTGGTGCCCCACCTCTCTTTCCTCAAAACAAAACGGTCAGAACTCACAGAACAGACATTTCTCACTTCCGCGCTGTATCCCCCGTGCATAGACCGCCATTTCATACTGATGTCAAACAAACAAAAAAGTGTGTGTGTGTGTTGGCCAGTTGTGAGTGACATGTTGTGCGTAAGTGTGGATTGTTTGGCTTGGTGTCGGCTGGTGAGGAGGTGTGGGGGGGCGGAGAGACCCGTGTCACCAGCACAGCCACCTCTAAGGATGATAATGAGAAGGTGAGTGGTCACACTCCTCAGCTAAGTCACTCAGAGATTAGACTGCAGCTCTAATGGATTACTGCTGCACGAGAGGCAAACGCTGCTTTCAAACTCATCGGTTATGGTGATGTCACAGACGGAAGGATAGAAAGTTCCAGAAACACCGACAGAAAGGAGAGGATGCATGCCGTCGTTTTCTGAAGAGGGGACCTTGAACAGCTGTCATGTATGTTAATAATACATTGGCAGGTTTTAACGCACTTTTCCAACCTCGTTGTTCCACCGATATATGATCTTTTTTGGTCCTCCTTGAATGAGAAGACGGAGAATTGCTAAGGCGCAGGAGATGTGAGTTTAAACAAACTCCTAAATAACTCACAAGGTTCACTTGAGATAACACAAAAAAATAGAAAAGAATTGAAATAGAAAAAAAAAGAGAAAAATAAAACATCAAAAGTACATTATTCGAAAAGATTCAAATGCGGTTTCTCTCCAGTGTAGCGACCCATTGAATATTTCAAAAGAGAGAACGTCTTGGTAATGCTGTGCTCCGGAGTGCATTTGAAAGCTGGAGCGTGTTGTGTTCCAGTCCGTCGAGGCTCCAGGCTCCCGGCTCCCAGCACTCTGGCTGCTGAGCCACGCAGGGACCTGGAACCCGGGTCCAGCTGAGATAATGGAATTGGTGTGTTCTCGCTGGCGGGCTTCTGACTGGACTTAATTCAGTTAATAGCACGGTCTTCCACTGGGCGGAAGCCACCTATGGTTTGGTCACCAGAGGAGAGGGGGAGAGTTAAAGGAATGCTATTTTGGGCTGAAGCATGTATAAAATCAACGAACTGAGGCTGGATGAAAAACCTACTCCTCGTACTTCATTCTTAGAACCGGCAGTGTTTGATCATGAAAGGAGTTTGGCCTTCTTCACTCTACATGGCTCTTCCGTACAAAGTACCGCGTCTGGAACATCTCTAACATCGGCGCTTCATCCCCTCATTGAAAACATTTCAGAGATTACTTTTTCGATAAATCGATGAAACTTTGTTTTCCTTGTTACCTTGTTGTTGGTTTTCCACACACAACCTCCTCCCTCCTCCTCCCACTTCCTCCCCCCTCCTCCCCCACATTATATAACCACTGGATGGGAAAAGGGAATATAAAAATGGCAGATACTCGATATCTGCTATGCTACCGGATGAGGAAGCAGTCATAGCCACAGTTGACCAATCAGAGGCTCAGCAGTGGACAGGAGAGGACAATGGATGGCCCTCTGCCTACACAGAGCCATACCTCCTCCAGCCAGCTGAGGGGGCTGGCTACTTTGGCCCACCCATCAAAAACCTGTTGCAAGAATTACCGTTTAAAAAAATCCATACCAAATCTCCCATCCTTCCCATTCCTAAAATATGAGACTAAATGCCAAAGGGATTGGTTGCTCCGCAGCACATATCCTAGGACTGATGCCAGCTGGACAGATTAGTCCTACCATTCTGATTGCGGTCAATTCAGTTAGGCATCAACGTAGGCTGGTGGTTTAAACTGAATGTCATTGTCTCTCCAGCACAGCTCAGCGAATGAATTCCGCATGAGGTGTACACAGTGGAAGAGGACTGAGGAGTAATCCTTACCTGTGGTTAATTACTGCAGACAAACAGAGAGGATGGGATGAGAGTTCCTCCGCTGGGTGTCTGGCTCGAGCCTGTATAGACCTCCCATCACCCGCTGACGAGACGAGAACTCAGAATAATCTTTGCAACAAAACAAATCTGTTCTGCCGCCATTATCATATTCATCCCTCCTTTTCTTTCTCTGCGAGCTTATCAGAAGTACTTGTATGTGTGTGTGTGTGTGTGTGTGTGTTCTCACTAATTACAGAGATTATTACTCAGTCATGGTATAATAAGCACTTCAAAAAATAATTCTTCCTCCATCTTTGTTCTCTCTCTTTCTCTCTCTCTCTTTCATCCCCTCTTCCGCTCTGCGGTTCTCTCTATCACTGCCCCCCCCCCCCCCATAAGTGTGTGTGCTCTGACACAAGCAGACGACATCGTGTTTTGAACCCCCAACATGTGCAGCCTCACCAGGGGCTAAGACGCTCCCCACTGAGGACAACATGGTGAGACCATGACACTCCCCACCAGGCCAAACAACAAGGCTGCCCATTAAACACATGGCTGCTCATCGTATATAGAGCACACACACACACACACACACACACACACACACACACACACACACACACACACACACACACACACACACACACACACCCAGCCACACACACACACAGCCAGCTACACACACACACACCCAGCCACCCACACACACACCCTGCCACACACACCCAGCCACACACCCACACACACACCCTGCCACACACACACACACCCTGCCACACACACACACACGCCCACACACACCCTGCCACACACACATGCACAAACACACACACACCCTGCCACACACACATACACCCAGGAAAGCTGATGTCTTCAGTCTAAAGACACTTTCCATCCAAAACAGGGTGAACACACCCTGGCATGAAGAGCCCTGGCATGAACACACCCTGGCATGGACAGCCGCAGGCTTCAGATACGCCCTGTAGGAGCGTCACAGCAGGGGGCGTGGGGGTGGTGGTGATGCCTGTACTGCCCCAGAACGCTCTGTCCAGAGTGTCATGGTCTGGGACACAGGGGACATCTGGAAGGGGATCTGAGGCAGAGCTCTCCTGAGGAGGCTCCCTGCAGAAGAGGCTCCCTGCAGGGTCCAGCTCTCCAGCTCAGGGCCATATGGAGTTCTGGCCAGCGCTGCTCACATCTCCAGGTGAGGACAGGAGTGGGGGGGGGAGGGAGGAACAGGAGAGGGGGGGGATAAACAAAGAGCATGTGTAGCACTTCACAGCCAAACCTCCCCCTCTTTCCCTCCCTCCCTCCCTCCCTCCCTCCCTCCGCCTCTCTCTCTCCCTCCCTCCCTCGTCTCCCTCCCACCCTCCCTCACTGCAGTCATTATTCCAGCAAAATGCTGACCAAAGCTGCTGTATCTCAGCCTGTGATTTCAAACAATGGGGAACTTCTCTACCTGTCTTGGGTTGGATGAAAAGCGTGAGGTCCGCAGAAACAAAAGCCAGAACACGATAGCGAGCCTGTTCCCGCTCCCCCAGAACAGGGAATAGATGCTCTCTGGATAAGCTGCCATGTACAAAGGAAACAAATATGCAACATCATCAAAATAGCATTCACCCTCCCAGGAGTATATTATCAAGCCTTGGGAACGGCGTGTGGCATAATACTGTTGTTACACACATTTGCATTCAATTATCGGTGCAGTTTTTCATACATTATGTAAATTCAACATACTTTGCTAATTAGCATAGAAATTATGGTAAGGTATAGATAGCGAACGTCTTATTTTTTTTTTTTTGGCGCGGCAGCCGGGTGAAAGAATGGAGATTAAGCATCCTCATCATTTCCATGGGCCCCTACACCCCCTCCTCCCCCCCTCCCCTCCCCCCCTCCCCTCCCCCCCTCCCCTCCCCCCCTCCCCTCCCCAGCTCCCTCCCACCTCTCCCCCCTCCCACACACTCTTTCATTCGTGTTTCCCGGCAGAATGTGTCTTCTGCCTGCCTGTCTAAAGGGAGACGCCGGGCTGTCAATGCAGTGTCCTTTCACCTCCTTAAAACCTGGTCGCCTGGTTACACTCAGGGCGGGGGGCGGGGGGAATATTTCATGAGCTCTAAGTGGCTAAAACATACTGCGAGCATTTTAGAGCAGACCTAAAGCATTTTAAAAACCCAACATCAAATGTTTAAAAGTTTGAATTCGCAATGAAAACCTTTTAGCTCAGTGAGCTCCTGTGATTCATTTCACCCTCGTAGATCTTTCATTTCTAAGGAAACCCTCTGTGCTGTTTGAGTTTTACTGAGTTTTATCCAACAGCTGGAGTCTTCTCACCGTGGCGTCAGTCACACGCCTCAAACCCCGTCCACGTCTTCACAGTTAGTTCAACAAAATGTTTCCGGGAGAGACAACTTTATTGGCAAAGGCCTTAAGACGAGGCCTGTATCCGGCGTCAGACTGTCAGGCCTCAGGTAGCAGGAGATACGACATGATGCAGCGCTCCGATACGACCGTGTGATCAATCTTCAATCAGGCCAGCTGTCATCGTTTTCACCTGAAACCTCCAGTGAACAGGAATCATCGATTTCTGTCCTGAATAGATATGCCTTGCTTGCTGATCCCGCTGCCCCCTCCCCACCCCCCCAGACCTCCAGGCCAGTGTACGGACAGTGGACACAGCCTGATGACTGCTGCTGAGAGGAGCAGAGAGAGGCTGGAGGCTGGAGGCTACGTTGAGTCTGTGGATGAACATGGATGAGCTTTCAAAATGCAGATTCATTGGTAGAAGCAGCTATACAAAACAAATTATAATCATGTGTTGCTTGTGATTAGCCTGGCAATCTCCTTCAGGGCAGTGTCTGTCATCAGTGATTACTGTACAACACAGAATACAGCCTGTGGCTGAATATATGACTCACAAGGAAGAACACAGCACTGCATGCATGGTGCCTCACATTCAGCATTATGGATCTGATGATCTTATCAGAAGTTCTTGTGAGCCTGTGACCATTAATACGCTGCTGATGAATTCCATGTTCAGACACGTTCCCTTCTGGAAAACACAGACAGCGAAACGTCTGGTGGGGAAATGCTAACGATTACGTCCAGCAGGTCTAGAGGGAGGGAGACGAGCTGGGGGAGAGAAAAAAAGAAAGATGGATCTATCGAGAGAAAAGTCACAAGTGTCAATCAGAGCAAACAAACGTACCTGCCTGGTTTGCCAACAGATCTATCTGACGCTCATCACAATCACAGCTCCACTTCCTGCTGAATGCAGCTGTGTGTTCAGGAGGACCTGGGAGACACTGATTGAAGATTCAGTTCTCCACCAAGCCAACACACACACACACACAGAGCCTTTCAATCACACAAACACATCATTAATACATCAAACCGCATCAAAGTCAAACGCACACACACACACAATGCCCGTGCACGCTGCAGACACACACACACACGTGAACACATGTGCTCACACACACACGTGCACCCACACACACGCGCACATACACACACATGCGCACATACACACACGTGCGCACATACACGTGCACACATACACACGTGCACACACACGTGCACACATACACACGTGCACACACACACGTGCACACACACGTGCACACACACACGTGCCACACACACGTGCACACAGAACACAGCCCTCCACTTCCTCCATCTTCATGGTTAATGCAATCAAACAGCATTAGTTCCTGCCTGCGTTTGTGACGCTCACAGCAGTACAGTTCTGACAGTCTGCGGTTCCACAGCAGAACCTCACCCTCCTACCCGTTTGGGTGGTTCCCCAGACAGGCTGCCAATAGAACCCTCCCTTCCACATGATAATGTGGGTTTCCTACGCTTGTGTGATTCATCGACAGAAAGTAACCCCCACCCCCCACCTCTCCCCCACCCACACCCCTCCCCCACCCTCCCCCGGCCTGTATCCAGAGGAGAGCAGAGTTATCGAGAGATACCGCAGAAGACATACCAATCAATCGCAGCAGCATCGATCAACCAGCTCTTATCAGTTTGGAATGGGTTTTTCACATCTGAACGCTGGCTATTTATATCTACCTGAATCTGGAGATGTTTCTGTAGTCCACTCCTTCCACTTCTTAGAAAATGAAATGCAACAAAAACAACACATTCATACCAGCCAAACCCGTTTAAATCAGCCTCCTTCAATTAGAGAGGCTGGAGAGGGTCTGTTTGTCTCCATTCCTGCTCTCTTCATCTCGGTCATTGTTTATGAGGTGCATGAATAAGGACCAGGTCTCAACTCAGGCACTGAAAGGAGCAGGTGGTCTATTGGATCCCTCTAATAAAATGGACACTCATTAGTTTATCAACAGCATAAAATGCTTCATAATTACCGGGCGCTCTCTGTGGTCTGTTTACCCAGTAAGCGCAGGAGGTCTAAGTGGCATCTCATTGCATTTTACAATGCTTTCATTGAGCTATTGATATTGAACTATGCGCCCCCATGCGGGCCAGGCTACAGGAAGGTGTCATCTTCAGCCTTCGCTTTGAAGCGTATCCACCACACACAAACTCTAATCTCATCTTCGCTTGTAACCGTTCACAAATCATCAACGTCTGTGAGCTGTTTTTCCCCCACATCAAGTGGATGAATAAAAAATACATGAAAAAAGACGCTCTTCGTCTCCGTCAGGCTCATATTTATCCCCCGTGTGTATTAGAAAAGAGAACTAGATTTCTGTGAAGGTCTAAATGTGCCTTGACAATCTGCGGCGCAATTATTATGCCAACTTAATATGAGCATTGACATGCAACTATCTGGAGACAGGAGTGGTGTTATCTTCAATTACCTGATCATATCCTGAGTGAGAAGGTAATCTGTGAGATGGTCTGCTCCGCAGCTAGGACCAGACTCGGCTTGGCACTTCTCTCAAACACTAAGGACGCCTCGTTACCTTAACCCAGTGGTTCAGGTGTTCCCTTTGGTGCGACGCTTACGAGGTGGATTTGTGTTTCGGGAGGTTTGCCGTGAGTGGAACTCGGGTGTAAAAAATGGCAGAGGGGGAGAGGGGGTGGTGGGGGGGGGCGAACTCCACCAAACCCGGGTGATCTCCACATAGCTTAAGCGTGGCCAGACTCAAACGGATGTGATCCGCTGCACAGTAAATCCTTCAGAAAGAGGATAGAGAAGCTTTAAAAATCCCATTTACAGCAGTGAAGCTCTTGGCATCCAACAGCAGAGGAGTCACGTCAACACAGACCTCTGGTGTTAGACCCTGTCCAACACTGAACAGGCCTGTCAGATAGCCCAACACCAGCACCTCCACCACAGACCACCAGGGTGTAGGGCTCTGTCATTACATGGAGGTCTGCAGTGAGCTTTTACTTTAAAACGAAGGTTTTTTCTGACAAGCCAGGAACAAATGGGAACAATTTTATCGGAAACTATATCCGCTTAAATGTGCTTTAAATGTCCTAAGAAATGGACGGGCTGCTGCATGTTTATAGGTTGGATATAGAGCGGGGTGATATTGCTCTGGGACTGTGGCATCAAGTGAACTACTGTTATACTTCAGTTCCTTTAAGTGTACAAACGATCCGTGTGTGTGTGTGTTCGTGTGTGTGTGTGTGTGAGAGAGAGTGTGTGATTTGTGTAAGAGAGAGATATCACATTTATGTGTGTATTGGGAATGAGACTTAAGGGAGAGAGAGAGATAGATAGAGAGGGAGAGGGAAAGAGAGAGAGAGATAGAGAGGGAGAGGGAAAGAGAGAGAGAGATTAGAGAGGGAGAGGGAGAGAGAGAGAGAGAGAGAGAGAGGGAGAGAGAGATAGAGAGGGAGAGGGAGAGAGAGAGAGAGAGAGGGAGAGAGAGAGAGGAGAGAGAGAGAGAGAGGGAGCTAGATGGAGCAAGATAAAATGAAAGAGCGAGATAACTTTGTTAAAATCAAGAGGTGCATTGTTTTATTGACTATCACTTATTATTTAATTAAACCTAGAAACCTAGTTTGTGGCACAAAAACCCCCCACATCATCCCCCCCCCCCCCCCCCCCCCCCCCCCCCCCCCCCCCCCAGAGGTCTCAGACTAAGGGAACACACTGTGACATATTTAGAGCTTCCTTATTCCCATTCATCCTGACATCAGCTCACCCCGTAAACACGTACGTCAGAGATACGCCCAAAAACACACAGCCCTAACATGCTGCCGGAGTTCAAATCAAAGAGCCCCGTATTAACGTGTCAGAGTGAAAATAAATAATCAAAACGGAGGAATACTCGTGTACATCTCCTGTCAGCCAGCGTCGCATTCACTTTGATCCACTTCATCAAATATACAGAATGTTGTTCTCGAAATATTGAAATAAAACAACAACGACAAACAAAAAAAACTTTTGAGCTCACCTCCATTATATGGAAAAATAATTCAGGAGGAAAAGCTACACGATACCAAACAGTTTTGAATCATTCCTTGCTAATCTAAATTTGATTTACTGCCGGCATAATTCTAACATTTTAAGCGGATGAGTGCGTATGCTCTGGAGAAGAACTGCGATATTTGATGGGAGATAATGACGAACCACTCGAGGAATCCTGCCAATTTTTCCCCCCTATATTGGTAGAGTCAGTGAGAAATGCCTCCATTTCCCTGCTGGCATTTTAGAGTCATTTTGATGTGAGGGTGTCTGGAGACTCCACAGACGAGTGCAGAAATCCAATCTAGACATTACGGATAACGATTCCCTGCTTTAGATAGCCATCCCATCCCTAATGTTCCTGATCAATAGGAAAACCAAATCCAGGTGACCATCTTGAATCAATGGGTAGAAATTAAATGTATGTGCTTTAACAATCCCCCCCCCACCCCCCACCCCCCCCCAACACACCCGACTGCCCTTTTCCACAAACAGGCGGAGTGTTCCTCAGCTAAGAGGGGCCAGAGGCAGAGAGGGGGGGGGAGGTATGGAGAGAGAGAGAGAGAGAGAGAGAGAGAGAGAGAGCGAGAGGGGTGAGGAGAGAGGTAAGGAGAGAGAGAGAGGGAGGGGGGAGGAGAGAGGTATGGAGAGAGAGAGAGGGGGGGGAGGAGAGAGGTATGGAGACAGAGAGAGGGGGGGGGGAAGGGAAGAGAGAGGCATGCGAGAGAAAGAGAAGTGGGAGTAATGAGAGAGGGGCAGACAGAGAGAGAGAGAGGGAGACAGAGAGACAGAGAGAGAGAGAGAGAGAGAGAGAGAGAGAGAGAGAGAGAGAGAGAGGGAGACAGAGAGAGAGAGACAGAGAGAGACAGAGAGAGAGAGAGAGAGAGAGAGAGAGAGAGAGGGAAACAGAGAGAGAGAGAGAGAGAGACAGAGAGAGAGAGAGAGAGAGAGAGAGAGAGAGAGAGAGAGAGAGACAGTAGAGTTCCTGTGTGGACAGCACTCCCCAGCCCATCTCTGGTCCTCTGCGGCAGGTTTGCAGGGTTTAGGTTCCCTCCCTCCCTCCCTCCCTCCCTCCCCTGGTTCGTAACAGCGAGGGAGTGGAGTCTGGGGTGAGTCAGTGGCAGACGCTCGCTGGTCTCTGCCTTATTTATGACTCCTGGTGCTTTCCTACACTGTCTACCCCAGCCTGGGTGATTCATGAATGAACAGGAGAGGAGTGGCTGTCCCCCGCCATGTGCTAGGGAGGGCTGGACACTATTAGCTTCCTGTCATCTCTCTCCAATCCAACATGCATTATGTCCCAGTCGCTCCCCGTTCTACCATCAAACCCGTAAGATATTAGTTATTATATGGAAGGTTACTGCAGGTCGGGAAATCAAATCAAGTTTTATCTTCAAAGCTCTATATATATAATTTTTTTTTTACAAGCAGTGTCACGGAGATCTTTGTGGAAGCTCGTAGAAAGAGATCAGCAAAGCCTCGCTGGAAAAGTCTGTCCAGGGCTTCATTACAATGGGCTGGAGCAGTTCTATTCCCCAGGTGATGACTAAGAGGAGAGGAGGATGAAACAGTAGACCTAATGGTGCTGTGTGTCGCAGCCAGGGAAGGTGGGGGGGGGAGAGGCCAAGAGCACTCTGCCTGTTCCTGAGCTTTTAACCGTGTATCATTAAGATTAATACTGAAGAAAAGACTGGGAAACAAGCCTGGAGAGGTAGAGACCAGAGCAACATGACCCTGCATCGTGTCTCCATGACATCTTCATCTTCACAGCCTGGAGAATAATAAAGGCTGCATTTCCTCGTCTCGCTCTGTCCGCACCTCCCCCCCCCACTCCCCCCACTCCCCCCACTACTCCACACCTCCCCCACTTCTCCCTCCTCTCCTCTCCTTCACTCTCCCTGATTTGCTGTCACTCACTGTCGGCTGGGTAGAAGACCATGTCCGACACGCTTCCATTAGAGGGGAGACTGTTCAATTACCTCAGCTGTAGATGTTTAAACCCTGCCAATTACCGATACATCTCCCCCTTTAAATTATGCATACACAGAGCTGCTAAGGTTGTGTGTAATGATTTTCTCCTTTTGACACTGGGATATGTGTTCTACAGTGTCGGCTTCAAGTTGTCTGTGAGAGAGGAAACTGGCTGACGCTCCCGCTCTTCCCGGACTTCCTGTCAGTATTCTCCAGGCTCCGGGACTTTGTGGGCATATTTGACACACGATCTCGGCCTTAAGCACCTAGCAATCATTGCCAATGGTTTGCTTGACATCAGGATCCAGTACGCACACATCCACTGTGTGTTCAGAGAACCCAGCCCAATCTCATGTTCCCTCGTATCCTAGCAACTCCCTCCATTTCAGACACCACAAGAGAGCATCCGCTCTGCTTCCTGTTCACTCCCTCCCCAGCGTGGCTCGTCTGCACGTCCCGCACCTCCATTACCTCACCCTCGGACCCCCCCAGGTGATGTGTTGGGTCTACCGCACGGCCAAACCTCTGTCCTCAACCTCCACCCACACACACACAACGATCCTTGCTCGAGAAAAAAGAGAATTTCAAGGCTATCCATCCATCTACTGTACTCTACCTCAGATCAATAGAACAGAACTGTTTCATGTTTCCCTGAAAAGGATAAAATAAATAAATAAAAGAGGAAAAAAAAACATAAAGACAAATATAAAAAGTGTTAATCAGACCTATAGCAACAAAGTAAAGGTTATCTTTTCTAACAGCAATAGTACCACTATACTATCTGGTGATCATTAATACCAGAGAACTCAAGGAAAATTAATTGAATTATGTTCAAGTCATCAAGGTCCCCCAAAGGTAATTGTTTCTGAGTCACTGACCACAGCCGACAGCGAGGCACGCAAGACTGCCAGACCCCAACAAAACCTGAGCTGGAAAAAAGCAACGCACAAAGTAACAGAGCAGCAATAAGACAACGCACAACAGCTATTATGAAAATACACCTACTGTTTGTATCCCACACACAAGGGCCCTAGACACATATAGACAATCTGATACGCTGATCTGTATCAAGAATCGAATAAAATAAACCAAATCCATTATCAGACACGAGCCTTGTGCACTCATTCAAACCCCTTGACTACAATTTAGCTTTGTCAAATACAAATAAACACAAAAACCTCCCAGAGTTAGCAGACCAAACAGGCACACAGACCGCTGAATGATAACAGCTGATTCTCTGTTCGCATCAGCCTGCCCCAATACGCTAGCTTTAAGATATTTACACAGAGCGAATTTCAAATACCGCGTGTTTAAACACAGCGCTCACAGAGAACATTGATCAAAGACGCAGGCTTTATGAAGAGCAATAATCAAACGCCCAAGCTTATCTCGCACTCCCAGAGACGTGATTAAGGACACAGGCTTATCGAACACATACAGAAAACCTCATCAAATGCACAGACTGAGACGAAGCTCAAGTTAAAGTCGCAGGTGCTTTCAAACCGAAACACAAGTGTGTTCCAACGCTTTTTCCATTCAGCGAAAAGTCGATAGTTTAGTTAATAAGCAGCGGAATATCCTGTATTTGCCTGAAAGGCTTTGAAAACTCAAGGCTATCGTTGACAACTCAGATAACAAATCTGAATTCCAGTCCCTCATTTAAACTCAACACAATTACCGCTGCTAGCCCAGGTAAGCAGTGCTTGTTTGGACTGTCAGTTAAGAGAGGAACTACTCCGCTGAGTAGAATGCCTTTTGGAGGATATGTACACAGGACTGAGTGGTACAGCCAACTGTCTGATGTCAAACACTGAGATGTAATAAATCTTTTTTTTACATGAACTGTGATTCACACCATATCAAAGGATTTGTTTGAAGTCTTCTGTTAACTAGGCCTATACTTGGCTCCATCGATTTCCTCGTCAAGGGCTCGAGTCTATTTTTATTATTAAAATATCTAATATACCTGGATATCTGTAATATATATTTTAAAAGGACAAGATCGCTATGCCTAGTTTCCAGAGACAGACTCAGCCTATCATATCTTCTGGTTGAGAGGAGAAACTCGGGAGAAATGTGCACATTTTTAAAAGTCTATGCGTGGCCGTAGGGTAAAATATTCCAGGTCAGTAGGTCAGGAGCGCTGATAAAGTCTTATCGCCCCTCTGGGTTCAACCCCCAGGGGCAGGAGACAGGAAGTGAGATAGAGATGTTGATACACATTTCCGAAAAAGCGCTTCAACGTCCCCTACGAGGGAAAACAATCCGGCAGCTGTGCTGCAACACCGAGACCACCGAAGAAGAAGATCCAAGACGACGCCCTGGCGGAAGACGCCTCGGAGGCGTAACCGTGGTGACGGAGGATGGATGGGGTAGGAGGGTTCCGCTGCCTGTTCTCCAGCTGGGTCTCTGAACCTCAAAACCACAGGAACCCGGACAAGGGCCGGGCCGCACTGACGCCCAGCTGTGCTGCCATAGCGATGCACAAGGAAGAGCACATGCAGTTTGGTACCCAGCTGTGCTGCCATGACGATGTCGGAACAAATAGAGGGGAATAGTGCAGGTTTCCTTTCCAACCCCCCCCCCCCCCCCCCTTCCCCCCCAGCTGGGACTCTTTGTTAATAATTGTAGAGAATAATGGAGAAAAGGCTTTAATCACTTCCAAACTGAAGCGTTCCAACACTCTGGTTTGCGTTGGGGGGCATTTCTGCTCGCGTGCAGGCAGATGTTAAATAAAGGACGAAGACGGCTTTGATGTTCTAATATCGCCTGAGTTCCACATTCTTTTTAAAGGTAATCAAAATGTGCTCCTGATATTAGCCCCGTCCAAAACATGTCCCAGCGAGTGCAGCTTCGCTTTGATATCAAAAGATCAAAAAATATTGAACAACAAAACACAACAAAATTAAATTCTCTTTTCACAACACGATACACCAGGAACAAACACAATCACGGTCGGGTAAATCGCCAGGAAATTCCTCTTAAACATGAGACAGAATTTTAGATGAAGGGAGAGAACACAACACAGTAAACAACAACTAAACCATCGACATGATGATGAAAGTGATGTCAACTTCGCCAGCATGTCACACATTATCCCCTCCAGTGTCTAAACAGAGTAATGAGGCTTACAGCCACTTATCAACAGGCACTGACAATCATCTCCGTGGCTAATAATTAGCTTCATCACGCAATGACACAGGTCACCTGAAAGACCGCAGCTCTCTTTCTGAAGAAGAATGGCAAACGACTGGGCTGTCTGCGCTCACAATAGCTCTGAAGGGGATTGGCTGTTTTATATAATACTTGTCAAATCCCAGGTGACATTTCGTACTGCTGTGAAGCCGAATAGAGCCTTCGCTGGATGGAGTCCTGCTGCTTTTGATAATCACGGCGTTGAGAAATGAAATCCCACAGAGAGTGCCGCCTCATCGTCCGCCTCCGAGAGCTTTGTTTACGCTGACATTTATCAAGAAAGGGATAGGAGAGAGATACAAATCTGAATCTGATTTCTGAACCACCATTTAAAATCGCCGTGCGATTATCTCGAGGTGTTTGCCCAGAGCCGCTTGAGAAATCGGCGAACAAATTTGGGTGATATTCTCAGGTATCATCCCAAGGCTGTGTTGTTGGCTGTGATACTAGAGGTATGAGGTAAAACATTTGTCCTCCGTGTAATTGGACAGTGGTTCCTTGCAGAATTGCTTGAGAATTGATGAGCAATATCCGGATCTTATTTGGACTATTCTTCACTGCTCTCATTAGCCTGTAGAGCTCCTGTCTGCAGCCTCCCATATAACACGGAAATGAAACGCTCCTACACACACACACACACACACACAGTCCACCAGGTTCATCACTCTAGTATTGACCACATGTTCACTTAACAAACAAACCCATTTCATTTGTTATTCCGTGTTCATTAAAATGTACAATATTTTCGGGGGGGTGTGGGATTGCATCTGTGTGGATTGCATGAATCTGTTGAACAAAATAACTGTGTTAGCCTTGCAATTTGTCGTTCGGAAAATGGACGCTGTTCCAAACATTGTTTGCCTTTGTGAACAAGATGGTATTGTGAACCGTATGGCTCAGCTGCTGCATACAATTACTGTGTAGCTACTATTGAAAAATTGAGTTTTGCCAGCCTTGTGCTATCATATAATAAATATGCGGTGTTTAGCATAATGGGCTTCTGTTATTGGCTGAGGCCTGGCGATTCCAGGATGACTATGATTGGTTGCGCTGATCTCCACTTCCTTATCAGGGTTGAGGGAGGAATAAAAAGATAGAACAACAGCGAAAGAAGCCAAGCAGGTAATTGTCTTCTTTACCTGGTTTCCCTCAGCAACACCCACAAGTGGAGAGAGTCTGTTAAGAGCTGCAGGCTAGTCTTTCCACTCCAACAATAATCAAAGATGATCTCTCTCCTCAAACCACAAGCACACATGCACATAAACACACACACACACACACGTGCACACACAAACAACACACCCCTACACACATGTAAACAAATACACACAAAAAAACAATCATGTTTTTCTTTTCAATCCCACCAGACTGCGGCTGTACCATCGACAGAGAGCGATTGTGAAACCTGCTAACCCTGAAGTGAGCTTCATGACTGGCTGTGATCCTCAGCTGAACAAGCAGGAATCGGGAAGATCGTCGTTTTGCTGAAATCGGCGTGTCTGCTAAATATCATCACGGAGAGAGACCTCGTATCCCAGGGAAACGGTTCCTGTGTTTCGACAGCGAGGGCTTGGAACAAAGAATGAGAGCAGGAGAGGAGGGAGGACTCAGGGTGGGGGGGAGGGGGGGGGAGGATGGGGGGTGGGGGGTGGGTGGATGTAGGACAGATGAAAAGTAGGGAGGCAGGAAAAGAACTGGGGAGGAGTGAGAATGAGAGAGACGTGGGGGGGTGAGGGTGGTGGAGAAGGGAGAGAGGGGGGAGAGAGTGAGAGGCGAGTGTGAGAGAGGGGGGAGACCGAGGAGTCTGAGAGGGATGAGGCTGGCAGTTGGGGGGGGAGAGGAGATGGTTCATTTGTCATTGTCAGAATGGTTTGCTTCTCCTTCATAACCGCGAGGACAGGCGCTGACCCCTCCCTCCCTCCACCCTCCCTACCTCCCTCCCTCCCTCCACCCTCCCTACCTCCCTCCACCCTCCCCCTCCTCACTTGTTCAGCCAACCACAAGCCCATCACCACCATGCAGCCCCCCCACACACCCCCCCACCCCCACCCCTCCACACTGACTGTCTTGCCGCTCCCTTCAGAACTGAGATGAGAATGAACCCAGAACTACTGTGAACCACACACACACACACGCCTACACACCCTAACACTTTTATGAGCACAGACAAGTATCCACACGCCTACACACACACATACTCTCGAGTGCACAATTTTGTCTGCCTCCAAAGGATGGATAGTTGGGAGTTTGGGGAGAACACACAGCTACAGTCTAGCTGCAGACGCCCCTCCTAAACCAGAAGCCTTAGTACTTCACAAACACAGGAGTAGTTACGACATACTGCACTGTGTGTGTGTGCGTGCGTCAGAGTACAGTGATATAGTATAATAATGTACCAAGCCTATTCAAGGTGATGAATAGCTGACAGGTGCTCTGTGAAGGGGTGTGTTAGAGAAACAGCTGGGTTGGTGTGTTCCAGGTCAACTTCTGGCCCTTTCCCTGTTCCCCCTCTCTGCCTCTCTCCCTACCCCCCTCCCTTCCTGCCTCCACCCTCTGCCCTCATCACTGCTTTCCCTCCCTCCCTCTCTGTCTCCCTCTTACCCATGCCCTCTCCTTATCCTTCTCTCCACGCCCCCTGCTTACCTCTTCCCTCACTCATCTTCACCCCCCTCCTTACCTTCTCCCTGGCCCGCCCTCACCCCCCTCCCCCCCTCCTCCCTGGCCCGCCCTCACCCCCCTTCCTCCCCCTCCTCCCTGACCCCCCTCCCCTGTCCAGTAGGGGAGCGGGCGCTGATGTAGCACTCCTGGATGCATCGCAGGCAGAATTGGACAAACTCGTTTATTGGCTGCGTGTCCGGAGCAACTCTCGTCTTTGTAACGAATAGCGAGGCACAGCTTCCTGTGTGAAAAAGCTCTCTGTCCAGACAGAATAAAATAACCGTGTTAGGCTCAGGAAGCGAGGCCTTGTGGCAAGCAGACTTCTGACCTTAAGAGGACAGGTTCAATCCCCAGCTGGAGGTTGTACTGTGCAGCTGGGGAGTGTGTAATTAACCTGAACACTGGGAGCACTGGACTGTGTAATAGAGATATCTCAGCTGCTGAGATTTTTCACTTGAGCAATTAAACAGCTCCATCATCATCATCATCATCAGCAAGCACATCTGTATTTTAATTGTTAGTATCATCATCGTCACCATAATGGTCTTTCTTCACCATAATCTCGGTCATTATCACCATCATCGTCAAGGGTCTAATATTTGACTGGTCTATGCAGTCTATGCACTAAACGCTCTCTGAGCTAGTCCAGACCAATGCTAGTCAGAGACAGGTTCTCTCTCCCAGTTCTAGAAATAGTCCCACTCCCGCCCTGTCCTAGAACTAGGATCACTCTCTCCTAGTCCTAGATCTAGTCCATCTTTCTCTTAGTCCTAAATCTAGTCCACCTCTCTCATAGTCCTAGATCTAGTCCATCTCTCTTCTAGTCCTAGAACTAGGATCACTCTCTCCTAGTCCTAGATCTAGTCCATCTCTCTCCTAGTCCTAGATCTAGTCCACCTCTCTCCTAGTCCTAGATCTAGTCCATCTCTCTTCTAGTCCTAGATCTAGTCCATCTCTCTCCTAGTACTAGATCTAATCCATCTCTCTCCTAGTCCTAGATCTAGTCCATCTCTCTCCTAGTCCTAGATCTAGTCTATCTCTCTCCTAGTCCTAGATCTAGTCCATCTTTCTCCTAGTCCTAGATCTAGTCCATCTCTCTTCTAGTCCTAGATCTAGTCCATCTCTCTCCTAGTACTAGATCTAATCCATCTCTCTCCTAGTCCTAGATCTAGTCCATCTCTCTCCTAGTCCTAGATCTAGTCCATCTTTCTCCTAGTCCTAGATCTAATCCATCTTTCTCCTAGTCCTAGATCTAGTCCATCTTTCTCTTAGTCCTAGATCTAGTCCATCTCTCTCCTAGTCCTAGATCTAGTCCATCTTTCTCTTAGTCCTAGATCTAGTCCATCTCTCTCCTAGTCCTAGATCTAGTCCACCTCTCTCTTAGTCCTAGATCTAGTCCATCTTTCTCCTAGTCCTAGATCTAGTCCATCTTTCTCCTAGTCCTAGATCTAGTCCATCTTTCTCCTAGTCCCAGTCAGATAGCTCCCTCCATTCTAGTCCTGCTATGACAGTACAGGTGAGATTGCCCCACCAGCCGAGACAAATCATCCATCAAATAAGAGCTCCATTCTCTTCTCTCCAGACTCCTATCTGCTCACATATTTATTTAGTCCATTTCCACCCCCTTGTTTTGAAGCACTTTAATTGGATTTCATCATCCAGACAAGTGCTTTCAGACAGATAATTATCACTGATGTTCAGTCCATCTCCCTCGTCCCTCCATCTCTCACTCCCCTCCATTCAATCCAGTGGGTTTCTTAAACACCCCATGCAGTCACAGATAACAGCGTAAAAACACCGTGAAAATAATCATCTCTCGGAGGGCCCCGCTCCACTGACCCACGAAGCTCATCTGAGCAGCGTTGGGACTCACCGCACTCCACAGAGAAACCATAATTGTGCTTCTTTGGCTTTGGAGAAGATGCGGTGTATTAATAACGTTGAGATGTATTAATAACATAGAGATGATGCGCACCAAACTTCATATAGTATCATAAAAAAAAACAAATAAGAACATCAGCGATTAATCGTTAAAGTTGTCTTGGAATACAATGATCTAACGATCTTCAGGGGGATTATAACCAGAGTGTGGGGTGCAGTATAAGCGTGTCAAATTAATGACAAGGTGCTAACTAAGATGATGAGTCCAGTCAACAGAGAAATGAGGCCTGCATGGTGGACAAACAAAAATGGAGGAATGAAGTAGTCTCCTCACGTCTAGCCTGAGCTCGTCCATCATGAAGGTTACCTTAGCTCAACCCTACACAGACAACCACAGGAACAGAACAGGAACACAAGATATGAGAAGCCGCCACTATGACTGACTGCGTTTCTGACACGCCGCTTTTAGACATGTTTCTCTGCACTAAAATAACACAGTTTAAAGCCATGTTGGAGCGTATTCGTTTTCATATCGACATAGTTGTAGCCTACAGAAAGAAAGAAATATATAACGATAACAATGATAACAACTATAACGATGGAACATTGAGTTGATATGAAACGATGAATCAAACCTGTAGTGGGAGTCTCGTAATGAAAGCGTTCCCCCCCCCCCCCATCTCAAATCTTCATGATTAAATGATGATGATCCCATGTGGCACATGAGCATTAGAAGGGATGGTGTTGATGGGTTCATCTGGCGGGACTCAAACCAGGGAAGCTAAACGTTACATGATGCTTCAGACATGAAAGTTTGGCGAAGCACGTTCACTTCTGCTACGGGCTTCTGCTGAACATCAGCGGAGGTTTGTGTTTCTGCAGTGTTTTGAAAACACACCTGAACTTCAAGGTTAACCGAAGAGCCTTATCTTCAAAGGATCTTTGAATTACTCATATATCACTTCTAAGAACACCTCCCTGGTATAAATCAAAGATGTATGTGTGTGTATGTGTGTGTGTGTGTGTGTGTGTGTGTGTGTGTGTGTGGGTGTGTGTGTGTGTGTGTGTGTGTGTGTGTGGGGGGGGGGGTGTTATCCAGGTGAGGGGACTGAGCACCTGCATGCGCGGACTAAGGAATAGGCCTTCCAGGGGTGATCGTTAAGATTTTGCCGCAGGCTAAAGCAATAACCCGCATTCAATATCACACTCAAGCATCGTAAACCTGGAAAGATTGAACTGGATTAATAGTCTCTGAGCACCAGTGACCACGCACAATAAACTCCCCTTCATCCCAAGAAATACAATTAAAAAGCCCGGTCACACGGGCCGTTAAAGATCTGAAACCAGCGGTTTTGTCTTCCTGCATATTCCGTGAGTTCTTTTTATCTGTCAAGATAGTTCAACAATGCCTGGCTTGACTCGGGTTCAAGTCGAACCATGAGAACAATTCCCATTGTCATGGACGCCAAATTCTGTCTCTCATCCCAGTTTCAGATTTATGCAATTAAGTCATGTTCTTCCTCCAGTGCCAACATGAAACAGCAGCGAACATCTTTTCCCCTCTCCCTGTGCTCCAGCCCAGGAGCCAGTAGAGTTCAATATTCATGAAATATTCTAATATCCCCGGTCCCTGGAGCAAGGGAGGCTCTGACAGAAATAATGATCACTTTCGGTGTCAGCCAGCGTTGGTCAGCAGGGGATACGAAATTACGCAATAACTTATTTCAGATGAATTTTTTTTTCACGGCTTTTTGGAGGGATTTTGTAAAATGGATTATTATACACATCAATGCACCAGGAAACAATCATTTACGGCCAAGTCAGGGAATCAGCTGAGAGTTTTTTTTTTAAGGGTTTAGAAATTCCCACTCACCGCCTAAAAAACGTCTGTCTCTTGAAGATTTGGGTCAAACTCATCACACGTAATTAGCCAGGCTCTAATCGCACGAGGCTGCGCATGGAACTCACAGAGCTGCACGCGCAGGCACAGCTCAGAAACGAGGCTCGAGGAAGCCGAATGCGGCCGAACACTTTACTGCCAAGAGGGTGAAATCAAACCTGCTCCGCTAAGACCCGTTTTAGGTGAAACGTTTACATTATTAATATCATTCATCTTTCATGCTGGTGAAATCGTCGGGGGTAATTTGATGTTTTGTTGGGAGTCTGGAAACAGACAGCCAAGCCAAGTAGTAGCTGTAGTTCACGGCCCTACAGGAGAAAAACAACTACATTGTACACGGTGTATAATTAGCAGCAATCAACGGCAAACGGTTACAATCAACATTGACAAAGTTGCATTGAAATCATGTGAAACTATGTGAAGAGGAAGTCCCTTAGGAATAGCAATTACACCAGCGTTCTGTCTTTTTTAATAAACAATAAATGACAGCTTGACTCACGCCTAGAGACGCCGAATGCAGACATTATTCAGCTGACGACAGTTAAAGCTCGACAAAAAGAAGAGATCGCTCTCATCAGAGGATACAACCTGACAAAACGTCCATGTCTAAAGATCTCTAATGCCCCAGAGCTATTCCAAGCATTATGCAAAATATGACATTTTAATCTGCAATTTAATAAATGAGCTTGATTCGATCGGAAAACCGAGCGCTGCTGTGGCAGACTGGCCCTTAAAGGTGTCTGTGTGACTGTATACTTTCCTAATGGACCTTAATGGATTTCATGGCGCTCTGCATGGCCTCTAATGGTGTTACATGTCTGATGGGAAGGGCTTCCTGCGCTCTCCTGGGCTTCTAATCTGACCTGTAGACAAGCACCCCCACCTACGCCCACCATCCCCCACCTACACCCCCCCCCTCTCTCTTTATTGTTCTCTCTCTCACACACACACACACTGCCTCTCTCATTGCTCTTGGTCTCTATCTCCTTGTCTATCTCAATGTCTCTCCCATGCATCTCAATGTCTCTCTGTATATCTCAATGTCTCTCTCCACACTATCTTTCTCCGGGTCTCTCTGTGTGTGCCTAACAATCTCAATGGTTCACTCTCTCTCCCCTTGTCTATTTCAATGTCTCTTTCTCCCACTCTCTCCCAATCTATTTCAATCTCTCTCTCTCTCTCTCTCTCTGTCTGTCTCTCTCTCTCTCTCTCTCTCTCTCTCTCTCTCTCCCACTCTCTCAGTTCCTCCCTGCAATGCTAAACATAGTCCAGGCTCTGTGGGAGATGTTCACGCTTGGTTAGTTACAGGTACATCTCAGATGCTTTTCCTGCCTTCCTTTAATGAGGATGTGGACGGTCTCCTCTCAGACTGGATCGATATGATAGTTGTCTGAACCGAAAGGGAGAAGAAGGAAAAAAAACGAAACAAGCTCACTTCATTATCAGCACTGGGTCTTGTTAGAGATATTTGACTTTGCTTTGGGTTACAGAGGATAGAGGGGGATAACAATACACACAGCGGAGGAAAGGGTGGAATATGAGAGTGCATGAAAGAGATAGGGAGAGAGAGAGGGAGCTGGAGAGGGAGAGAGAGTCAAAGAGGGAGAGTGAGTGAGGGAGAGAAAGAGAGGGTGAGTGAGTCAGGAGAGGGAGAGAGAAGGAGAAAGTGAGAGAAAGTCAGTGAGAGAGGAATTGTGGAATAGTAGAGCTCAAGAAAAAGTGAGAGGGAGAAAGAGTCAGAGAGAAAGAGAGTCAGAGAGAGAGAGTCAAAGAGAGGGAGAGCGAGTCAAAGAGAGAGAGCGAGTCAGAGAGGGAAGAGAAAGTGTGGAGCCTAGGAGTTAGATTAGATTAGATTAGATTAGATTCAACTTTATTGTCATTACACAGGTACAAGTCCAGGGCAACGAAATACAGTTAGCATCCAACCAGAAGTGCAAAACAGTTATTAACAACACAATATAATAATATGGATATACTCAGAATATACATATTATGAACAGTATAGACAGAATATACAGGGTATGTACAGGTTCAATCCGGGTATGTACAGATACAAATTAGACAAGCAGAAAGCAGAAATTACCGGGTAGCATGTATAGAGCAGCAGAAGAGAGAATGCAGTGGCACATTATTGAGGGACGCTTTGGCTCTAAGCTGCTTATTGATAAAAGCACTAATCTGGCTGGCAGAAGGTAAGGAGGCTGGGATGTGTGGTGATAAAATATCGGAGCTAAAGGCAACGCCATCAGGGGGCTGAGCCTCCACAGAGCTTTACCTAAAGGAGCTTCTCATTTTATTTTTACATAAAAGTGAGACTCTGACCACGGGCAGCTAGCAGAAACAGCTGGGAGGAGCATGACTCTGAACACCAGCAGCTTAGCTTTTCATCAGCGTTCACAGTGTAGATGGTGAAAGAGAGTCACTTTCTGATACAGCGCTGCCTCGGGTTTTTTTTTTTACTGCCTCCACGTCGGGGGAAAAAATGGAGTTGGTAAAGCCAGGTGATTTGATGAAAAGTGGAAAAACGATTGCAGTCGGGCCTCCAACAACAAAAAAAAGTGAAAGAGTCGAATGGAATGGGATGAAATGACTGATAAAGTGAAGCAATGAGAGAAAGCTCTACAGTTATATTATTTGGGAGCCGTACATTTTGCACTGAGATAGCTCTAGCCGTGATAGTAATCATTATCATTCCTCCTTCAGACAGGTGACTCGTATTTGTTACCATGACTACCTGTCTCACGGTGGACTCCGGCTGAGCTGATGGAGGTAAAGGGAGGCCTCGGGGTCTCCAGCTGAAAACCCCTCTTAACGGATAATCAGGGTAAAGTTAACTCTAAGCGGCACCCTTCCAACACAGCAGCGACGCATGAAGAAGACTGACGTTCTGATTACACACCTCAGGCTTTCGATCCCACATACTATCCACCTCAGCAGACCTGATGAGCCGGACCCAGAAAAGGCACCTGTCATCCCTTTAACGCAAGGCCAGGCCAGTCAATCTCAGAAGACCGAGCCGAATCATTAGACGTCGAAGTGGCTGCCAATGAAATCAATCTATTTTTTTTTTTTGGGGGGGGGGGGGGGGGGGGGGGGGGCGCTAATTGAAGTCACTTGCCTTGGCGTGGTCTTGCATGCCCTTACCATGTGGACTAACCCCCCCCTCCTCCTCCTCCCCCCCTCCCCATCACTACAGGGAGGAGTTCTATAGCTCCAGGTGGATTAGAATAACTCATTAACAAGCGAATCTTCCACTGTGGGAAATTTCCTATTAGTTTTCGACTAACAAAATATTTGCTGATAATTGTGCTGTGGTTTCTTTCCTTCAGGGTCTGAAAGCCGTCTTGGTCTTTTCCTGGTCCTCCATTGGTCTTTTTTTTCTCCTTCTGCAGCTCCAAATGGGAGCCGGCACGTCTGTCGGAGTGAAAGAACTGGGAAATCTTCAAAGGTCTCAGTTGGTGTGTGTGTACGTGTGTGTTTGAAACTCTGTGTGTGTGTGGTCTGCATCCAATGCTGGTTCAATTCTGCCAGACGGGAAGACCAGATGAAAACTTGAGTCAACTGCAGCTTGTGCTTCCTGCAGCATCCCATTCTGGGTGATGAATGTATTCTGATCGAGAGAGAGAGAGAGAGAAAGAGAAAGGGGAGAGAAAGAGTGGGAGAGAGGGGAAAAGAGAGGGGGGAGAGAGAGGAGAGAGTGAGAGAGGAGAGAGAGGGGAGAGAACGAGAGAGAGAGAGGACAGAGGGGAGAGAGAGAGCATTGTGTGTCGCAGTGTTGTACAACATCTCATGAGATGAAATCGAGATTTTTGGGGGGCTTCTCTCCTCCTATACACCTCTGCACGGTTCAGATATCACCCGAACTGGGCTAATCCTGGCTCTGGGGGCTGCCTAAAGTTCAGCCCTGCATATGGCCAGTTTAACAATGAAGCTGGGTAATTAAGAATAGCCCTGACTCTCATCCCCTCATCTGCTCCTGGAATCCTTCAGGTTGGCTGGAGCCAGTGAGCCGAAACTCAGAGATGAAGGCACGGCCCAGAGGGAGAACAACACTGCGCTATCTCTGACTAATAAGGCATTTTAATTGTGTGGATTTAATTTAAGTACAGATTTACAGCTTCACAAGCGCTCATCACGCCCACTTAGAAATGAACTGGGAAGGTCCAGGCCTTCATCTGGCTCTGTGCGCTAATATCTTTCATCGTTTCCACCACCCTTCTCTCTCTCTGTCTTCCAAAGGAGGAGGGACACGTCATTAAAATGCTATGTTGAAAAAAGGTGTCAGATCTTTGGCCCGACCGGGCTAATTATCAACACCCTGGGCTCAATGTAACCTAGCGGTCTCCCAGGCAACCATCACGCAATCTCACACGTTTGGAATGAGAGAGGTAGGGGTGCCGTGGGGGAAACACACACCGACATCCCTGAACCTTCAGACCTCAACCCAGCCTTAGAATGAGGGGGGGGGGGATTTATAAGGAAATTAGACTCATTGCTCTCTGACTCACTCATACATATTCACACCAAATCCGTCACGCATGGACAGACACAAGAGTGGGCACACACACACACACACACACACACACACACACACATACTTACATACATACATACATAAACCCATCATATCACAAGCTTCAGCTAGAAACTTAATGTTAAACATCGGCTGTTTATTTGACCAGCAGCTCCATCCTTACATGCCAATCCTTCTTCCGAGCGGGAAAAGCCTCCAAGACCAATCAGACAGGAGAGATATGAATAAACGGCAGCAGAAAATGGCAGAATCGGTGTGTTTACATTCAACACTGCCAAGGAACCTTGAGAAGCACAGTTCTAGTCACAGACACCTGAGCACATCCCTGGATGAAAACGTGAGTCATTGTTGAGAACAGCTTAGCTGACTGGTGCGATGCTCTCTGCTCTGCATCTGTCTCTGCGCTAGGCGGAGGATTCATTATTTATTTTGGTCAATCTGTTCCTCCTGATGGGAGAGAGGATGCCGTACGCGAGGCAACATCTGCTGAGGTGTGTCACTCATCTTTCTAAACATCTGTCCCTGTTTTCAAAACGTCGCCCGTCAATCAGTTTACAAGTCAGAAAAGTCTACATTTACAAGCTCACGTCGACGAACACCAGCGTGGGAAAGAGGGCGGGGGGGGGGGGTAGAGGGGTTAGCAGGGCGCACAAGCAAGAGTGAGCTTGACGCGTGGCTCGGAGTATTTACAAGCGACCTGGAATATCTGCAGACGTTCTCCTCACACACACGTACAGAGACAAAAACACAGAGATGTACTGCAGGGCCCACTGTCACTCTGCTCCCATATGCTGTCTATCACAGGCTTAGTGGTGACTCCTGGGTGATACAGCTCTCTTGCTGACTGCACCCACAGGGCCCTGCCATGGCCCAAGCTGTCAGCCAACATCTGCTGAAATTACCCAGCAGCCAACTGGTGGTGGCTGACTGGATCTCCAGCTCCGTCTTTGCAGAGCGTGGTACACGCTTGTCGAGACGCTCGACAGTTGTTGTTGTGCCTGAAGGAGTGGGTGTGTTATTCTACGGATCGGGTTTTGGTACACAACACAGACGCCGATGAAACTGTGTAACCTCCCCACCACACACACACACACACACACACAAACACAAACTTACATCCCCTCACTACACACACACATCCCCCCACTACACACACACACACACACACACACACACACAAAGCAAACAAACAAACACAATGACACAACCGCATAAGTCCTCAAACAAGAGAGTCCTCCAACATTTTCGCATTCCCCCTAATCCTCCGCCAATTTTCAGTTGCCATGGCGACGGCATGAGCGTTCCCAAGTCAGCTGCGTGTCGTGAGGAGATAAAGAGTGAGTGACCTGTGAGACCCACAGGAGCGGAGGTTAGACAGAGGAAGGGCAGTCAGTCAGGCAGACCGCAGAATCCTCCTCTCTTCTCTCTCTCTCTCTCTCTCTCTCTCTCTCTCTCTCTCTCTCTCCCTGCAACTCCACGGCCAACCAGCTGGATTAATGAACCCAGTGGAATAAGAAGTGTGTGGGGGTGGGGGGTGGGGGGAGGGGGGGGTGCGGTGAGGAAGGGGAGGGTGGGTAAGATTCGTTTGAACCCTCCTGCCAGTGGAGACCAAAAGCTATTTTTCACTCTCCCATATGCCCTTTTCCCCTCCAATAGGATGTAAGTTATCCTAATTACTGAAGCCTTTTTTTAATTACCGGCTGTGTGTGTCTTTGTGTGTGTGCATGTGTGTGTGCATGTGTGTGTGTGTGTGTGTGTGTGTGTGTGTGTGTGTGTGTGAGAACCAGGCAGCAAAAAAAAAAAAAAAAACAGGCAGGCAAGAGCGTTACAAAACGGCTTATTATTTCCTCCGTGGCATTTTACAACCTTAATAGCTTCCATAACCAGACTTAAAGATCACTACTGCATCATGAACAACACCTCCTCCTCCTCCTTGTCACTGGCTGCTTGGAGAGGGAAAAAAAAACTGGAATTGAAACAAAGCTGGCCTACCTGTTTGCTGTTGTACTTTGTCTGGTTTGCCTTGTAGCTATAATCCGAGTACTGGTCTGAGCCGGTGGAATTGTCATCTCCTCCGGTTCCCACGAAGGTGTTGGTGGCGGGGAGATCTTGGACGGCCTGGTGCTTCTGGGAGGCGGAGGGAGACTGGGCCTGGAGCTGGATGGAGGGCAGGGGGGAGTTGGAGCGGTAGTGCCTGCCCAGGTCGGGGCTGCCTGGAGGGTACGTCAGGGGAAGGTGGATCCTGGGGCTGTCATTGACTCCGTCCAGGTTAAACTTGAGGCTCTTCTGAAGGCTCACCTCTTCCTCCTCCCCAAGAGGTTTGGGGGACTTGGCAGGTTTTCCCTTTCTTCCTCTCTTGCTCTTGCCGTTTTTCGGGCCCTGTTTGGGGGCATAGAGGTCGTTGGACTCCTTCTTGCCCGCCTGGTAGCCACTCTTTGTCTCCCTCTGGATGCGATGCCGGATAAACACCACCACCAGGATCACCGTGACGACCCCCGCCACTCCGGCCAGGCTTCCGTACAGGATGTTGCTGCGCTGGGCCGCGAGGCCATTGTCGGGGTCGCCTGCAATGTCGGTGTCCAGAGGGGTGTAGAGGCTGTGACCCACCAGCGCCTCCACCAGGCTGACGTTGGCGATGGTCTCGTTGACGTAGATGTGGACCAGGGCGGTGGCGTGGCGGGCGGGCTTGCCTCTGTCGCTCACTCTCACCACCAGGCGGTGAAGCCCTCCGTGTTTCCTGGTTAGCTCCTTGGCCAGCGTGATCTCGCCATCGGACGGAGAGATCCGGAACAGCTGATAGGGGTTTCCGCCAGCGATGCTGAAGACCAGCTCTGCGTTGGGGCCTGTGTCGAGGTCCTCAGCCTCCACCAGCTCTACATGGCTGTCAGGGGCAGCAAGGGGGGACAAGCGCTGGAAGGAGGAGTTGGAGGGCTTGGTGACCACGGGATCATTGTCATTCTCGTCCAGGACGTTGATGGTGACGCCGACGTAGGATGATCTGGGAGGTTCTCCTCCGTCCACGGCCTTCAACCTGAAGGTGTAGCTACTCTCTCTCTCCCGGTCGAAGGAGATGCTGGACAGGATGGTGCCAGTGCCGTTTTGCACCACAAACTTTCCCCCATCCGGCTCCACCGAGAGGTGAACGTGAGCGTTCTCACCCTTGTCCATGTCCAGCACGGTCACCATGCCGACGGGGCTTAGCGGCGGCATGTTTTCCAGGACAGAGAAGCTGTAGCCGCTGAGCATGAACTTGGGGTCGTTGTCATTCCGGTCCAGAACCTTGACCACAACCGTGGCCGTTCCCCGGTGACTGGGCGAGCCTTTGTCGGCGGCGGTCACCCGGAACTCGTAGCGTTCCTTGTGTTCCCGGTCCAGCGGGCTACGGGCTCGCACCTCCCCGGTGTCCGGGTCGATCTCGAACAGACCCTTGGTGGTGGCGTCGGCCACAAGGCCGTACACAAGCTCAGCGTTCGTCCCGCTGTCGGCATCCGTGGCCAGTACCTCCAAAACCCTGTCGCCTGGCTGGTTCTCCTCTGCGAAATCGACCTCGAAAAGGGTTGGAGAGAAGACTGGGGAGTTGTCATTCACATCCGTGACCTGGACCTTCAAAGAGTTGGTGCTGGAGAGGGCAGGGTTGCCTGAGTCGACAGCCACGATCTCCACACGGTACTCCTTCACCCTCTCGTAATCCAGAGGCGTGGTGGTCTGCAGGAAGTACTTCCTCTTGTTGTCGGTGGAGGAGTCGCTGGCGGGGCGCAGCTGGAAGGGCACGTCCCCCGCCACCACGCAGGTAACCACGGCGTTCTCCCCCTCGTCCCGGTCAGACACCTGGACCAGAGCCACGGCCGTTCCTACGGGCATGTCTTCTGAGATGTTGGCCACGCCGTCGCTATGCGTCACCAGCCCGATCCCTCGGATCTCCACCGAAGGAGCGTTGTCGTTCTGGTCGGTCACTTGGATGGTCACTAGGGTCTTGGAGCTCTTGGGCTGAGGACCCTTATCTCGAGCCACCACGTAGAACGACAAACTGTCGATTTCTTCGCGGTCCAGCGATCCTTTGACGTAGATGACCCCGGTGGAACGATCGATTCGCAGGAGTTTGGGCACGGGGTCTAAAGCTTGGTGAAGGGTGTACTCGATTTCACCGTTGGCACCCATGTCAGAGTCATTCGCTTTCACCTGTGATTCAAGAGAGGGGATTGGGTTAGAGGTTGGGATTTTTCCGTTGGGAACTTGCGGGATTATGTTAGCATAAGAAGCTAT
The DNA here is from genome assembly GCA_030340665.1 of Neosalanx taihuensis. Taxonomy (NCBI): domain Eukaryota; kingdom Metazoa; phylum Chordata; class Actinopteri; order Osmeriformes; family Salangidae; genus Neosalanx; species Neosalanx taihuensis. The sequence goes on from CM059310.1 coordinate 8,040,508, forward strand.
CGCTATAGGGCTTTATACAAGCCCTGCATGTCATGGAAGATAGCTTACAGCTACTGAAAAGATTAGAGACAGTATAAATGTGCATATTCAAATATGTTCTCTGCATAATTTGAGAACTGCCTTCGAAACAGTCGAAAGTGGGTGTAATGAATTTCAAGTGGAGGGAGTTTGTTGACTGTTGCAGAACATAAGACACTGAGGTAAGCATGATCATTTCTGGGGGGAAAAAACCTTCTTTTAAGTAGGAATGTTTTGCTGGATTTGGCAGCCACTCAATAGATTGTTTTGTCTATAAAAAAAATATTTTAAAACTACAACATTGCATAGTCAAGTTACTATGAACACTTCACAGAGGATTTTCCCACTGGTAGAGCTATTGAGCCTAAAACGCTCATTCAAATATTATCCTCTTTGGCATTAGATAGACAAGCTGAGAATCGTGGGCTTTAAAAAGATATATACGAGAATGACAAATACTTCCATGTCTGTACATGTAAATGCTTTAATCCCTTGTTCCAACTTTACCCTCAAATAAGTATTCTTAGTATGACGGACTTTTCATTTTGAGGAATGAAATACAAAATACACAATGTAGAAGATATCCTGAATATAACTTCAGATCAAGAGGTTCTAGACTTTGGATAAAAGAGTCTGTTAAACAAACACAGCGTTGTTTCATCCATCGGGCAGTGTACCACCATCAGAATGATCTTATAAGTGTATTTTTGAACGACAATGCAAGCTACTACTGCTATCCCTACTACTGCTATCCCTACTATATGACACATCGGACAGAGAGCAGCCACTGACCTGCAACACAGAGTATCCCACAGGGCTGTTCTCTGACACCTCTGCCTCGTAGCTGGACCTCTCAAACTTGGGAGCATTGTCGTTGGCGTCCGCCACCACCACCCTCAGCAGGGCACTGCTGTAACGCTGTGGGTCCCCCCCGTCCACCGCCTTGATGGTGAGGTCATACGAGTCCTTGAGTTCTCTGTCCAGATTCCCCAGAACGATGAGTTGAGGCAGCTTCTCCCCGCGGTCCTCCGCCACCTGCAGGCTGAACAGCGTGGAGGTGTCCGGCCCGCTGAGTACGTAGTCGGCCACGCCGTTCTTCTCCGAGTCCCGGTCGGTGGCGAGCGGGATCGAGAACAGCGCCCCCAGGTGGGTGTTCTCCGGGACGGAGATGGTGAGGACGGGCGAGGGGAACTGCGGCGTGTTGTCGTTGATGTCCTGGACCTCGATGCGTCCCTCGATCAGCCGAGGGCTCTGGTTCTGGATCAGGTCCGTGACGGACACCTCAAACTCCAGGAAGCAAGGCTTGCGGATCAGGGTACGACAGTCCCGGAGGGCCTCCCTGTCTATGGGGATCTCTGTGGTGAAGATGTCCCCGGTCTTCCCATCCACACGGAGATACGGGGCTCCTACCTCCAGCTTGTAGAGGTGTCCAGAGTCTGGGAGGCCCTGGTCTGATGCCAGGCTCCCTATCAAGGTACTCGGAGGTTGCTCTTCTGGGACTCGGTAAAGAATACCTCCTCGAGTCCAACCACAGGAGTCCAACACCAGGACACACAGTAAAACCACTCCCAGTCTCAGTTCCATGAGGTCACCCAATTATCGACCTGAAAGAAGAACAGACAGTGTTTTTATCATCTAATAGCACCGGCAAGGTCCATGTTTTGTAAAGTACAGCATAGTTTGTATATGTAACGTTTCAAAAATGTCAAGGCAGTTCAAAAATATACTGAGTCATTTCATGTTCAGGGGCCTTGGAATGATGTTGCTGGAGAGACATCCTAGTTTCCTGTCAGTGAAACATACTAACATGAATAACAATCTGGCTATTTCAGTGAAGATGTCTATTCATCAGCGGTACAATCCTACGATCCTATGATGCTTGCGATGACATGCAAATAATATATTCAATATATTCCAATGGATCTGTCTTCGGGGCACAGAAGGGATGTGGCCATGCTTCTTCATAGCGAACTGTCACAGTTTATGATTCCTGAATTCCTAAACAGATCATCTTCAGTCCTGCTTCAAATGCTTGCTTCCTTCTATTCTCCCTCAACACACCAAAGCTTTGACTTTTAATAGACTCAATCAATTTCATTCTTTAGAAAACGTGTTTTTGTTGCTGTTTTTTTTTTTTCTTTCTTTCTTTCTTCCTACAACAGTTATTAAGCATGCTAAGCAAGAAAGTAGCTGTTCATTCCAATTTTCATACTGTTTTCTTTCAGCGTAGGGATTACAGTTTGAAGCGTAGCTTACACCATACCACGAGGTGAAGCACGTCAAACGTTTCAAATTAACGTGTCTTTTGTAGAACATTCTTCAAACACTTAACATAAAGTAAGCATGGCCCTATGGCAGCGTATGGCAGCAGTGATAACCCCCCCCACCCCCACCCCCCCGACTACAGTGATAGCACAGAACATGCCCAGTGCCTCAAGACATCATTAAATAGGCAAAGAACCTTCCAGACTCCCCAACCAAACCGATGCACCTCCCAGCAGAGATACCTCACACACGGACAAACCTTCCAAGATATCTTCTAAGACCAGACACCACAACTGGTGAATCTCCCTGATCTTGTAGCAGAAGTGTATATGACTAACACCTAAGGGCTTCTGCACCTTACAGTTTCCCACAGGGCTCTACAGCAGCTCCTCTTTATGTGGAACATGCTACATCTCGGGGCTACGGGCTTATCACCAAACACAGCTTCTCTGTGACTCTGATGAGATCTTCTCTTCCTGGCTGGTTTGGACTATATTAGCGCTGTAGTAGCTTGTGTTTCTATTGCTAACCTGCTAGGACTCCTCATTAATCACTAGCCTCAATTTTAGCTTCGGCTTTGATCCATATTCCCCAAGCTAAAGAATCCAGTCTTCTTTTCTTTTCTCAAAGCAAATGATTTTTGACTTTAATTATTTCCTGTGTAAGGAGGGCTCTAGATGTTACTTGAAAGGGAGGTGCACAGTTTGTCGAGGTGAAATATCAAGCTGCAGTTTCAGAGTTTTTGGGTAATCTTCCCATGTGGGCTTGTACATGTGTCCGCGTAAGCGTGCATGGCAAAAGAAAATCGGTGTAAACGTTGGACCTCACCAACGAAACCCCCCCCCCAAAAAAAATAAAATAAAATCTATATTTTTTCTGTTCCTCTTCGTGTGAAACAAGGTTTCTTAAACAAGGCCAAGAAAATACATGCCGGGTTAAACAGTGCAACACAAGCATGTATAGAAATCCAATTAGAAATCCAATTCCATGAATCTGTTAAGATAGAAAGTGCTGCTTATTGATGCTCTAATTGCTCAGCTATTGACGTGTCCCTTTTTGCATTTGCAAAGCAAATCTCCAGTCGATGTGGCTTGAATGATAGCATGTGAGAAAGAATCATGATTAGCGACTACAAAGGAAAACTGTTTCTGAAACCCACAACTTGCACAACTGAGCATCAGATGAACGACATGCTGGCCCTCATTGACACTACAAACAACAAAAATCCTAATTAGCTTGATCTATTCAGATGACATCATGATAGGCATGAAACGTACAGTAGCTTGTCCTGTGGGATAAGATCAAAGAAAGTTATATAAGGTCATGTTATGCTTAGATGTAATAGTGAAGTACTGGAAGATGATGTTAAGTTATAGTTAGGAAATAATGTAATTATGTGAGGTAACATTAAGTTAGTAGATTAATAGGTGAGGTGTAAGTTACATGTTAGTCAGTTAAAAAGTAAACAAATGCATCATGGTAAGATACTGTAATATTGTCATATTAAAATGTAGTGATGGTAAGAAAACTCATTTAAGGTAATAGATATATGAAGTAACACTGAGTTGAACAAATAGGTGATGATGATAGATAATTGTTAATTAAAACTCTCTCTTATAAGTGGCTTTGGATAAAAGCATCTGCTGAACGAATAAATGTAAATGTAAATGAATAGATCCTGTGTGGCAGTAGGTAGACATGAAAGCTACAGCAAATTCATAGAAAGTATGAAGTGTTGATGAGTCATCTCTGATCAGTAACCACATACGTCAGAACAGACCAAACAGTGAGATTCCTCACTCTGAAACCGGTCTTAACAGGGCTTCCCCCTCAGTTTGGTCAATCGTATTCAAAACTCAGTCATCCACATCTTTTCATCCCTTGAGAAAATGGCAGGCTTGGAGGTCTATTTAAATGTCTCCTCAAAACAAAAGACCAAAACTGCTCTATCCTTGAGATAAGCGACACTCCAAAGGCTCATTCCAAGTCATCACTTCAGTGAACTCAGCTTCAAGCAGATAATTACCAACTGAATCCACCCAAGAGTTCTGTCTCCTCATCGTGCTCGAAGAACAAGGTTCTTTCGGCTTTCTCTAAAAGACTTACGACCTCTGACCCTCAGCAGGGAAAATGTAAACACTTTCTATGTCAGATAAGAGTCGCGGGGAATCTTGACACTAGATGAGAAGAAATGGTCCTAGACAGAATCCTGTCTATGAAGGAACTCTACTCCAGTGAAGTGCAGCAGCTTAGCGCCTGTAGATAAGAATGTGTATTCTTTTGCATTAGGATTCATACACAAACACCTGCAACTCATGACAAGCATCCTCATCCAATGAGGCGGAAGCAATACATAACATAAGTAGCATATCTCCTCTGAAAAGGTCCAACAGCAGTGGAGTTTAGCAAAACCATGAAGGGCAAGAATGACTGTGACTTCTGCTGTTTCTTCTGATAAAAAATGAACAGTACTGAATGTAAACATGACAGAACTGGATTGATTAATATTATTAAAATGTTGATAACAAGTAAACATGGCACTCAAGCAAACAGTGCTTGCCAAGCTGGCAGACATAACTATCATCATAGCATGACAACCTCAATGGAAATATCATCCCACCAAGTATTAAAATCAAACACAAAGTCAGTTTTCAACTGATTTCAACAAACAATTTTAACTTAGTTTTAACAAGAAATTTCTTCATACCCTAATATAGAAGTGTATTTATCATAATTCTACAGAGAATATAACCTTTGGCATACAGGGGAGAAGAAAAAAAAGACAAGCCGTGCAAAATGATCAGACCGTGATTGGCGGTCGGCCATTTTCATTATCAGGGCTTTGGCGTGAAAAGGTTTTATCAACGGCTTTCACCATCCGTCCTGTTGGTATCTGTCTTCCGTGAGACTGTGACCTTTCCCATTCCTCCCCAGCCTGTTGTCTGACTGATTGAGATCATCAACCCAGCCTCAGGTTCTGACAAGAGCGGGGGAATCTAGACATCATTAGCGAGATTAATCTCTTCTGGCTTTCAGATAAACACGCACTTTTGGTGTGGTTTGGTGCGACACGGAACTGTAGGCAACAACTTTCTCGTTTTTTGGGGGGATGTTTGTACTTCAACGGTGACGAATGTCTCTCAAAATCACTAGAGCTCCGTGAGATGAATTGGTCTCAGGAGTCGCATCGAGGGATTCTGTACCAGAGACGTTACTTCATGACAAATGTAAATGTGTTAAGAAGCTGGGCATTGGGGTCTTAGAGATGTGATATTCAATGACTGGAATAAACTCCAGGGTAGACCCACCCTGTTCCTGGAGAGTTACCTTCCTGTATGGTTTTCATGCCATCCCTCAACATCCTCGTCTGATTTGAATGAGGTTAGGAAGCAGGTGAGGTTAGTCAAAACTGGTGTTGGAGTGATAACTTACTGGAAGGAGGGCCACTCCCCTGAATTAGAGTAAAACAGCCTTCATATCTCAGAGGAAAATCCACATTGTCATTTGAAATGTCATCATGTAAAACCAAAACCGCAAGATTTAACATTGTGGACTAATTGAGATAGCCGAATGACTAACAGATAACAAACTCAACACAACACAATTGCTTCACAATAGCTTAAGCTCCATACATCACCATGGTTTGGAATCTTGTCCTCTCTATGGTGTGTTCTAGAACACCCAGGTTGTTATGAAGCATGTTTGTAAAAAAAATAGAAGATAATTCACCTGAAAAAATCTCACTTGCCAACAGGAGAGATGTGGATCTGATAAACCATCAGCCTGTATATCCATTAATCTGCCTGCCTGCCTGCCTGCCTGCCTGTCTGCCTGCCTGTCTGTCTGTGCTTGGGCATACTGGGTGTATCTCCCCTCTAACTGTCTCTGGTTTCTGCTTTTCTATAATAGGATTTCGGTTCAAGCTTAGGCGAATATTAAGTAGGATGTGTTGTGTGTTTAACTCTCTCCCAATGTCTTTGCCACCCACCCCCTGGATCCCCCCACATCCCCCACCCCCCAAACCCCCAAAACGAAACAGCTGCAGCAAATTGGACCATTTCAACAGTTTAAATAATTTGCCCACCAAAAAGTAGCCTATACAGTTTAAATAAATAACATCTATAAAACATCCATGTCCGTGTTATCCCCATTAAAGACATAGTAGAAAAACAAATTGAATGTAAAGTGTAAAGATGACATGAAAGTCAAGTGACAGCTGTGACACATTTTAATAAATTGGAGCTCTGGGTGAAAATGGATAGATGACGGTCATAGACAGCAGATCCTAATTAGACTGGTCAGAAGGCTTTTCAGAAAAGAAAGGTATCTAGTCGGGCTCAGTGCGGGGAGAACTGGTATTGCCCCCCGTCATTTAAAGACCAACCTCAAACAAGTGTCTGATTCAAGTACTTGCACCTGCTTAAACTGATTCCCACAAAACGAACCCCCCTCCAAAAAAAGACTACACGGTTTGCATTACCTCTATAAGGTATCTCAAACTCAAAACATGACGTTGTTAAACCTTAAATCTGATCATCAACCCAGAGCTGTTGATTAACGATGTCTCTGATAGTCTGCGTTTAAAACGCTATTAACATACGATCTTTGGAAACGTTAATAAGGTTTATTGAACCTATTAGTCGACTGCTATCACCATCCCGTTTATTCTAGGCATACTAACATACCTTCACACACACATAAACATATAAGCTGCACATATACTTAAAGATAAAAACACAATATTCATCATACAGTGAGTAAATACCTTTGCCAGAGACTTCTTCCGATCCCTTGTAGAGACGGGATCCTTCCTCTGGATTTTCACAGATTCTCTTCTCTTTCAGGGATGCCAAAGGAAGGTATCCAAACCTCTGAACACACTGAGCAGATATCCTCAAATATTTCCCTTAACTGAAGGCAGATCCATTAGATGCTGTCAGTAACTTTCCCCTGAAACGCATGGGATCCATGAGGCTCCAGTCCTTCTGCAGTCATCCACATGACGACTGAAACAATCAATGGTCTGAAACGGTTAAGAATTTGTCTGTTTTTTTTTTTATTATTTTATTTTCATGCAAGTATCAGCATTCCTTAACTCTAAAAGCTTCAGATCTTGTTACTCGGTCATTGTAACTGCATCATTGCTGAAGATATGCAGTTTATATGCAGCATCCCTATAGTCCCAAGTTTCTGAGTGGAAGAAACGCGATTTTGGATTTGGATTTAAAATGTCAGAAAACGTGTCCTTGTCTTCCAAGAAAACGCGAGATGCAGCTTAACTGTACGACAGGTTCAGCTGAAGAACGTATTTGCTGTGAGAAAAGCAAGAGATAAGAAATAGTGGGTCTGTGGTCCGCTGGAGGAGAGGAGGAGGAGGAGGAGAGGAGGAGGAGAGGAGGAGGAGGAGCGCCTCTACACTGCGCCTCCACTTCCACATCATGCAATCAAGGCAGCGTAAAGCTGCTGGTCAGTGGTTAAACTGCACCAAAGCTGAAGAATATAGGATGGCTACAGGTTTTAAACCCTTGATCTTTTAATCTTGAGGTAGGCTAAACGTCATCGATATTAATCCTCTACATTCCCCATCTACAGATGTCTGCAGATGGGCATCAATGTGTTGAATTATGGTGTAAATAATGTTAATCCAGTTTTTTTTCCTCAAATGAAATGTTAAAACGGTTCGAACGAGAAGATATGCTTAAGTGTGTTATGAATATGTGGATTTACTGTATGTTTATCACAAAATACAACTCGTATTTGCTTTACTTGTTGAGTATAGTGGATTCTTGACTGCGGTCAAAATCTCTTTGCGTGTGTGGCGCCACCTTCAGGCGAACCTCTGCAGTTTTAGAAAGAAAAATAGTTAAGTCATGCAGAGAAGAGGAATTCTTGGGTGTAGCCTGGAGGAAGACATATATCCTTAGAGAAGACTCATGAAATAATTTATTGTAGTTGAACTGGCCAGCAGATTGCGAAGCGAGAGTCAGCAAGCTAAGACTGTGGTCACGGTGAACTAAAGTTTAACGACAGGTTCGAGACCAGCGAGGTGTGTAACAATTTTTTTTCCCTATGAATATGCAAACTATAGACTAATCTGTGTCATCAGATAAGAGCAATGATAAACGAGTGAAGTGGAAAACGCGAAAGCCTCGGGCCATGAATCAATATTGCTCATCGGGGAACAATATGCACCGTCCCACGCCTTGGTATCGCCTCCCACTGAAGCTAGCGATCATGGCTGATGAATATAGGCAGTGACCCTGGGGCAGTGAGTCAAACACACTGTTCTGTCAGAAAAGGAGATGAACATTCCTCCTACGGAAGAAATATTATCCCCCCCCCCACCATCTTTCCAGTCATTCTAATGGGATCCTGTGTCTGTGGATTCCAGTCTATGATCCTCACTCCAGTCTTCTCATTAAACGCAAACAAACAGCTGCCGGTTTATCTCTCCTGGGTCCTCATTAAGGCCTGTCACTCAAACTCAGACCGGCTCCGAGCCAATAGCGGTGAAGCTCCCGCCCACACAGCCCAGGTAGGTCAGATCTTGGTGACACGTCACTCTGATTGGAGGTTATCAGCGGTCTGGCGCAGAATGTCTCAAGACAAATTTGCATAAGAGACTCAAGATTCCAGACCGTAACTGGCAGAGAAAGAACTTGTGGAGGAATGAACACCCGGCCACTTTTAAAGGTGGATTTAACGACACTAATGGGGAATCCTTACATTGTAATTTCACATATATATTATGATATAGTCCAAAAAGACACACACACGGTTACAAGATAAGTACGTGTAGAAACTAGAGGGATTTTGAAACAAATTTGTTTTGACTCGAAGATCATCCCCTTTGCCAACTGCTGGGTAGTGACCAGGTGCAAGGCTCTTCAAGCCAAGAGAAATCCTGGTTAGGAGAATGTCTCATCAGATAGACCAGGGCCATGATAGGATCCTGAATTATCTGCTACCTGCAAAATGGCACTCCCTTAGAATAACTAATCTTTTGTATCCTGATTGTGAAACACTAGTGACTCACTCGATGCACAATACACAGTAATGGCGTTGAATATCTCTGCCAATCACCTGTAATCATGTAATGACAAGAAACTTCTGAATGCTTTGGCGAACAATATGTATGTGTGTGTGTGTGTGTGCCAGTGTGCGTGTGTGAGGTTGATTGTGGTGGATGAGGGGGTGTGTTTGAGAGAGGACAGGAGAGAGAGGGAGGAAGAGAGAGAGAGAGTAACTTTCATTGTAGAGCTCTCTCTGCCTCAAACAATAGAGCTTGATTATTCTTTTGTTCATAGTAAAGCGCTAGATTTGACATTTAACATTCATCTACATTACCACTACAAACTGGATACAGAAATACATTAAGGCATCTGAGGTCCATCTGCAATATGTTTTTTTTAACAAACATTAATAATGCCTCTCTCTCCCTTTATCACATCATCATCATTTCACAGCTTTTCAACAAGCCAAAAATATGAGAAATAAAATATGAACTAAGCTAACTTTAACAGTTTTGCACTGTCAATCAATTCTGGTCTGAATTTGGCATTGTTTAGAAAACTCTTATTGAGTTATCATTACTGATGTGATGGGCTGGGCAGAATCAGGTCTGACACGACACATGTTTAGACACAGGCTGGTTTGATCTCTTGATTAGTCAGTTGAAAGCGTGCAGGTCTGTTAGATTCTGCCCACGTCTCCGCTGAAGGACTGATCTATGTAGCACTGCTGCAGGGGAAAAGGAGGAGGACAACCCATTCAAACAGAGAGAGAGAGAGGGAGAGAGAGGGAGGGAGGGAGAGAGAGGGAGGGAGGGAGGGAGGGAGGGAGGGAGGGAGGGAGGGAGGGAGGGAGGGAGGGAGGGAGGGAGGGAGGGAGGGAGGGAGGGAGGGAGGGGAAGGGAGAGGAAGGGAGAGGAAGGGAGAGGAAGGGAGGGAGAGAGAGAGAGAGGGAAGGAAGAAAGGGGGGGAGAGAGGGAGAGAGAGAGAGCATTCCTCCAGTGTCTCGCTGCTCTTAAATAACAGACATGGAGATTCTGTTAAATGTGACTTCCCACAGCTCTCAGACACAACTCCCTCTCCTCTGTTTGGCTGCTAATACAGAACCTCTCTAACATCGAGAAACACTTAAGAAGTCACAGTGAAAAGTCAGGCAGAAATTCAATGGCTTCTTCAGCTGGCTTCACAACCAGGGGTCGTATTTGTTCGGTTATGTTCAGATATGTTGATGTCTTTTGGCTGTTGCAATGTGGAAAAAGCACTCACGCTGTTTCTCAGGGCCTCAAACTACAAGGTAGGAGGATATTTACCTCAGAGCAGAAAGAAGGCAGAGGCACGATATGGGGCCACGATTGATTATCGCCGTGAATGACGAGGGTCAATGCCGAAATGAGTTTTGTGAGACGCGATCGATTCCGGGCAAAGACACACGGATATCTGACACCTAGTATTTTTCAATCTGTTTCTGCTCTGTTTGGATTACTGAAGACTTTGGTTGTTTATACTGATATATCAGTAGTAGCATTAGGCAACCCCTCTATTAGGCAATGTACTTATCAGAGCCACCGAGTAAAAATATCAGAGAGGGCTTAGATATAGAGAATGTGATGATTACACACCCTTCATATTTGTGAAAACGAGGAAGATGATTAACAAGTGATGGCTCTAGATCAAGTCCTATTGTTACGGTCTGACCACCCGTCTATAGAAATCAATAGCGTCGTCAGAGTGCTTTCAACAAGGATTATTAGATGTGTTACGATCCAATCAAATGCATGAATCATGCATGATAAAACAAGATTTATCATTACCATTGTATCATTTGTTCCAGATAGCAGTAATCAACTGGGGAAGTGATCTTGCACCAAAACATGAAATTAGTGAACGTGCTATTGATTTTCTTTCTTCTTATTGCATGTTATTATGTGATTTATTGTAAGGATTCTGTGGTTAGATTTAACCTATTGAGCAGCGTGCCTGTGTGTTTCTATTACTGACAGACATGTAGTTAGAGCAACTTATAAATGTTGAATGCCACTAATATGTTGAATGACGGTTATCACCTTCCTTCGTACGCTCTCCTCCCTTCTTCAAACAAGCCACACCGCTGTCTAGTGTGAAGCCTGACAGAGAAACAGGCAGGGAGAAAAGAAACCAGGAGAAGAGAGAAGAAGAAGAGCAGAGAAGAGGGAGGAGGGAGGAGGGAGGAGAGAGGAGGGAGGAAAGGGGAGGGAGGAGGGAGGAGGGAGGAGGGAGGAGGGAGGAGAGAGGAGGGATGAGAGGAGGGAGGAGGGGATGAAAAGAAGAGAGGGAAAGGTTGGAGAGGAGAAGAGAGGGAGAGGAGACGAGAGGGAGGGGAGGGGAGAGAGGAGAAGTAAGGGAGGGGAGAGAGTAGAGAAAGGGAGAGTAAAAGAGGGGGATGGGAGAAGACAGGGAGGGGAGAGGGAGAAGAGAGGAGGAGAGGAGAGACAGGGGGAGGGGAATATGGGGAGAAACAGAGGAGGAAGGGGGAGGTAGGGAGTGGTGACTGGGTTCACAGCAAGCAGACTAGTAGATGAGAGGGGAAGGAGTGGAGGTGGTGGAGGAGGAGAAGCAGGGTCTCCCAGACTGTGTTGGTTAATACCAGGCAAACGTGTGTGTGTGTGTGTGTGTGTGTGTGTGTGTGTGTGTGTGGAAGGGGCCTTTTCCCTGTTATTCCATGAAGCAGGTTTCCCTGTTCCTCTATGATTCCTCTTCCTTCAGGCCAGTCGTTCAGCACCACACCATCACTCTTGCTGAGAAACGTCATGCCAGTGAACCTAGATGAGGTTTTAAATGACTGTCACTTCCTCCTCTATTTCATATAGCCTCATGTTATGGAATTCTATAGGCATTTGTTTTATTTACGGCGTCGGCTCCCAGCAGCCTTCATCTACGGAGCCGGAATATAAACTTGACAAAAGCAGAGGATGATGGTGGAAGCTGTGAAGGTTGCTGGGGTGTGGACAAGCCTGTACAGGGGAGTAGCACAGCAGAGTTAATACCTCAAACCTTTCCATCTTAAAAAACTAAACGGCTTCATGCCTCAGTCACTTGCTCTGCCAGGACAGGATTAAGAAGAAGAAAGGAAAGAAAATAGCAATAAAAAAAATGGCGTTGTATGTTTTGAGTTACTGTGTTATTTGTAAACTGACTCGAGAGTCAAAATGAAATTTCAAGGAAAGGAAGCATAATTTTTCCCTCTGACTACAGAATATGTGGTACAAGCAAGGTTTTATCCATCGTGCACCTTGACACTAACTGTATCCGTGCTTTTCTTCTGGGAGATTCACTCCAAATGCCCTTTCCAGCTGGGCTAGTTTATTCAAACCCTTGAAAAAATGGTGTGGAAAGAAATAAATTAGCTAGTTTATACCGCCACAGAATCCCAATGCTTGTGGAGTAATGAACTGGATTTAAATCAGGGTTAAGAGACAGAAAAGTCTTGGATCAAGCTCTCAGAGGTACAAAGAAGGGGTGTTGAGGTGAAGTACTTCATTAACGTCTGGTAATGTGTAAACATCTAGAGTGTGTTTCTGAATGAGTAGTTATTATTTACAGTGTTTCTGAATGAGTAGTTATTATTTACAGTGTTTCTGAATGAGTAGTTATTATTTACAGTGTTTCTGACAGTGTGGTTGTGTTGGTTCCTTGAAGATGTTTATACGAGACTCTGTCCTCTCCAGATCTCCTGTTTACCCCAATGTATTACTTTAATAAAATTTAAAAATGTGTGGGTTACTCCTATACATTATGCATACAAGCACTACTTTCTCAGGGTTAGTTTGAGTAACATTCTGTTAGGTGGTGTGCGTGCGTTTCCGTGTGCATGTGGATATCGGTGCGCGTACGAACATGCCGCGAGCTACTTTTCCTAACCTTTTTTTAGATCTTTGTTTACTTGTCTCACAGACATTTGCTGTTTTTCTAACAGGCTATCTGCTACTGGGCTGTGTAGTGGGATTATATCTGCATGATCCCACCAGCGAGGAAAACACAACAGAAAGAGACAGGACTGATAGAGACCTAAGCTGGATCATTGTCTCATACACTCATTTACTCTGCTACCAAACACTGAGCAAAAATAATGACAAAAAAAGACAAATTAAGCCGCTTAAAGATTTGGTCTTCTTTTTCAAATGGTTTGCCAGCAAAAAGTCTTAAATCAATTGCGCGAGATTTGAATGGATTAGTAAAATGTAGTGTCTTTTCATAACGTTATTCTATAGTTCTGGCATCATTAGTCTTATTAAGCCTTTTCTGTTTCAGATTAATTCTGCCCCCTTGGAAACCATGTTAATTTATTCAGCTTGTAACACCCTTCAGACAGCATAATTATATATTGATAAATAACAGGCAAACAGTGAAGGGCGAATTAATTCCAGATAACATCCTCTTGTTGTCTTTTGTCCTAAATTCAAACTGACATCCCACAGTGTTGCTGTGCTGTAGACTCACCAACGCGTTTCCTAGCACAAGTTTAATCACAAACTTCCGTGGAGGATTTCACTTTCACTGCTATCAGTAGAAATCGGACACTCGTACCCCTATTTCTCGCTCCCCCTGATAACCCCATCTCACACACACACACGCGCACACGCACGCACACACGCACACACACACACACACACACACACACACACACACACACAGAGCTTCTCATTGTGACATTTCTGAACAGCACAGTCAGTTAGATCCACTACTATCTCCTTCAGGTCGACAGAGGATAAGAGATCGCTGCTTACATTCCACAATCAAAACCAATACAACTTTATTTGTATAGCCCTTCTCACAAGCTCTGCCACAGGAGGCTTGCCATAGGCCCATATGTTTGCACTCAAACCAGCGTACCACTCTCAAAGTCAAACTGTTTTGTTTGGATACATAAATACAAGAACAACTAAGAAATATCCTGTCGTGGAACTGTGAGGATACATGCTGTCGGTTTCTAAATCAGCAGTCTTCCTTTCCTGTTTTAAAAGGCAGCGTCACATTTTTGACAAACATCCGCAGGGAACTATATTCTGTGGAGATGGAACTGTAAACACAGCGACCCAAAGGCCCTATAAAGTCATGGCGCCAGTTAACTACTAAAATGTTAGCCGTTCGTTTGACCAGCCTTGTTATTGGACGGTACATGATGGTGAACCAGAAACAGATATGTTCAGACAAGGAGACCTCGTTCCCAGAGACAAGTACCTCCGTTCAAAAGATGGACGTGCCCTCCACAACTCTAACAACCACCACATGCAGATGTGGTTGAAAAGAATAACAATAATACAAATAATGAATAAATAGAGGACGATGTGTAAACAAACAGCAAGCGAAGTGCATGCTTGGCGATAACGGAGTAAAACGCACCCTCGCTGGTGCTTTGATGTTCGTGTACTCTGTGTTTATATGAGCAACAACGCTTTGATCCTCTAATGTGAATAGTCTAGTGCTCGGTGTCAGTGCATTATCCAGCGCTAAAGGCTACGCCGCTCTCCCCCGTCTCCCCCCTCTCCCTCCCCCCTTTTCCTCCACCCACCTTTCACCGAAAAGGACGTCAGGCTAGGTGGGGTTTATCCCAGCGTCAAGATCACAGCTTAAACGCATTTCCTTCGACAATGAGACATTTAGCAGATGTTAGTGTGGAGGGGGAGGAACAGTAGAACTACCCCCCCCCCCCCCCCCAAAAAAAAAAAGAACGACAATAATTCTATAAAAAACGCTTCAGTGTTTCTGGATCCATGGCAGCGCTGCGGGAGTGGGAGGCAGGTGGGTTTTTGCCTGGCTGCAGGTCATCTGCCTTCTCGGCAGGGTGCTCACCTCAGCCGCTGCACCTGCACTGCGTGGGAGATGTGACCCCTTCCTCACCTCCCCTTTCAACAGGCCAGCTGATGGCCAGCCTGTCCAGATGTGCCAGGCCCTGTCCAGGTTCTGTCCAGACACACATGACTGACCTTCAGACATGGAAGAGGGGGGAGAGAGGGGGGGGGGGTGGAGGTGAGGGAAGAGGGAGGGTGGCAGGGAGGGTGTGGAGTGGAGGCTGACCAAAAAAAAAAAAGAATGTCCTAATGAGCTGGTAGGCCATCGTTAGTTTCAAGCTGTGAATATGGAGATGTGGTCGTGCCTGGCTTGGATCCTCCGCTCCGAGACTCACTTCTGGGACTACACGCATGCGGAAGGGGACTCTGAAGCGGCTGGTGATGCGTGCAGTTTGCCCGGGGACAGCTGAGACGCATGCAGCAACACAGACGCCTTCACAAGACGCAGCCTAGATGTCCCTGCCCTACCGCACAGCAACGCTTTACATTAACCCACTTTAGAAAGGTAAATAAAATCATCTCTCGTTTCCCGCTGATATCTTTGACTACATTCAATAAATAAACCGTTGTGAAGTGGCACAGTGTGTGTTTTTAGACCGGCCTTCCATCCCAAGCAGCACAGCAGGGTTCTGCAGCTGAGTACATGGGGACCAGCCAGGCTGGTGCGGAGGTGAGACAGACCGTACCCCAGTCACAGGAAGCTGACATGGTCAGCCTGTTGACCTCCTGACCCGTCTCACAACAGCAGCACAGGCTACAAAATGGAATAAACGTTGCTATTTTCACGTCATCTTAATCAAATAGGAACACAAACTCCCAACATACAGTTTCTGTCACGCTGTGCCTGTTGCCTAGTTACCCTTCGATGCAGGTTAGGATGAGAAAGAGCAAGGCAAAAAATATATACACACACACACACACACACACAAAACAGGAAACAGGATTGGAAATTATGAACAAATCACTGCTGATTTGTGATACTGATTGAAATGAGTGCCAGGAAAGGTTAAAATCTACTTCCCATACTTCTAACATTACAAACCGCATCAATTTGAATAGTCTAAAATGGCAACCTTGTTATTGAATTTGTCATACATGTTAATGACTTCTCTGTGTGAATGCGGAAGGCTGGAGGTTGACCTCAGGTTATTTGCTGAAACTCCATTATTGCTCTAAATGTCACAAGAGAACATTTTGCGCCCCGGACCATATCTGCCCACGAACAAATAGAAACTCAATGAGATTTCATTGAAGACAGCAGGAGGCTGTCGGTGACGCGTTACTGAATAATTATGGTAAGTAATATAATTCACTTTCCCATCACGGTGGTCAAAGACCAGAATGAAACAGTATTGCTGCGAGTAAAAACTAAAAGATAGGATTTGAGGGCATGTTGTGTGTTTTGGGGCCGAATAGTGAGACATTACTGCAGGGGCCAGTGTTGTGAGACTGGCTGTAAGTTGGGAGGGATGGTGAATGATGTCCAGGGGCCAGTGTTGTGAGACTGGCTGTAAGTTGGGAGGGATGGTGAATGATGTCCAGGACTTCCATCAGTCCACATGAGGCAGATCCTGTTGGGCAAACCTTGCTGCTCTTTCATCCCTCCCTCATATCACCATGGCAACACACCAACCTCTGCAGGCTTCTTCCAATACTCACAGTCCGTGTAACGGAGAGCGCGCGCGCGCACACACACACACACCCATTCATCCACCCCCACACACACACACAGATACACACATCCATTCATCCGACCCACCCACACACATTCCACAAGGAGACATGCGTGCACGCACACGCTCTGCCCAACTAGTAAGGATGTTGTTAATTGTTATTATGTAAAGGGATATTGATCGTTCATCAACAGTGGGTTTTTGTCATGAGAAAAACCCTCCTATCTTTCCAGAGCAGGGATAATGCGTGATAATTCGACAGAACCGAATGACTGCGGGCAGCACCCATCTTGCGATGCAGATCTGGTTAATGGCTTAATGTGGAGATAGTATCATCCCTCGGGGGCAGGATCATTGAGAGCCAGCCTCCTCCCCGGCCTCAGCCCCCTCCCATCCCCAGCCTCCTCCCCAGCCTCATCCCCATCCCCAGCCTCCTCCCCATCCTCACCTCCCTCCCTGTCCTCAGCCTCCTCCCCAGCCTCCTCCCCAGCCTCCTCCCCATCCTCACCTCCCTCCCTGTCCTCAACCTCCTCCCCATCCTCACCTCCCTCCCTGTCCCCAGCCTCCTCCCCAGCCTCCTCCCCAGCCTCCTCCCCATCCTCACCTCCCTCCCTGTCCTCAACCTCCTCCCCAGCATCCTCCCCATCCTCACCTCCCTCCCTGTCCCCAGCCTCCTCCCCAGCATCCTCCCCATCCTCACCTCCCTCCCTGTCCTCAGCCTCCTCCCCAGCCTCACCTCCCTCCCTGTCCTCAGCCTCCTCCCCAGCCTCCTCCTCAGCCTCCTCCCCAGCCTCCTCCCCAGCCTCCTCCCCCTCCCCGCAGGGTCCTGACAGCATTCTCCACAGCAGAGCTGGGCTGTCGCAGCGATGGAGGGGAAACCAGACAGTAACACCCTCAACGTGACAGTCTAGCACCTTCCACAGACCGCTCTGCAAACTGTGACGCAGCCAGCTGACGCTCCGACTCCTCAGTGGCCACGCCCAGGAACCCGGGTCCAAACCCCACTGTTCCGGAAGGACATAAGGAGCCAAACCCAACCCGCTTAACAACCCTCCTGTCTCTGCGGTCTCGTAAAAGAAAGTAGGTCTCTGACTTTCCTTTAATTGAGTCAGGCAGCTGTACCAGAAAAGACACATCTTTAATGTCAACTATGAGAAAAGCCTTTATCTGCAGACTGAATCTGGCATCTGAACACAAACATGTGATTCTGCCCTCGGGGCTAGTTGCAGGAGGCTTTCACTTCAGTACGGCTCCAGACATCCTGAAAGCCACACATTGAAAGCACCCACAAATGCCCTTGCTAATGAAAATTATAATTGGAGTGTGAAATCAAAACAATTATAGAAAAAAATGAATTAAAAAATAAACTTCAGATTGTGCTTAGTAAAGGAGAACAAAAGCGTTTGTCCAACAGACTGTAAATAAAAGTTTATACACGTCTCAATATTGTCATCTGCCAAACGGGGCATGTTGGGAGGAACCAGCAGCTTTAAGATTAACAAAGTCTCTGTCCCAGAACCCCCCTCTTTCACACAGCCAACAACTGAAAGTAACCTTTCCTTACACGTGTGCGTGCACACACACACACACACACACACAGACACACACAGACACACACACAGACACACACACACAGACACACACACACATATGTGAAGAACAAACAGGTCCTGAGTCCCACTGCAGTGATGGAGATTAAAATGATCTGCACACGTTTAATGAGCAGTCCCTGGTTCAGTCTAATTAGCATGTAATAAGACACCAAATTCAGCACGGGAGGCTTGTTATTTAAGGATAAAGCTCATCTCTCATTTGAATGCATTTTTCATAAGCTCCGCTAATTAAGTTTAATTAGCATTATTAATTAAACATGATACGTTTCTCATTCCCCCTCTGTGTCGATGGTAGCTTCGGAGCACCTTTGAAAGGTAGCTCCTACAGGAGAAATCACCTTCCACAGTAGACCCAGGGTTGGATTGAAAGAAAAACTAATTCAGCTGTAAAGCTAAGGGGGGTCAAGGCCTCAAGCCAGGCCACACAAGAGGCAGTCAGTCACAGGGACATCGGTTTGAATCCCGAAGGCTTCTAAGGACTTGGACTCTGGACCCCTACAATTATTCACTCCTCCCTGAAATGGCGAAGCTTCTGCGCCCCAATCTGAGCAAATCCGCTTGAAACCTTGATTCCGTTTCGTAGTGACGGGTGGAGCATGGAGAGTTACAAGTGTGGAACCAATCTGGGAGCTTTGTCTGGTCTTCAAACAGCTGAGGGCTCCAGTTCTTCTCTGGGTTTGACTGTAGTCCAGATGATGTCAGCTCCCATTCAGATACAGTGCTTGAGATCTTGTCTCTTGTCAGACATAATCAATTCTGTATCTCTGCCATCTACTAGTTATGCCTGGCTGCTGTGCTGGCATTTCCCCACTTATGCTTTGAACCAATTGAGCTCAGAAGCCCAGGAGAAAAGATGACCTTGGAACATTTGTCTTTGGAACTTTTGGAACTCTCTGTTTTTAGAACTACAATTCAAAGTTCCGTCCTGGTCCTGAAATATGCTACATGTCTAGATGCACCATGCTTTAAGAACACAAAGTAACTGGAAGGGAATGTTATTTTTTTCTCCCACAGACATCAGATGATTTGCACAGTGACAACACCACACACCATCACACACACACACACACCACAACCAACAACACCATCACACACACACACACAGCACAACCAACAACACCATCACACACATTACAACCAACAACACCATCACACACACTACAACCAACAACACCATCACACACACACACACACCACAACCAACAACACCACCACACACACACACCACAACCAACAACACCATCACACACACACACACACACACACACACACACACACACACACACCCAGATCCATTACACCCAATGACCCCTTAGAGACACACATCAGCACATTGACTTTCAACTAGAGCATACACACTTTCTCTCTCTCTCTCTCTCTCTCTCTCTCTCTCTCTCTCTCTCTCTCTCTCTCTCTCTATCTCTCTCGCTCACACACCAGGTGCTTTTATGTATTGTTGTCAGGTGGTCCACAAGGACATGAAATCTCAAAGTACTAAGACATAATAATAAATAAAAAAAGATCCCAAAGGTGAGCCAAGTCTAATTAAAATTTGGAGGCCAGATGTTTTGCCGTTCCTGAGTCTTTTCCCATGATGCACTCATTTGGCAGCTCCAAGCCTCTTTCTGAGCGCAAGACGCTTTTGGAAGCACAATAAAGGAGGATTAGCTTCTTTCATTTGCCGCCAGTTGATGTCCTGATGCGTCACATGTCATGCAGAGAAGCCGTATATCTTCCTCTTTACTGGGGCGTCTCTGAATGAGTCCGTTTTCAGGTGTTTAGTGTCGTTACTTGATGTGTTTCTTTACCTTGAGCACGGTTCAATCTGACGAACAGATCGCTTGTAACTAACAACAAAAACCTGACAGACCTCACACACAACTATTTAACATAATTTCCACAACCGTGTTTCGACGCAAGACCTATCCGCCATTTTTCATACATGCCAATCATCTCACCTACTGTGAGTTATAGCAGGGTTTCTTTTTTCTTTTACGGGTTTTGGAGAACATTTGTTGTTTGCGCTGCAGTTATTACTCTCAGGTGTCGTTTTCGGTGTGGAGTCTGTAATGAACTGTGTTGATGGCTTACTTCTGATGCGGTTTCGAGCGGATGCCTTCAGGGAAATGAGGGAAGAGGTGAAGAGTGAGTTCCAGATTGAGCTGTCTGCTGGAAGAGATGCAAGTCTGCCTCTCTAATCAATGGGCTGAATCGCATCAACAACCACATGAATGTTTTCCATTCTGACTCCTTGTTTACTGTCAAGGACGTTGTTGATTATCTCCGTACCAGCGTTCATGTATCATTCCACGACGCTTGAGACGATTGGCTTCATGATCGAACCCCCCCCCCCCCCGCTCAACAGACAACAGCACTATGCAGAACTCGGGACAAAAACACTTCACAGAAGGAGCTATTGGAGGGAAATGCTGCCTGATAGATTAATCTGTTCATTACATTATTTTGTACTTGCCAGGTTTTCGCCATTTTTGTCCTTGGACATTTCATGTGTGTGTCAAAGGTTAAGGAATTGTTTTGTCTTGTGAAGTAAATTGGCCATTTGCAAGTCAGCGGCTGATTGAGACAGATAGTAAGAGCAGGAGGTGCTGTTCCACACTAACCATGCCCTAGTACTATGGATGATGCCTGAGTTCTCATCCTACGATCTTAGGTATATACAGTATATCTTGTTTAGCTCAGTGCTGCGCCCCGATGAATTACTATTAAGGACTGCGCAGCTCTCTAGTGAACTTTTAAACAACATGATTCACTAATGTGCTGTGCAAACACTTTCAAATGTGTGCTGGTCTTTGAATCCATCCAATAAAAATGATTAGCGTGCATAATTAAACTGCATCAATTATGCTGTGTGTCTCCTGTAAGGATTAGTTAGCCATGGTTGACAGACGGAGGAGAGACTGCAGTGCTGGAAGCACCAGATGTAGGCATGTTGTCTTGTATTGTCTCTTGGACTAAAGTCACTTGTTCAGTTCTAGAACTAATGTGATTAGTTCAGCTGTAGGACTAGTTAGACAGGTCCAACTTTAGGAATAGTGTGATTGGTCCAGCCCTAGGACTAGTGTTATTAGTCCAGCCCTAGGAGTAGTGTTATTAGTCCAGCCCTAGGACTAGTGTTATTAGTCCAGCCCTAGGACTAGTGTTATTGGTCCAGCCCTAGGACTAGTGTTATTAGTCCAGCCCTAGGACTAGTGTTATTGGTCCAGCCCTAGGAGTAGTGTGATTGGTCCAGCCCTAGGAGTAGTGTTATTGGTCCAGCCCTAGGACTAGTGTTATTGGTCCAGCCCTAGGAGTAGTGTGATTGGTCCAGCTCTAGGACTTGTGTGATTGGTCCAGCCTTTGGATCAGGTTCAGTGTTGTTTCTCTCCTTCACACAGTGTGTGTGTGTGTGTGTGTGTGTGTGTGTGTGTGTGTCCCTACTGCTTGTTTCTCTGTCATTAGAAACGACACTCGGAAAAACTCCTTTCTAATCACTCTCACTCTGTCAGCTTTCACGCTCAGTGGCCACATCTCCATCACGTGCTTTAACACTCAAACAGTATCTTAATCACTGTCCTTTTCTCTGCCAGTACCCTGTCCCTCGCTCTTTCACTCAAGGACCTACTAATCTTCTCTCTCCAACAATTTCTCACAGTCTCTCTCTCCAACAGTCTCTCTCTCTCTCTCTCTCTCTCTCTCTCTCTCTCTCTCATTCACCAAGCGTTTAGGATCCTCCAGCCCCCCTGAAGGGCCCTCTCTCCGTCTGGGCACACGCCCCTGCTTTCCAAGCAGCCTCTGGGAACCGTCTCTTTCATCGCGTTCAACATCCTGAACACTGGCTCTTTTGTCTGACTGGAAATTGATATGACAAAACTCATCCAGTTAACAAGAACTGTAGAGAAAACATGGAGAGAGGCAGACAGCCTTTAGAGAGGTAGACAGCCTTTAGAGAGGCAGACAGCCTTTAGAGAGGCAGACAGCCTTTAGAGAGGTAGAAGCAGACAGGCTGCAAGGAATGATAAAATAATGATAATAAGAATAACTTTGATGCACAATGTGACACTGTGTATGCTGCACCTTACTCTATGTAAGAACATCCCAGGGCTATGGTACTGCTCGCAATCAATTTAGCACGAATACCATCCAACTTTGACAGAATGGTAGTTTTGCTACGTCTCAGACAAAACACGGTTCTCGTCGAAATCCCCCCCCCACCCCCACCCCTCCTCCGTCACTCCCCCCACTGTCTTTACCTGGATGTGATGACCTTATATAATAATTAAGTCCGTACATCAAGAATAATAGGTGCCCTCTTTATCCCCCGTTTTGAAGCAGAGACCGAGAGAAGGAAGTTTATCCTTTCATAATTAGCAGCTCTCAGTGAGAAGCTTAAAAATAAACAGAGGTGTTAGTTATGTGTGAAGAAATAATTCCATGCTTTGATAACAACAGGACACCCTCAAGCGCAGATAGAGTAGCGTTGCTACAGCTAATTAGCGAAGGATTTGGCTGAAAAGCAAGGCTATTTTTCCACATTATGCATAGATTTATTTATGAGCGCCTGGACTATATTTGAAGTGAACCGCAACTAGTCTGGAAGCCCGGTAATACTCGGGTTGTTATTAATACAATACGTTACCAAACACATCAACACACACACAAATTTGCATCGTATTTGTGTCGACACAGCCATCCTAATTGGTGACAGTAATTCAAAATACGCCGGTAGGCTTATAATGCAATTGTTTTTCGCCGGCAGCTAGGTAAATAAGCGATACTCTGTATCTACATAAAACCTTCGATTTATTTATTGCGGGGTAACAGCTCTGCATGCACTTCAGCGCTTCGTCTGATTGGCTAACCATGTTTCAACACATCCTGCCGATAGAGCGTGACGCTCTGAATGCAGTTCACAGCTTCTGTTGTGAAGCTTCCTGTTCACACCTTGGTCTGTCATGTGTTCAGCAGCCTCTATACAGCACCTGAGCTGTTGACAGTGCTAAGCATGCAGTCTCACTCACACACACACACACACACACACACACACACACAGTGAAAACACAAACCCTTTACACCTCAAGATCAGAACACCTATTAGATGACCCTTTCCTGACATTTTGTATGCAGTCTGTGGGCGTTACCAGTTCTGACAGCTTTTCGTTTGTCCTACACACACACATACACACACACCACACACTCATATCTCTCTCTCACACACACACACACACACACCTCACACCCACATTTCCAACACAACCTCTCCTCACATGTCTCCCTAACCCAGCACAGCTCAACATCACCCATCACAGCCTCTCTCTTCACCCCCAAACCCCCTCCTCTTCATCCCTATACTCCCATCCCATATCCAGAGCCACAGATCTCTCATCTCTACCATGCGGTGAGGCAGACACAGGGCCGCTGTTTAATTCATCCGCACGCTTCCCTTTAAACCGTAAACAGGGATATTTACATTCCTCGAGTGAATCCCCGTGAAGAGACACCCCACTTTAACAGGAAACAGCTTCGAGTGCTGCAGCCTCAAGTGGCAGTAGGGCTGTGCTCACTCTCGCTTTAATGCAAAATGAATGTTCATGAAGATCCTGGAAGATTGAGATTCATTGGCAGCTTATTAAGTTTGAAGCCTCCTGCTGTAACTTTGAAGCTGTGTGGGAATAAATATTCTACTTTGTATTTTTTTTGTCTTCCGCAATGTAGGCTACAGTCCGTAATGTAATCCTTCGGGAACATGAGCACTCTCCGGACAACCATGCTCAACCCAGCGACGCCGAACGCAAATTAAGATAATTATGTCATAAAACGAACGTTGGAAGGCAACATGATTAACATTCATAGTTTCGTAACAGGCTAACGCTGATATTTCACACCCACAAACGCTACGTTCGAAAGTGTGAAAATCTGCGCCAATCGCCTGGAACGAAATATGAATAGGACTGGTTGGGATCCGTTTATCGCCCTCATCTAATATCTGGAACGTGTTTGGCTTGTGCAGGTTCACCCACGTGTGTGTGTGAGCTGCCAAAGCTTGACGGCTCCACACACACTGTGTGTGGACTGTGTGTGTGTGGTTCACTGAGAAGGGCCGGCTGGGTGAGACAGAATCCTCTCTGTTCTCCCTTGAGGAAGAGGAGACACAGACAAGCATTCACAACACATTTGATGAATTTCAAGTAACCCCCCGTTTCTAAATAGCAACTCCTGCTTTGTGTTTAACTGACACACAGTTCTCCACCCCCCTCCCCCCCTCCCCCCACCCCCACCTTCTATTTTAGCAGTCAGAATGTTTTCCATGGTTAACCGAGCACAAAGAATAAAAAATGCCATTTTCTTTCGATTGATATGACAAGTTAGCGATATGTGTGTTCAGTCATGTCTTTATTGAGCCTCCCTCTTCATTCCAGTCATCCAAACTCTGTCATAGTTCTGTCAACATAATGATCAAGTGTTCTCTCTGAGCATGAAATCACTCAGTAACAAAAGGAAAAAAGCGCTCAGCTCAGCATCGTGTCTCAGTAGAATGCCTCTGATTGCAGCCTTACTCCCACTCTGTAGGTAAACACAATACATACAAATGATATATAATCACCCACAGTGCCACAGTGGGTCCAGTAATCGATCAGAGCCGTCGACCTCAGCGCTCGTGGCTTCTCCTCAGTGTTGGGTGAAATGCGTTGGGTCAGCATAACCCCTGTGCCTCAAACCGCACGCAGCCAGGGGCTGTGTTAGCTGTCTGACTTAATGTAACTCTGACCCTACACCCTCTCTCTGTATCTCTCACTTTCTCTGTCTCTCTCTCTCTGTCTTTCTGTATCTCTCACATTCTCCTCCCTCTCTCTCTCTCTCTCTCTCTCTCTCTCTCTCTCCCTCTCCCTCTCCCTCTCCCTCCTTCTCGCTCTCTCTAAGTGTTTGTATGAGTTTGAGTGAGTGTGTGTACATGTGAACTTGTGTGTGTGTGTCTGTGTATACGTATGTGTGTGATTGCCTATTGTAATTGTTCATTTCTTTAGCAGACTGTACTGTGTGTCTTTCTCAGAGAGAGAAAAAAAGATAATTGGTTTCTGGCAGTGTTGCTGGCTGTGTATTGGTGATTTGGGAGAATGGTAATAGTCAAACTGACTTGGCCAGCACCCACAACAACCACCTGACCAACACATTCGAATGTTTGGCCAAATACATTCATTTGGTTCCCAGTAATTACATAAAATATACATGTTAATTTCTTAAACATAATTTAGGACATTACAAAGGTGCCCTAACAGTGAAGTCTTACACTGACTATAATGCACATAATCATCTTAAAAAAAAGAAAATATAAGCATGAATTTCTTGGAGATATAGTACTTCTCTGCATTTTGTTATCCATACACTATGTATTTAACAATACAATACATAACATTTTTCTTTCTATAACTATCAATTACTCACTCTGTCTCAAATAATGGTATATTATACATATATATATTAAAAATACCCTAGAATAATACAATTTTCTGAAGTGAATGAGATTGCATAACACGAGGGAGAAAATGAATATCAAGTGTAATCCATCACTCCTGCCAGAATAGTAAAATGGCCATCTTGGGTGGTAAAATGAATTAGATTTCCAATGCAATCTGACACAGTAAAATGAGCCACAGGAACACTTTCTGTATTTCCTGTCAATATTCATGATCGCAAAGACAGAAAGTCTCAATGTTGCCGATGTGTACCTGTTTCCTCTTCCTTCATCCGTCTCTACTTCCCTTATGGACCAGATTTCGGTGGTTAAATGACGTGTTTCTGCTTTTCAAGCTTCTGGTTTGATTTGCAAGTGTATAAAGAAGCGTGTGGAGAAAACACACACACACATGAAAGGTTGGGTCCTTCTTTTCAGCCATAAAAATGAATAGCTTCACTTTGGGGGGGGGGGGGGGGGGGGGGGAGCGAATGCTTTTATCCTGACATTTCGGACAAAACAGCTCCACCGTCTGAAATGTTATAAAACACACCATTAGTGGTCTGTTGAACACAGCTTCAATACTCGAGCACAACTAACACTTAGAAGCAACAGGAAATGTGTGTGTGGGCAGATACAACATTAGTCGTTTTTCATAAACAAGGACACTGTCTTCTAGCTGGCCCAAGATGGAGAAGAGGAAAAAAGAAAGTTGTCTTTTCATTTATATTAATAGTGAGTCCGTGAGTGCTCGTCCGTGTGGGTTGCAGGCGTCTGTGCGTCTGTGGCGTGTGTGTTTGTGTGTTGTGTGTTTGTAGATGTTATTTCGTTAGTTAGATGTCAAAAATTGAGAAGTCATATTTACATTTATTCATTCATTCATTTATTCAGTTATTCATTTAGCAGACGCTTATCCAAAGCGACTTACAGTAAGTACAGGGACATTCTCCCTGAGGCAAGTAGGGTGAAGTGCCTTGCCCAAGGACACAAAGTCATATAGCCTCAGCGGGGGCTCGATCTCACAACCTTCTGTTCATGAGGCCAACGCCTTAACCCGTTGAGCCATCTGACTCCCTCATATAAAGCCTCGGAGCAAAGACCTATGAATCTCACCATTAGCACCGAACCTACGTTATCAGAAGCCTGAGTCTGAGGCAGTTAGAAACACATTCTTTCTGGAGAAATCTGACACAGTCAAGATGTTGTTCCTCTGCATCGTCGAGGCCTAAAGAGCCTGTGTCCTGCACACACACAGACAAGCGCTGTCCATCCTGATTCAACAGACGATCCTCTCTTGAAAGTGGAGGCACTATCAAAGAGTCACTAGCAGTTTCAGAGAAAGAACAACAACTGACTAGGTGACAACATCTGTTGTTTTGAGCCGCCAATGGATGAAAAGGAAAACGCTATCACAGAAGGAAATGACATGTGCTTCTCCTGGGCTGTGTTGGGATCTGTGTGTGGTCTAATTACAGCACACACCACAGGCTCCCTCTCCCTACAACAAAAGGAAAATGGACAAAGATAGCTGCTGCTTTCACCCTCCAATAATTATAAGGCCATTTGATTTTTTTTTCCTTCCCGCAGCGGAGGGAGAGCTTAAAGGAAGTGTGTGGTTCTTTTGTGAGGAGTGGAGGTTTGACTCCAGGCCCAGGCTTCAGGGCTCTGCTGCGGTGCCCTGATGAGCTGCTTTCAGCTGGTGGCTGTGAAAACAATGAGGTGAGCTGAAAGAGGTGGGGGGAGGAAGGGGGGGGGGGGAGCTGATGGAAGTCTATGAGTCAGGTCACAATGTGTGTGTGTGGGTGTGTGTGGGGGGGCGGGGGGGGGTGGTGTGGGTTCATGTGTGTGAAGGTGGATGGTGTGTACGTGTAAGGTTTGTGAGTAGGTGTGTGTGTGTGCGGTAGGTGGACAGTGTGTGTTTGTGCGGTGCGTGTGTGTGGATGGTGTTTGTGTACCGGTGTGTGTGTGTGTGTGGATGGTGTTTGTGTACCTGTGTGTGTGTGTGTGGATGGTGTTTGTGTACCGGTGTGTGTGTGAGTATGCTTGGCAGGAGAGGAGGGGTCTGTGAAGACCTGCAGGGGGGGGGGGGAGCGTTTCCACAAAAATGCCGGTAATTAATGTATTTTTAAGGGTTTTCCAGCCTCCTTGCGCCGCTCTATTCAAACCAAAGCTTATCTGTAAATGAGTTTCTGCCATAACTCACAGCATTGTTGAAGGAAGAGGAGGGCTGTGCGTAATTATAACACAAAGCAATTAAGGCCCTTTGTAAATCAACCAAAACAAAAGATGCCACTTTTTTCTGATCATAATTAACAGCAGGGACAACAAACATTTCAGCTTTGTCCTTTATTTAAGGTAAATAAGAAGCCATGCTGTGTTTACATTATTTACATTTAACCCTCACTCACTTTTTAACAATGGTGTTGTGCAAAAAGAAATAGTGCTTGAGAGCGTGGCTGCTATGGCTACAGGCAGCGGCCAGTGTGTGTGTGTGTGTGTGTGTCTGTGTGTGTGTGTGTTATCAGGGTACGGTCAAATAGGTTTGTGAGTGTCAAATAAAACTTTCTGCAGATGATTTGAAATCCCAGTTACTGCACATCTAGTCAGCGTCAACAAGGCTCAGCACCATGGACAGCTCATGTTCCACGCTCATTATGGACTGCGAAGAAAACTGACTCGTAAGCTGTGTGTGTGTGTGTGTGTGTGTGAAGGTTCCTGTGTGTGTTTGTGTTTGAGCATGTGTGTGTGTACTTGTTCCTGTGTGTCGGTGCCTGTGCCTCTGTTTGTGCTCCTGCACACCTACAGCATATCAACTTCCTCTGTTGAAAATGTCTTTTGACTATAGAAGTAAAAAACAAGTCGGAGATATCAGTCCAGGGCAGCTCAATAACAGGACACATTACTGCAGCCAACGCTGCTTTGTGGCAAGCAGGAACACATGATGAAAGAGGGCATTAACAGCACACAGCAATCAGAGAGAAACACGCCGACACACCCAAAACAGCGGAGAGACTCTCGCGTTTATTTTTCTCATTAGGGCCTCGGCGAATCAGATCAATCCTTCAGACAACAGCTTCCTAGCACCTCAGAAGCTCATTCCCATTCACCAGACAACATCTAAAGGTCTAATTACGCTGGTTTCCCCTCAGCCAGCGGGCGAGGGAGAGAGAGAGAGCCACTTGGCTGAGTCTGACTGAGTCTCTCCCTGCATCAGTGACACAGGGCTCCCCAGGGCTGTGGCTCTACAGACACCGCTGCCAGCCCCTGGATCTCCAGACCGCAGCCCTTATTTGGGAAGCAGAGATATGTGAAAGGAAGAAAAAAAAAGAGCACCTCGCTTCATATCTCTGACAGCTCATTACCACGGAAACAGTGCTGCGCCCTGACATCGCCCCCTCCCACCCCTCCCCTCATCCCTCCTCTCATCCCTCCCCCATCTCATCTTTAGCCCCACACCCCTCTCTGACTGAGAGATGGAGTTTTTTTTGGGGGGGGGGAAGAAAGATCTCAGTAATGTAGAAACACTGGTGGCGCCTCTAATTAAGACAGCTAACTGAAGGAGTGTGCTCCCATTAGACTGAACCACTGCTGCAGGGAGAGAGCTTTTACTGTGTGAAGAGAGGAAGAGACACAGGGAGAGGGGGGGAGAGACACAGGGAGAGAGGGGGAGAGAGACACAGGAGAGAGGGGGAGAGAGACACAGGGAGAGAGGGGGAGAGAGACACAGGGAGAGAGGGGGGGAGAGAGACACAGGGAGAGAGGGGGGGAGAGAGACACAGGGAGAGAGGGGGGAGAGACACAGGGAGAGAGGGGGGAGAGAGACACAGGGAGAGAGAGAGAGGGAGAGAGAGAGACACAGGGAGAGAGGGGGAGAGAGAGACACAGGGAGAGAGGGGGGGGGAGAGACACAGGGAGAGAGGGGGAGAGAGAGACACAGGGAGAGACAGGGGGAGAGAGACACAGGGAGAGAGGGGGGGAGAGAGACACAGGGAGAGACAGGGGGAGAGAGACACAGGGAGAGAGGGGGGGAGACACAGGGAGATAGGGGGAGAGAGAGACACACAGAGAGAGACAGAGAGAGAGAGAGAGAGAGAGAGAGAGAGAGAGAGAGAAAGAGAGACAGAGAGAGAGACACACAGGGAGAGACACAGAGACAGACAGACAGACAGACAGACAGACAGAGAGACACACCTACACAGAGAGACACAGAAAGAGAGAGAGGCACACCTTTAGGCAGAGTCTTAAAAACACACACTCTCAATGCCAGAGACAAGGCTGACTAAAGCGTGACGTGGAAACATCCACTTAAAATGTGTTGGACAGACGTTCTTTAATAATCCAAGAGATTAAATACATTATGAAAGAAGATGTTACAAATGTCTCATGTCATATTCATGCGGTATTCTGAAGTACAGCTTGTCCTGCGTCGCATGTCAAGCTAATCTAGCATAGCACTGCTTTTTATTTTATTTTATTGTTGACAAAAAATAAATAATTATCCAATTAATTAAATAACTCTGAATGTCTTGGCGAGCATTTAAGCACTTTAAGTATGTGTTTACCTCCCACATCCCTACAGAAAGGAAGGGGTAATTAATGATCTCTCTGCAGGGGGCTGGGAAGACGACAGATGGCATGGGTTACTTACAGTACCACCACAAACAGGCTCGTTTGTCATATCGAGGAGAGTTTCAGCTCTCGCAGTTCCACCCCCCCCCCCACCCCCCCCCCCCCACCCCCACCCCCACCCTCTCCCCCTCTTCATCTCACAATCTGCATTATTTAACTGGAAGCTTTGGTTTCCAGATTTGTCACCTGCGACGCTCAGAGAGACAGATCAAGGCGCCGCTGTGTCAGCAGACAGATCGGGACGGAACGTGGAACGTGGAACGTGGGAACGCGGAACCTTCCTTGTTTGTGATCTCCAGACAAGTCCACATCTGTTGACATGGTTCTCCAGCAGGGTATCTAGTTATTATTCCACCCTTGAGTTGGGTTTGGACCTGCTCTATTTGAGGAACGATGCTTCCTGCCTCTAACGCGATGATTGGATGGCATTGTCCAATCCGCACGCTGCGAGAAGGAGGGAGGGAAGGAGGGCGGAGAGAGAAAACGTGTAGTGTCGTTTTAATGAACTTCAGAATCTTTTTCAGGTTGGCAGGAAGCTTTATCTGCCAAGTTGATACGTTTGGGAACAGACACAGTGGAAGAATAACATCTGGCCTCTCTTTTAATTAGGCTCCAGGACCAGACCTCACCGCTCGTGTTAGAGTGGGAATCCTCAGCCTTGATACCCACCTGATGATATCTCCGACCCGGATCACCATCCGCCCTACAGGAGGGCAGATCAGCACCTGGAGCGTGTCAACTTGTGTTTTTAAAAATCTAACTAAACCACATCCCTGTTTCTCGTTCTGAGTTAACGCTTTACCTGTGTCAAGAGAAACGCTTTCCATATCAATGACAATTCTTCCAGACCAAAAGTACCAAAACACCATTTGTATTATTAAAATTCAATTCTTTGAAACAGTAGATGGGGGGGGAGGGGGGTTACAGCCAAAATATTTCAACCATGGGAGGATAAAAACACAATTCCTGAACAGCCCAGTGCTGAATGAACCTCCCTAAAGAAAATAAGAAAATAAGAAGCCACAAATCTTCACAAAGACGGCAGGAGTGTCTCCCTGATTTGAGCTGTACTTTAGCCTGAGGCAAAACTCATTCCAGCAGAGAACAGATACAGAGGAGGGGAGTAATTCTGCCGAGTGGGAAGGGGGGGGGGGGGGGGGGGTGAAAGGAGAGAGGGGGGTGAGGGATGCGTAGGGCACAGCAGTCAGATCAGAATCACTTTTCCTCTTGGAAGCCCTCCAGAGTTGAATGCGATCCCCCATGGTTGGGTAGCGATGGCGCAGTCCTCGCAGGGTTTTTCCCAACGCCGCATTTAAAAAGACTCACGAAGAGACGTGAGAGATCCGCAGGAACAACAACTGCTCTGGCTACTTTTCACGGCGCGTCAAACACATACGCGCGCACGTGTCACATTCACCCTGTTGTTTTATTTGCCTGTGTGTGTGAGTGTGGACGTGTGTTCAGGTGTGTCTTTGAGCTGAATCAGGAGGCTAACACGCCGCGCACAAATGTTGATTAGCATCAGCGTCTGGCTCAGCAGAGGAAGCCAAACTAGCCCTTCCTGCAAAGCTCTCCTGTCTTCAGATGGTTCTCCAGCCCCTCGGCCTCTGGAGAGGAGCTGCTGATAGAACGACTGTCTCTGCTCTCACACCGTTCATCTGGCACCCATCAAACAGTGAGACGCGGGTCCTGTTCATCTGAGTTTAATGGAAACAGAGAGTCTGGGGGTTGGAGAGGTGGTGGTGGTGATGGTAGGGGGAGGGTAGGGGGGCAGAAGGCCTCAGGGAGAGCGCTGGAGCAGAATGCTGGGTCTTTATCTCTCTGTGACTGTGTGTAGAGCCTCAGGACCAGTCCAGCCATGGCCTGCCCCCCCCCCCCCCCCAAACACCAGCAGGATATCAGCAGCTTCCGTCTCTCGTTTCTCCCCTCTGGTCATTTGTTCCCGAAACACAATTCACACATACCCCCGACTCGTAAATGACTGAATTGATGTTTGTTTTTTGTTCCTAAGATTCTGGATGATTCCATCTTTCGACGGGTGTTGAAGGGTCGTTTTTTGTTCAGATGTCGGCTTACTGTGGCCACAAGAGAAGGCAAGACAAAGCAAACATCCACGTTTGTGGGGGGGGGGGGGGGGAGAGTACTAATAATAGAATAGAATTGAATAGATTTACTGGATCAGTTCTATTCTATTCGGCTTCGTTCTATTCCATTCTATTCTGTTTGAATCTAATGTCTGTTCCATTTGATTTTGTCACATCATCTTGCCCTGCATTCAGAAGCAGCTATATTCCAAAGCCAAGCCAACTTTCGGCGGGAACTTGTAGAAGAAACGTAAATAGATTTTGCTATGCTGTCACCCCTAGTTGTTGCTGGCGAAATAAATAACTACTAAGCAGCAATTAAACACTACAAACTACCACAAACATGCGTGCCCGAACATATCACAGCAAGCAACCTCCAGTTAGCACTCTGATAAATTGCAGGTTCACTGTCCCCCCCCCCCCCCCCCCCCCCCCCACACACCCCCCCCCCCACCCCACCCCCCACCCCACCCCCCCCCCGGAACATTAAATGTTCTTCTCAGTCGGCAAACCTAGTTCTGAATAACTACGGACCAGAACCTCATTTATTTATTAAGAGGGTGAACCAGCAGAGAGGGGAGAGAGGGAAGGGGGGGGGGGGAGACAGAGGAGAGAAGAAAAGGAGAAGGGAGGAGATAGGAGAGGAAAGGAGGGATGAGGAGGGGGTGGTATTGCCTTTCTAATAGCAAACCTTGATGCCTGGGATACCCAAGTGTGTCCTGAACCATGACTCAACACCCAGACTCTCTGCTCTCTCCTTGCTCGGCCACTCTGGAGAAGGTTTGCTTTACCTGACAGCCTGTAATGTTACAGCCAGACAGCCAATTTCATAAACATATGCACCAATTACGAAATCCATTCACTATCCATCATGTCCTGTCATAAATCATACAGCATGGCAGTGGGTCTGACTGTGTAATTATTGTGAGCGAGTACCGGAAGTTCTTGATTAGGTCGACTCATTATTTCTTCCATACGATTAAACTCAACTATGAAATAATGAAACGGGAAAATGAAGAAATGCTTAAAGTGGTGTGTTTGTAATTGTGACTGTGAGTCTCATCCAGAAGCCCTATGGATGTCTGTGTGTGAGTGTGTGTGTGTTGTGTGTTGTGTGTGTGTGTGTGTGTGTGTGTGTGTGTGTGTGTGTGTGTGTGTGTGTGTGTGTGTGTGAATAACACAAGCACTACATTCGCTGGTTTTGACACATCAACCAGAAGGTTATTCGTTCCACAGCATCTAAAAATACCCGTGACTCCTAAAGACGTCAGATGTTGAGAACAGGAGAACGTTGGAACGTGTGTGCAACGTGTTCACGAAACAATAACACACAAGAGAAGCGAGAACCAGAACCCATTATGCAGTCGTTCTAAGTATACCATCGCCTCATTTGCTCAGATCCTGTTTCGAAGATGCGGTTTCCACATTGTTAAGCGGATATTGATTAGAACGCAGTACCATCGTTTAATACCGAAAAGGCGAGAAGTGATTCCAGTGGAAATAACATAACTACTGTGGCTGTTGTTTCATGTAGAACACAACAGATTTGGGTCCAGGCTTGTTATATGCAGTTCCTGGTTCATTTGAATTCCAAAGATCTCTTACAGCCTAATGATTCACAATAACAGTATAATTGAAGACATTAGTTATTCGTTTTACTCTACTTTCCAGTTCCAGATGCCAGCAGATTTTCTTTTTAATACTAATAGTTAGAGGGTCATGTTCATGTTCATCAGGTATGGGAAATCCAATTTAGTTATTATCCGTTCCCTTCTGGCAAGGAGAAGCTTAATTGTAATTCCAAAATTCAGATTTCTCATTATTGTCAATGGTTGTATGTCTTAAACCGTATCGATCTTTGGGTTCGGCTATTTCTCTTCATTATGGATATAATCCGATTTACAAAGGCAGCATATATGAGATTAAAAAATATTCCTCACCCTGCCTCTGCAACCTCCCGAACCCTCAGTTATGCAGACCAATTGGCTTCCAGCCAGCGCTGAGTAATGTCTTCTGGCACATGGAGGTTTTAGGGAATCAATACCGCACTATAACCAGGGTTGGCTGTATTCTGGCCACTGAATAGAAGAAAGGCACATTACTTTGAGTGCAAACCCTATTAACAAAGACGCAAAATCATGCATTATTTAAGAGCCACAGCCAGGAATCGAACTCGCAGCCTTCTGATCACTAGCCCAATGCCTTAACCGCTGAGCCACATGTACATCCAGCAGTCTGGGGAACAACTAGTGTGGAACCAACATATTCCACTGGTCACAGAGATAAATCACTAAACAGAATGGAATATTAAAGTTTACTATCAACCTTTCAAAAAATAAAAAAGACTGTTTTTCCATCCACAGTCCTTCTCCATATGAATCCTTCATCCACATAAAATACTTTGAGGGCTGACAAGAAATTTTTAGGATCGGTAACTGTCAACTGAAGGAGCATAGATGGGCATTTTTTTGTTGGATTGTGTGAAACTTGTTCGTTATCAGTTCCTCTGGGCATCAATTACAAGCAGGCTGATACAGCACTGCTGCAGTGAGTGTCTCTTAAGCAGAAACTCTGGATCTGCGAGCGCTGACATTGTTACTGCGGATAAACCGCAAAACACGTACGTGTGACGGTCGTCCCTCGGAACCTCATGTAGAATCTGAGCACGGGTCTCTTCAGCTAATTACACCAAGCCTGATGCTGCAGTCAGGTGCTCTTCCTCTCTCTCTAGACCTGTACTGAGTTTAGATTGTAATTTCCAAATGAATGGTCTGTTTTTCAAATATATTAACCAGTCGCTGGGCTTCATTATAAACGTGTCACTTTTAAAGTTCCCCCGATCGAAGGAGAGCATGTCCTCCGCCGACCGACTCCAATTATTCTTCAGCCTTCCTCTTCCTCCTCCTGTCACGAGCTTTTAACTTATAGTTCGTCAAAGTAGCCCGTCGGGTGCAGGGGAAGAAGTGGCCTGCTTCTCAGACAGCTTAGATCCTACCTGGTGACACGTGATAACTGGTGACAATGCGTCCCCTGACGCTCCTTTGTCATCGAGCGTTGGAAGACAGGACAAAGAAGCAGAGCGCTGTGTTTTAGCCTGATGGGAGTGGGAACCTCAGGTAGAACTGCCATTCATGTTACTTGGGGGTATTTGTTGTTGCCCTGGGGAAGATAGACATGCTGTTTGACGTCTGAGCTACAAAGCAGATCCACCTCGTCCTCCTTCAGAGACCGGGCATCAAACGGACGAGAAATATTGCGTTTTACCTTCCTCTTGATCCTCCACCTGTCCCACACTCTGACGGAGGAGCCAGCGCGTTTGAAGGGGCCAATGAAAAGAGTCGAGGACAGATCCTGTCAGGATTGGTTGCTGCCCGAACAAGGGAGATCCAATTAGCTGGCGGTTGATGTGTTCATGGTTTCTTCCATCACGAGCTCCCGTGCAAACGAGAATTGTTCTTCACGTGGTTAAATAGACCAGCGCACGAGGGGCGGGGGGGGGGCGGGAATTCATGAGTGAAATAGGAATGAGTGCCAACGGCCATGTTATATCAAAGACCCACGCAAAGGAATCAGACCTCCATCTAAGTTCTTGACAGAAGTGGGGTGTTGGTGGTGGGGGGGGGGGGTTGAGGACTTTGATATCATGTCTGTGTGTACAGTAAGTCCATGATTTCAACTGAGAGTGACCCAGCTTACTGATCACAGGCAGGATTAAGCCGTACAAGGCGGAGGCGGAAGATAGGGGGGAGGGAGGGAGGGAGGGGGGGGTGGTTTCTACCCCGGGGTAACATCCCCACCCTCCGGTTGTACCCCCTCAGAATCTGCCCAAACCCTGCCTGGATCCAGGCACATCTGAGAAGAGATTATTTAGGGACCTGAGAACAAGGTCAAAGACTTACGGAGGAACACAGAGCAAGTTAAGTTTAACTTCCACTTTATCCCTGAGCCTCCGGAACAGACTTGGGAGATAGTTGAAGCTGCCGTTGGTGAAAGCTCCCCTGCAGGAACGCAAGGCTTTACTTTTGATGTTAATTCCTTGAAAGCTGTTTCTTTAGCTGGGGATTAGTGAATGGAGAGCTGAGCTTACCATGCTCAGGCTAATAAAGATGACACATCTAACACAGGTACTCTGGCCCTTACACCCGCCTGAGAACACTGCTTAGAAAGTTCCTCTAATTATCGGCAACTCACTCAGTCAAAGAGTCAGAATAGGACCCGGCATTTGTACTTTATATAAAATGCGGGGTTTGGTAAAAATTTTTCGACTGTGTCAAATCCCTCTGTGTTCTTTCAAACATGTGAATTAGTCGTCTTTCAGCTGGAACATATTCAGATCATGTATGCACACGCTTGCATTGAAACCGAACACGCAAGTCGTCTGAATCATGCAAGACTTATTCTTCTTCACCCACACATCATCAAAGCTTTTATATAACCCCCCCTCCCCCCTCCCCTCCCCCCGCACTCCATCTCCCAGACCTTAGCAGCCCTTCACCATATCACCAGACTGACAGTTATGAAGTGTGTCCATTACAGACCATAAACGTCCATTACAGTTACTGATTAGACTCCTTGCACATGTTAGCTCCGGGGACGGTTGTAGCTAATGATTCCACGGACGCCTGCATACGGAACTGACATTGCGATTCATCTGCAAGGCCCAAGTCCTTAAGATTAATAGGTAATTCAGTTGAACACTCTCTCCCCTCTAGATGTCTGAAATTATTAAGGATAGCTAAAGCAGTAAGGTAATCCGGTTTACCTTGAAATTCTTCCTCCTTTTCTGTGCAGACGTGGGGGGGGGGGGGGGGGGGGGTACACCGACTGAATTTCAACCACCTGTTATATTTAATGTATTGATTAAAAACACTAGGTCATACAGATCAAGTTAAAGGGCTAGAATATTCTGTGGATAGATTGATCTCTAGAGATTACAAGCGGGCCCAAATAAAATAGTTTCAAAAATAAAAGATACGCATATATTTTTTCATACTGTCAAAGGGGCAACGGTAGCTGTACTCATTTAAAATTAAAACTCAACAAAATACAACCTAAACTAAAAAGAGAATTCAAAGAATAATCACCAGAGGCCAGTTGGCAATATTTCAAATCACCTCAAATCATTATTATTATTATAAGTTTGAAACAACATATGCATGGGTTTGAATCTTTGTTGGTTTGAG
Source organism: Neosalanx taihuensis (assembly GCA_030340665.1). Lineage (NCBI taxonomy): Eukaryota > Metazoa > Chordata > Actinopteri > Osmeriformes > Salangidae > Neosalanx > Neosalanx taihuensis. The sequence continues at coordinate 8,078,261 of CM059310.1, forward strand.
AACCAGAAGTGTGGTCTGCCTGTCTACACATGACAACATACATACTGAGTGTTTCGGGAAGTAAACAAGTATTCTAAAAGAACGTGCGATTTCTCGCTTTCCGTTTCCCGTGTGTGTGTATAGATTAATTAAACACATTGCCAAATGTTGGTCTGAATCCAGCACAGAAGGTGCAGTGTGATTGTAAAGGTACAATAAGACAGAGCGAGTAGTTCTTGTAAAGGCTCTGTACTGTATAGTCAAACACAGAAATACATAAAAAACAACATTATTATCATTTTTAAGCATGTTACTATGCATTGTTTTTCATCCATTATCAGTCAAAAAAATCCTCATATTATTCTAAACTTAATTGACAAAATCAGCATATAGTTCAGCTTGCTCAGTTTTGCACTGGCTGACTGGCCAATAACAGAGCCCTGAAGCTTTAACCAGCTTGTGTTGTGTGCCGATAGGAACCTCCAGATGTTGTGGTGCATTGTGGGCAGATGCCTTTAGATAAGGTCCATATATTTGGATCACAGACGTGTCGCAATCCACTGAATCTCTTTTTCTTTTCTGTCATTGAAATACTTTTTCACCTGTTGGGACATTTTGACATTGTTACTGTTACTGTTATTGTTACTGTGACATCACTCATGTCTGCCACAATGACATCACTCATGTCTGCCACAATGACATCACATATGGATGAAAGCTTCCCCATTCACTGGACACAGAACACTGATCCCAGTACAGGCAGACGTCCAGGTATAGAGAGAGAGAGATCAGAGGACAGTCTTCAGTCTGACTGGATTAACCAGGTTTTCTCTAAAGCACACAGAGGAACCACAGCATCATCAAAACTACAACAACTATTTGTTCTCAGTCACAAGGCCAGAGATGATGCCTGATCTTTATCAACAGCACTAAAATAACCCAGGTCTGCTGTTTGAGGGGCGTGTAAAGATCAAGCTCAGGTCATCGTGATGATGAACCAGCTCTAACCTAGTCAACTTCAGCAGGAAATGAGTTGGATGGGGAGGGGGTTATGGTCTGCCAGCTAACATGTCACATTTGAGCTACATCACAGCGCCCGGTTACCTTGGAGACCGCTCCTACCTGTGTGCCGTTGTGATGCTGTCACATCGAATGTGGTGAACTACGCATCATATTGTGGGTGGGAGCGCTACATTATGATCATACCACTTGAGACGTTCAGTGTGAAGTATAAGAGCTTTGTTTTGAAGCTCTGGTTTAAGATAGCATCTACCGGCTTTAGACTACAGCCTGGCTTCTAACGCGACAAGAAAACACCCAACCTTAACAACAATTGATTGCTACTTGGGTTTAAATTACAGACTGCACCAGCGGTGAATATGTGTTAGCAACTTAAATGTGAGCTTAAACTCAAATTCAATAGCAACACGGGTCTTATTTACGTTTGTTTATTTATTGAACATTCCTCCACTTCATGGTGTACAGTTATACCGATCCTAAAGAGGGCCATGGGTGTGTCTGAACAAAGGGGACAGTTGTAGAAGCAGGAAGAGCTCATTAGCGTTTGTTCATATCTACATAACTAAAGGAACTTCACTCATCGAACGTTAAGATGTTTAAGAAGCAACACTGTTCCCCTCTCCTGACCGCCATAAGGAGCTGCAAGCATTCTAACCTCTGGCTTATTGAAACAGGAAGGAAGAGGATGAAGTGTGTGCGGCTGCTGTGCGGTTCATAAACAGCACATATTGACACAGCACTTCAGGGATTTCTCTTGATTATTTGTAAAGGGTTTAATTCATTGCTGTGAGTTGCATCACACAAGACTCAGACCAAACCCTCAGATATTGCTGCCCCAACCCCCCCCACCCCCACCCCCACCCCCACCCCCACCCCATCTCATGTTAAACAAAGAAAGCCAACAACACATACATGCAAAAAAAACAACAACAACTAAAAGACAAACAAGTAAGGGTGTTGGGTTACTAGGCGATGTCATCAGATGTGTTGCTAAGGAGTGCAGCCTGTAGGTGGAATGCTGTGTGGGTGGAGAGGAGATCCTGTGTTACTGTGACATGTCATCAGCAGGGGGGGCACCAGGGCTCAGGTACCGGCCCCCTTCCTCTCTGCTGGGCCTCTGCTGGGCCTCTGCTGGCCCTTAGGGGCCACAGGGCCCTGATACACGTCTGATATCTCCCAACAAAACAAGTTTAATGAGAGACAGACACACAAGGTCAGCGGTAACCAGACTATCTTCTGAGTTATTGTTCGTAGGCTTTTAGAAAATGTGCTGCTGGTGTGTGTGTGTGGAGGTGTGTGTGGTGTGTGTACAGGTGTGCATGTGTGTGGAGTTGTGCGGAGGTGTGTGTGTGTGGTGTGTGTGAAGGTGTGCACATGTTCAGGTGTGCAGAGGTGTGTGGGCGTGTGTGCGCAGGCCTGTGGGTGAATGAAAGTGCACATGCGTGTTAAGTATGTGAGAAATTTCACACAAAAAGAGTGTAGTTCTGTGTAAGATCTGACATGGTTTGGAAAGTCTCTGGTTGCTGTTTAATTAGCTCATAAATCAATACCAACCTGTGGTTGAACTCCTTGTGGAGTGATACCATACAAAGCCTATACATGTCTGTTTACTGAACAGTGAAGCATTGGATTTAGTGTGAAATGGCCCTAAATGAAAACACATGAATTGCCTTCTTGTTTCCTGAAAAATTACTCTAATTAGATTACGATGTGTTTTTTTTTTTATTATTTCCTGGAAAGGATTACCAGGCATTTTCTTACTATCTGTGGGAGGCACCAAGTCATGTCAGGATTTCCCAGAATAACTGAATTAGCACTACAAATGCTTCATAAACAAACACTCATTTTCTAGTTTTAGTAGTGGAATGAAGTTGTTTTCGCCAAAACTCAACTGAAATCATGTTTGGTTTCCCTGCTTGTGTTCAAATGCAGAGACACTGAGATGTCAACGTTCTGGAAGTCAGACTGAGCACGGTGGCACAGTGCCCTCTGTAGGCCGGTGGTGGTATAACGCCAAGACTGGTTTGACAACAAGGCTGTACTGTACGTAGAAAGAACGTTAATTCCCCTATCTCTTTATATCCCCACACATCACCATCAACACCATTATTTCCACAAACTCTGTCTACATCTTTCTTTAATTCAGTTTAGTTCACACACCGCTGACATCAATTCTCTCTCACTGTGTCCCCACTGACCACCATCATTGATTTACTGACCTTCTTGACCACTTGCAAACCACCTTAAACTGTTCCAATACTCTTCCATCTTAGTCTTCCACAATAAACCTTCCACTATACATAGCAGCACTCAATCCGGCCCCCGAACCCCCAGCCCCCGGCCCCCCAGCCCCCAGCCCCCACCCCCGGTCCCTGCCCCCGCCACCAGCACTGTCGGCTTCCCTTCTCATGTCAGCTCATCCTCTAGTTCTCTCTCTCTCTCTCCACCTTATTATCCTCTTCTCTTCATGGTCTATGGAAATGATCTCCTCTCCAATACCCATCCCCCCCTCCGCTGCCACTGAGACGAAGCCTTGCTTTAGCTTCCTCCCAGAGGAGCAGAACCCCACTGGTTCATCTAAAACAACCCTCTACGGGTGTCCACTATAATACCGTCATTTTTCCAGAGCCTGTAGATAGCATGCTAGCATCTTATTTATAAGCCCACTTCTTATTTGGTGAATCAATTTTCAATTAACTTTCAAAGCATAATGAGTATGATCATAATGAACCCCCCACTGAGAAACCAGAGAGATAAGATAGAACTGAACACAGCTGAATGAGAACTGACAAGGGAGAACATAAAATGTTTCGTTTTTTTCTTCCTTTCTCAGGGACAGCAAAAAAAAGACAACTTTTGAAAAAAAAAGAAGAAAAAGAAAAAACTTTTAAGACGAGAAAGCTTCGACACAATAGACTGGCCTTCAAGCATTTAGAGAGAGAGAGAGAGAGAGAGAGAGAGGGAGAGGGAGAGAGGGGGTGGGGGACTGTCTGGGTGAGACTCAAGCTAGAGGCAGTCAACAGATACCACCCACTCTCATGGTCATACAGTCTGTCACACAATCAACAAACAACAGCAACTTCAAAGTGCTGGTATCACACTGAGAAACTAGTTTAGACGGACATTGTAAGACATCCCAATACTCGCCTCTGACACACATTCTCACTAACTGACACACATTCAAGCACAAAAGCAAACTTCTGGCACTTCTGGTTGGATGCTAACTGTATTTCGTTACCCTGTACTTGTACCTGTGTAATGACAATAAAGTTGAATCTAATCTAATCTAAACACCTAAGCAAACACACACACACACACCTAAGTAAACAAACAAACAAACACACACACACAAACACACTGAGGTAAACTTTTTATACACGTACTAAGTAAATAGTGTTTCTTATAAAACAGAGGTGTTCAACAAAATAATAACTTTTCATATTTCAGGCAACTATGAACACTAATTGACAAAAAAATCTCTATTTTGACTGTTGCGTCAACACTTCTGCTGGAATGCCAACATGTACAGACTGTGGCGCATGCTTCAATGGTAATGTTGCATTCTTTCAAGAAAACAATTTTTCAAATAAGAAATCCTTCTTTATTGTGAGGTTTCTCAGTCATCCCCCTCATTACAAACATCGGTTAACTGGGGGGGGGGGAGTTTCCTAATTACATCTTTCACAAACGTGTTTTGGCAAAGCGCTCACGTACCTACTTCCTCTCTGCTTGGTGTGGGCTGAAGAGAATCACACAGACTTGATGAGTTCCTTTGTGTTTTAAATTGCTAGTTTAATATTAAACTATTAATTTGCCATAATAATGTACTCCTCCTCGAAAGTCAGTCGTGAGAAATGAGATGAGTTGTAATAAATCACGGACGCATTAGTAATATTGCAGCCTGAAATATTGATGAGAAGAGGACTTGTCAAAGAGGAAACTGTTGGAGAGATGTGTCATGGCCGACTTCACACTTGTCCAGGAAAGATCTAGGTTTCTCTGGAGTCATGACAACAGAAAGTGGCCCTCTATAGAGTTTACTATGTTTACCTGTTTCTATGTTATTGTAGTTATCAGCTTTAATAAGCAATCTTAGCAATAATTAGCGTTCACAAACGTTCTGTTTTGTTTACGAATGAAGAGTGTGGATCGTTATCCCAGATCTTGAAAATGCGGTTTCAACAAGGAAGTACTCCAGGACGCCGTGTTTGAGCGGTATCCGTTTTGTGGTTTGCGATGGTGGATATGTTTAAGGTGCTAACGCTTCCATCCAGTGCTTGTTTCTAGGCCACACTGGGCCAGGACACATCGATTTCACAGGGATTGCTCGCTTCTCTTCTCTGTGAAGGCGAAAAAAGAGCAGAAATACGAGCATGGTTGATAGCTGGGAGAGTGAGTCAAATTGAGCTAGCCTTGTAACTGGCTGTCACACTGTCATCTTTGTAATAGAGCCAAATCATCAGAAGTACCTTTGATTGATTCAACACTCTTTCTGCCCGTGCTTTTTGCGTCCCTCCCCATTAGGTGAATGGAGAAGGTGAGCCTATTATCCGCAAGCTCACCATTTAAGGATACTTCTCTTATCATACAGGTTGCGGTGCACTATAAGCCAGCAGAGTGTGTGTGTCTGTGTGTGTGTGTGTACATAAGTAGTGTGCACGAGAATATGGGGTTGAAAAGACTACAGTTTGCAACTGGAAATATTGATAGGCTCCAACAAGGAGTAGCTCAGTCTTGTTAGGCAACCAGCCAGCCGGCCATGCATGCACACACACACACACTCTCACACACACACACACACACACACACATACACACACTCACACACACACTCATACGCTCACTCACACTTCAGCAGTGACATTTAGGATCTAGCAGCGAAATCGCGAGTCGTCACCAACTATCTCCGATATTTGGTATTTTCAAACTTTAAATCCTACAAACGAGATGCTTAGCATTCTGCAAGAGCGTTATCTGGACTGAGTGCTGCTAAAGAGAAGTCTGAATGGTAATCTGTACGCAGTCTCATCAGAGCCCAGAGACAGACCATATGTCACTCCGAGATAAATCAAAGAGTTTCAATTCTGAGCCACCAAGCACAGAAGCCCACATTTGTGTTCAGTGCAATGGGAACGCTAAGTAGGGGGGTTATTTCCGAGAACTGGAGACACTGGCTGGGAGAAGCTGAGAAATGTAATGCAGTTGGATCTACTTTCAAATCCCACATTTTTCCTTATGATATGTAAATCAGGTAATCTGCTGAATGTATGAAGGTTGACGCTTTCAACCCCTGTTCTAGAACATTTAGAAAAAGGACAACGCTGACAATTCTTCGAGAGCTTCTCGATGAATGGTTAAATATTCATAAATGTTTCGATCTGTAACCCCTTTTTGATGCTAATAACAGCTCTGTCCACAGGGGATTTTCAGAAGGATGTCTTTCCAGTTTGGAAAAGTACTGAATGTAACTGGTGTAAAAGAATGAAGGGGATTGGATCTACAAATCACCCCAGGGTAGAGTGGAAACATACTGACCTCTAGTGTTTTGATTCGTACTTACATTTTCTGTAGGTCTGTAGGAGGAAGAACCAACTGTCCATTTGTCAAATTGCCTGGGTGGTAGAAGCAGTAGCCAGCCTGAAAAAAGAAGAGGCTGTTTAGTTAACCTGCTCATGTTCCTTCTTCTATTTGACACAAGGAGAGGAGTTCAAGGCAGATGAAGATCTAACTGTAGGTGCGTGAGAGGGGAAGCACGCAGTCTGGCTAACAAACAGCAAGCCTGACGTCTGGACTGCCACGGTCTCCAGAGCTGAAAGCTGCAGTGAAGGACTTTGGGACCAGTAGCATCGGGGGCAACGGAACACAAAACAGAACTGACAGGTTCCAAGTGACTACCCTTGAACTGGGAGGGGGGGAGAGCGACAGGAGGGAGCTGCGGGGGTGGGATGGAGGGAGAGCACATGGGGGGGGGGGGGAGGGGGGAGAAGGATGAAAGGTCCAGCCGGATACAGAGAGAATCAGCGAGATGGAGGATTTTAGGCCTATGGCCTATGGTTTTATTGTATTCAAATATATGAAGTAATGACTTGAGCTAGGATATAGGTCAGCTTAATTCCCCTGGGAGTCAAGTGGCTGAGCCGTGAGGGAACCAGTAGGTTGCAAGTTCAAATCTTAGCCATGCCAACATATGTCCTTGGGCAAGGCACTTCCTCCTACTCGTCTCAGGGGGAATGTCCCTGTACTGGCTGCAAGCCCTTGTGGAACAGAGGGTCTGCTGAATGACTAAATGGAATTGAACTGCTCCAGCAAATATCTGGTCAAAACTGGTTTAATCATTTTAGAGAAATATTAGTCTAATCTGTATTTAGAGAATCATGTAACATGATCCATGCAATTCAGACCAGTAGCAATTGTAGAGTGGAAAAAGTCATTCAAAGTCAAAGGAAAATTACATTAAGGCACACCAAGAACCTGACATTAACATAGTGTAGTGATGTATTTTTCAATACTTCAGGTTGGTTTAGCTCCTTAACTGAACACAAGCCAATCTGTCTAATCCAAATGTCCTCCTATAGCCAACATGTAGACCACCTCTGCTTGTTACTACTACAGGTCTTCACTAGATGGCGATCAAATGGCTGTCATACAGTGCTATAAGCATGGTTCAAGAGACCATCACAATAGCTGAAGATGCAAGTAAATGTAACATTTATTTAGTAAAAAAAGACATAACATTAAAAAACACAAAAGCTCTTTATAAACACGTAAAGCCCAGATTCAGAAACTTGGATGAGAAACGGCTGTTCAGTGATTCCAGATAAACATGTCCTCTCCCATCCTGGAAGAAAAGCAAATAACGCGTTAACAACTAACACCTCCCTGAGGAGAAGCCGGCAAGATGGAGCTCGTGTTGTTTTAATGTGGCCAGAAACGTGTATAAGTGAAGAAACAGCCATTAAATATATTTATTTTAATCAGGGATGTGATTTGTCTCTTTTTTCCCCCTAGTGGGAAGGACATGACCAATGAAACCTCCACATGACACACAGGAACCACCATGTTGATCCATCACTGTTTACTAATAAAGGTTTATTTTCATTTCAATACCTTGTGCTCTTCCAGTTGTCAGCTGGGCTCTCGGCCACAGAGCGAAGGAGCCACACGGTTTTCAGAACCCTCTTCCCGTCTGGCAGAGGGAAACACTGACCCACCCAGGAGCTGCAGGAACCTGCCCAGAGACACGGACACTCCATTGCAGTCACACTGGGGGCCTCTGACCCCCCCCCCCCTCCCCCTCCCAGGAACTCTCCCGTCAGAACAAATGCCATTTTCACGTTGGAGATTTGAGATGGGAGGTTGAGACCGGTCATTTCCAGGAATAGCAATGAATAGAAGATAACCCGGTTTGCCAAGTCACATATGATGTAAAAAAAAAAACAACAAAAAAAACATGGAAATAAAAGAAAGCATACAAGCGACAGACGTTTTAATCATCTTAAACGCTCGTGCTTACCGGTCTCCCATAACACTGAGAATGCAACCGTAGTTTGCTGGTCGTGATGGCTGACAACACCCACTAGTTTTCCCCATTGGCTTGGTCCTGATTCTTCTGAACCGAGCTCCACTAGGGTCTGGTACTGACCCCTCAGCTCTGACCCGTCAGCCTGGACATTCAGTGTGGAGCCCAGCTCATTCCTCCACAGGCCGGTCACGTTACACGGCTGGACCTGCGAAGGAACTGAAACATCAACGTCTCCTCAAATCATGAGGCTGTGTTCAGTTATAAAACAACGATTAGGTGAAAAGACTAAGATTAAGTTCAGGCAAACATTTCAATGTATGCATACCCGAGTAACAATAAGGGGCAAGATAAAGGCATTAAACAGAAGATTCATGGTGGTAGAATCCATGATAAGTGAACTCTCAAAATTCAGGTTGCCTTCGTCCCCTGGATTATATACAGAACAGCTGCTGCCTCGTTATCCTCTAAACAGCAGCAGGTGTGATAGACAGGGTTTTAATGGGTTTCTATCAAAGAAATGCAATAGCCACACTTCAATGCCCTAACACATCTGTAGAAAGGCTAAATGTAGATTAGACTTGAACACAAATTAGGCGTTGGATGGTATCCTAAAATCGAAAACTTTAAATTGGGATAGTCTTATGTTATTATATTCATGCTACAGAACATTGTCCTCTAGAGGGGGGTGTGTCACTGTGTACCTGGAGACATCCTCTGTTCAGGAACTGGCTCCTCTGATTGACAACCCCAGGTGGTATTAGTCCTCATACTGGCCAAGAAATGTAACAATCATTTCCAGATGTGGGGAAAAAATTGAAAGTTTATTCAAAACTTCTGGAGGAAAACTTGTTGAAACATTTTTCTTCTAAACTTTCTTAGAAATAAACTTTTCCAACCTTTCACAAAATATATAGGTTTTTTTTACCTGATGACAACTGTCAAAATATGCTGGGCTGTGCTGATCTTTGCTGGGAAATGCATCTCCTGCTAACTTTGACTGTCCAAGTGACAGGTGCCTGAACCCAGATGAACCACAATCACTAGATTCTCTTCCTGTTTTCCTCCCAGATTTATTCTTGCTGAAGACAAACAAATCAGTCAGTGTGTCTGATGGTTGCAAAAAAATCTAATCTAGGTGAAAGGAGATTTAACTCAGATTAAATCATCTGAGACTAGGCTACATCCATCATCGCTTCACTTCATTTAGAGGTGGCTATTTCTGTCAGTTTATCCCATATTAAAAGTACTATTTTGTGAACGGATTCTAACTCCATAATATTATATATTTTTTTCATTGCTGTTTCTACAGAATAGTCTAGAATCCTAATGTCTCACATTCAATTTGCTGCACACTTAAAATGTTAATGATTTTTTTTTTTTACAGAGACACTCTTATCCAGAGGGGAGGCTACAGCAATTACAGATACATTCCCCTGAGCTCTATAGATACAACTGTAGAAATGCAAATGTCAGAAATTACAGGCCGTGACGTTGGTCATGCAGATAAAACACCTCAACAAATTTTAATTGCTTCAAACACTGGGCTGTGTTTTCTTAAGAATTGTTTACATAAGGTGTGTTGCAGGGTCGGCTATGACACACAGACCTTGGAAAGCCTATATTCTCGGTTACTTCTCAGAAAAGCATTCACTTAACCCAAACGTTATCAATCAAGTCAGTAAGTAAGCAAAGTGACATGGCAGGCTGGATATTGACCATTAATTCTGTTGAACTCGACAGCCTGTGTTTATAATGAGCTTGTCTGTTAAAAGTGATTGATTTGGACTGAATGAATGTGCTGTACAGACTGTCTTAGTCTTGACTGACTCAACAAGCACAACTGATTTTGAATTAATTAATTTCTTAATAGCAACTCAGATAAGATGCATTCTGTCAAATAGATGATTAGATGATTAGATTCAACTTTAATGTCTTATGAATTGTTTACATAAGGTGTGTTGCAGGCTATGACACACAGACCTTAAATAAACAGATAGGAAGAAAACAAATCTAAGAAAACAAATCTTGGCACGGATCAGCTTTCACGACAGCAATGGACCTTTTAACAGAAAATAAAATAAAAATAGTAAATGCACGATAAATGTGCCTTAAATTTGAACACGAAATCAATTAAATTCACGCATGTGCAGTGACTCTTCTGTCTTGACAGTGAATGGTAAAGGTTGACTGTTTTCAATCACACACAATCACGTTAGTTGGTAGATTGCATTGTGTGCAGTCACATTGAATTATCTGAGCTCGAGCCACCTGCACGCGGACAGAACTCTCATCTTTCTGGTCCTTTGAAGTGGATCAAAGCCGGAAGCAAAGACCAAATAAGCTGCTCATCTATCACCGGATCCTGTCTTCACGTGATGCCTGCATGGGAAACCACATTTTAATGTAAATGTTTTACAGTGACATGGGATATGGTCTGGTCCGGAAAAGGCGGATCATGAATTATATGTAATTCGGTGAGTGTGTGTGTGTGTGTGTGTGTGTGTGTGTGTGTGTGTGTGTGTGTGTGTGTGTGTGTGTGTGTGTGTGTGTGTGAGAGAGAGAGAGAGAGAGAGAGAGAGAGAGAGAGAGACAGAGAGAGAGAGAGAGAGAGAGAGAGAGAGACACAGAGAGACAGAGAGAGATAGAGAGACACAGAGACATAGAGAGAGAGAGAGAGAGAGAGACATAGAGAGAGAGAGAGAGAGAGAGAGAGAGAGAGGGAGAGAGAGAGAGAGAGAGAGTCTCATAACTTGTTACGCCTTCCTCCCGTGAGAACAGACACAATGATTTCATGCTTGTGATTCCAGACAGTGTTGAACTGCTGTGACCATAAAGCCCGGAGGATATTTCAAATGCAATATTCAAGATGAGGACAGCTGCTGTTTCCTCCTCATCCAGTCGATGTTGCAATGAAATACCGCCTGCGGGGTGGGAGACGGAACATCAACCGGCTGAAACGTCCTTGGCTCGGTCCATGACGATCCCGGATACTTCGTACCGACAACGACGTGGATATTCCGGGGAGGATGAACGGTATGATCACGCAGTTCACCGCACCGATCCCCCCCGCGGACAACACGTCGTCTCGATGAACACGTACGGGGTCCACAACGGTGCGTTTCAGTCTCAAGAACATCTTCCCTGGAACACGGATGATGGAGATGACAGCCAGTGGGTCCATCCTGATTCTCAGCCGACTATCTCACCTCAGAAAACGTGAGTGTGACCGTGATATAGATCTAAGATGATTGGAAAATGATTGGAAAACCAGCCTTTGTCAACACATTGGCCTGTAGGCTATATTTGAAGAAGATGGCACACAATTTTGCATGGGGTTTAGGTGTGAAATAACCTATGGTACGGCTTAAGACTTTATTTTTAATCCTCTATCAATCATTTAAATCTTTCTCACAAGGGCATTAAGTTGGATTGCATCACAGTGGTGGACCTAGAGGGAGAAGCAATTACAGGAATGGATATTGAAGCTCATATTACAAACATTTCACGAAGACAATTACCAACTAATGAAAATCGATTTTGAATCAATAATGTAATTAGTCCCAACTATAGATTTACATTTATTCATTTACATTTATTCATTGGTAGATTATATTCTTTTCTATTATGTAGAATATAGATTAAAGATCTTAGTTCTTAGGTCTATAGTTCATCCTGTTTCCCACTTTCAACCACCACGTGTCATTATGGAAGGAGCTGTTTCATGTAAGTATGGCTGTCAAAACATCCTCTCAGTCATCATTCCCACCCTCTCTCCGTCCAGGGTGGAAACCACGCAGCACAAACGGGTCACTCTCCGGGAGAAGACCCGCAGGCAAGCTATCCGGGGCCCGGCGTACATGTTCAGCGAGCGAGGCACCAACCTAACCGCTGAGGAGGAGCGCTTCCTGGATGCTGCAGAGTACGGCAACATCCCTGTGGTGCGCAAGATGCTGGAGGAGTCCAAGACCTTGAACGTCAACTGTGTGGACTACATGGGCCAGAATGCATTGCAGCTGGCTGTGGGGAACGAGCATCTGGAGGTGACAGAGCTGCTGTTGAAGAAGGAGGGGCTGGCTCGAGTGGGTGACGGCCTCCTTCTGGCTATCAGTAAAGGATACGTTCGTATAGTGGAGGCAATCCTGGCCCACCCCGCGTTCGGGGGCGGGCTGCGTCTCACCCTCAGCCCCCTGGAACAAGAACTGCGGGACGATGACTTCTACGCCTACGACGAAGACGGCACCCGCTTCTCTCATGACGTGACCCCGGTGATCCTGGCTGCGCACTGCCAGGAGTACGAGATCGTCCACACGCTGCTGATGAAAGGCGCGCGCATCGAGAAGCCTCACGACTACTTCTGCAAGTGTCACGAGTGTGCGGAGAAACAGTGCAGGGATTCGTTCAGCCACTCCCGCTCCAGGATGAACGCCTACAAAGGGCTGGCCAGCGCCGCCTACCTGTCCCTGTCCAGCGAAGACCCGGTGCTCACAGCCCTGGAGCTCAGCAACGAGCTGGCCCGACTCGCTAACATTGAGACGGAGTTCAAGGTGAGGGCCCGAGCTCCAGACAGGCGGGAGGACAGTGTGTGAAAGTGTGAGATGTCGGTTTCACACATAGCATTTTCTTGATTGATTGTGCAAAAAAAACTGTAACAAGTTATGAGACTCTCTCTCTCTCTCTCTCTCTCTCTCTCTCTCTCTGTCACACACACACACACACACACACACACACACAACTGTATATATATATTCCAGCCAGGACGGGTGTTCATGCCCACTTCCCCAAATTGCAGTCTTTAAAACAGCCTGATAATGGAGTGAATGATTAGCTGTCAGACAGCTAATGATGGAAAAGGATTGGGTTTCAGGAAATCTTGCACAACATTCATCATATTCAATACTGCCTGCAACATAATAATCTATGCTGTTTGTGTTGGATAAACAATTTTGTTGACACAACATGTCCAATTAAATTGAAAAGAGCATTAACATGTCAGATCTTCATCTCAAAATGACAATCCGTTTAATCATGTGTTCTTCTTTGTAAGATAAACAGCCAAAGTTCCAAAATAGAGAACAGTAAATCACTGAGAGAGAACACAGTCTAATCAGGGATTTCCATTAACAATTAATATTGTTTGGATGAGCTGTTAATTGAAAAAGACCTACCTTGGGATTTCTTCGCCTTTGTATTTTCTTATCTTCCAATTACAGACATCAAAGAGTTTAGTCTGAGACTGCTGACACTAGCATACTTCAGAATACACACTGTATCTACACATGTCCTTCTCCCTGTGGTTAGAATGGAAGGACCATGTTGGTGTTTGAGTGGTTGGCCATCATCACACCCTCAAGCTGGCTCTCTCTCTCTCCTCTCTCCCTCTTGTCTCTGTAAAGAACGACTACAGGAAGCTGTCTATGCAGTGTAAGGACTTTGTGGTTGGCGTCCTGGACTTGTGCAGAGACACAGAGGAGGTGGAGGCCATCTTGAACGGCGACGTGGACCAAGCGCTGCCTGAAGATCAGAGCCGGCCAGGGCTGAGTCGAGTCAAGCTGGCCATTAAGTACGAAGTCAAAAAGGTTAGTCCCATTTCTTGGTTGAGCAGTTTTGACACACACACCTCTGTTGTGTGTGTGTGTGTGTGTGTGTGTGTGTGTGTGTGTGTGTGTGTATCATAACACTGTTGTACTGAAGGGCCATGTGACTAACAATGAAAATTGTTGCTGTGTTCCCAATTTCCTCTCCTCTAATACAACAGGGCATTGTATTGTCCACAGAGAGGGAACATTTCCTGCAATGCTTAATGGGATTTCATTTATTATACTGTCATTAGCAAATAACAAATAAATCTTCAGGGCAGCACCGGTGGTTCAGTGGTAGGATTCTTGCTTTACCATGTGCGGCACCTGGGTTCGATTCCCGATGGGGGTTCAATTCCCAGCCAATGAACATGAGTGGGCCTAATTTCCCCACTGTGGGACTAATAAAGGCTAATTTTTATAAACATCTACAGATGCAGCTAAGCACACACATCACACAGTATACTCAGGTTCATTTCAGTTCCTTCCTCTGGCTTCCCTCCACCTGGATGTCAGCCGTTGTTCTGTATCCTCTCCAGTTTGTGGCCCACCCTAACTGCCAGCAGCAGCTGCTGACCCTGTGGTACGAGAACCTGGCGGGCCTCAGGCAGCAGTCTGTCGGGGTCAAATGCTGGATCGTCCTGGGAGTGACATTTGGTCTTCCTTTCCTGGCAATTGCGTACTGGATAATGCCCTGCAGTAAGGTACAGTCCACACGTTTCCCCCCCCTGACTTATTTAATCGCTCAACATGATAATGTATACGGTACACAGTACCATTTGGATTTTCAATTCAATTGAGCGATCAAGAGTCGAATCACTTCGTCTTCAAGTCGATATCTTCTGTTTGTTTGGTTTTCTTCAACAGCTGAGTAGAATTCTCCGCAGTCCCTTCATGAAGTTTGTGGCTCACGCCGTCTCCTTCACCATTTTCCTCGGGCTCCTGGTGCTGAATGCGTCTGATCGCTTCGAGGGGGTGAAGAACCTTCCTAACGAGACCATCACAGACCATCCTCATCAGGTGTTCAGGGTGAAAACCACTCAGTTCTCCTGGACGGAGATGCTGATCATGAACTGGGTACTAGGTAAGTCACCGGTGACTGGGATTTTGAGAACAATTTATGGAACTTAACAGACAGTTGTAAAGCACATCCCCGGTATCCTGATGATGTCGTAAATGTAAACATCCAGTCACAGCCATGTCATTCTAGTTAAGTTATAGATGCATAACTATAACAAGAAAACGGTTTTATTTGATCCAAAAGTATGTTATCTGAAAATTTTAACAATTCATTGCGTTTGTGTCTTCAGGTATGATCTGGTCAGAGTGTAAGGAGATATGGGTGGACGGGCCACGGGAGTACGCCATGCACCTGTGGAACGTTCTGGACTTTGGCATGCTGTCCATCTTCGTGGCATCGTTCACAGCTCGCCTCATGGCCTTCCTACAGGCCTCCCAGGCCCAGGTGTACGTGGATCTGCACGTCCCCAACACAGACCTGAGCACAGCCTCTCTGCCTGCCGACGTAGCCTACTTCACCTACGGTACGTCTAACCTTGAGCTATGAGCATCTCTGAGCAGTCACATCAGCAGCCATCTTGATCTTCTGCTGCACATACAAAGACGCAGGTCGTACATGGCGTTGGGACGAAAGCGTCGGCTAAATGACTCAAAACATGAACGCCTCTAACCGTCCCTATGTTCTTTTCCCTCACAGCCAGAAACAGGTGGCTTCCATCGGACCCCCAGCTGATATCCGAGGGCTTGTACTCCATCGCTGTGGTCCTCAGCTTCTCCCGGATCGCCTACATCCTGCCCGCCAACGAGAGCTTCGGTCCCCTGCAGATCTCCCTCGGACGCACGGTCAAGGACATCTTCAAATTCATGGTCATCTTCATCATGGTCTTCTTGGCTTTCATGATCGGAATGTTCAACCTGTATTCCTATTACCTCGGAGCCAAGTACAACCCGGCCTTTACTACGTGAGTGTGAACAATTTTGTGTATGGCCGTATTGTGTGTGTCTGCCTTATACACAAAGCCATGTTTGTGCGTCTCTATTTATGTATGTTTGTGTGTTTGTCTGTGTCCACAGGGTTGAAGAGAGCTTTAAAACTCTGTTCTGGTCTATCTTTGGCCTGTCAGAGGTTATCTCTGTTGTCCTGAAATACGACCACAAATTCATTGAGAATATCGGTTATGTTCTGTTTGGAGTCTACAACGTAACCATGGTAATCGTACTGCTAAACATGCTGATTGCAATGATCAACCACTCGTACCAGGAAATTGAGGTGAGCCCAAAGAATCAATAAACCACCACCTGGGGGTCGGGCTGAAAAATCTATAATTTGTGGCAAAGATCACAGATGAAACAAGGAAAAATACGGACACAACATGTCCACACACCTCTCTGTGACTCGTGTACCTCAACAGGGTTCAATTTCCTGTTTCTGAACTCATCTTGGCTTCCTCCTCCTCTCCCCTCCCCCGCCCTCATCTTGTCTTCTCCCCTCGTCTTGTTTCCCCAACAGGAGGATGCAGATGTGGAGTGGAAATTCGCCCGTGCCAAACTGTGGCTCTCTTACTTTGACGAGGGCCGGACGTTACCTCCTCCCTTCAACCTGATCCCCAGCCCCAAATCCTTCTACTACTTCCTGCTACGTTCCAGGGCCTGCCTCAAGAAGCTATGCAGGACCAAAGCCCGTCACCATGACAACCAGCGAGAGATGAGCATGATTGATATGCGATTTAAGGTCAGCCGTCGGCATTTCTGCAAAACGTATGGATTTTTCTCGGTCTCGATGCGGTCGGCAGCTCAACTAAGAGAGAGACGGCTTGCTTGTGTTTCTGTTTCAGTTCAACCAGTATGCTCGATCTCAAGGCGACTCCACCGTGCAGAATACAAGACAACACCCTACTCGATACCAGGTAGACCATTTATCTTTAATAAGGTGCCTTGGGATTCGGTTTAATCAATTCAGTCATCGCACACACAGTTTTGACTGTTGAATAGATGTTGAGATATTGTTTTTTTTTATCTTCGTCTTATTTTTAAAGAAACTAATGAAGCGGTTGATAAAGAGGTACGTGCTCAAAGCTCAAGTTGACAGCGAGAACGATGAGATCAACGAAGGTGAGAATGTCTCAGATCAAGTTTAGAATTTAGAATCACTTAGAGCTTTAGAATCAGAAAGAGCTTTAGAATCAGAAAGAGCCCTGATTCAGTAGCTAAGAGTTCTTTTGGTTCATGCTTAGCAAATGAATTTGTTCTGCCCTTTTCCAGGTGAGCTGAAGGAGATTAAACAAGATATTTCAAGTCTGCGCTACGAGCTCTTGGAAGAGAAGTCACAGGCCACTGAGGAACTCGCTGATTTGATACAACAACTTGGTGACAAGCTCAGCAAAAATGTCAAAACTCCCTGAGGAATACAGAGAAAGATTAGCAACTGTGTTTAATAATTTGGAATAGGGTTAGTGTATTGATTCTCAAATTAGGAGAGTTCTCTTGGTAGCTGCCAGCAAACATGCTGCTCCCCATTATTTAATTACATACCAATTTTGACTGTGAGTGTAGTTTAAAAAATATATTTTATGTGCCAGATTTCTGTTGTTGGTCTGGAACTGAATGTTTTAGCTTGAAATTTATACTGTAATTGATGCTTTGTCAAACACATAGATAATAAAGAATTAATGAAGTATGAACTCTAATTGTTTTAACTATACTTGCCTACTGTATTTCACATCATAATACTCAAAATTAGAAGAATCTTATGAGAAATCAAATTCTAATTCAATTTAAAATTCTTGGGGGCAATGAAAGCTGTCAGGTTATCAAAGCTCCACCCACTCAACGTTGTGGACCAATAGGAAAGCTCCTGCAGTGTTTCCAGGAAGTGCTTTGTAGCTTGCTTAGCTACCAGCGTGCGCGCGACACTGGCACACTATGAAGGATTATTTTGCTTATTAAAAAAGAGGATCATGTAATGACATTGACTTCACAGTTTCGCTCCTGTCTGCTCTATGAACAATTAGATATTTTTAAAATTTTAACTATTTAACATATTCTAGCTAGTTAGCTTAGCTTTAGCCACAGCTGAGGTCCACAGACGTAGAGAAAAATGGCGGACGACACCAGCGCAGCGGACAGGAACGTGGAGATCTGGAAGATAAAGAAGTTGATCAAAAGTCTGGAAGCAGCGAGAGGGTAGGCATTTAAATACTGTGACGATAAAGTAATGTCGTTCGATCCTTTAAGAAAGGATTATGATGTGAAGCCACTACGTGACGTGTTAGAATCAGCATGTGTCTCTGCTGCTCCTTAGAACCGTGTGGAACTTTAAGCTAAGCTAAGCTAGCTTGAGCCTTCAACACGATTAATACATAAATAAACCCACTACTCCTGAATTCCAGTCGTTTTAAACGTTACTTTAGAGGTCAAAGACACTTGATGGCTCCCTTGTTGTAGCCGGTCTTTCAGCCTCAAACCAAAAGTCAGCTAGCTAGCTAGTTAGCTCCTGCTAGCCAGTTAGCTGCTAGCTAGTGATCTGGTTGAAAGTGGATCTAAAATGATCTAATATGATCACCCCTCGAGGATCTAGAATGATGTTCTCGAGACCAGGGTACCCTATTATCAGGCTGACCTCGTGAACCTGTGTAGTCTGGCTTGTACAGTTATTTTTACAAGATCACTTAAAATAACCATTCCTTAAAAAAGTTTATCCTGGACCCGGCTAGTATGATCCACATGACTGGGCATATATGAAGCACATCACATAAGGCCATGAATGCATCATCACATGAATGAATTTGGCCATCAGATTGTCAGCAGTACTGACCGCATCACCCCTCCCCTGTTAATAGATTTATTTTATAACGAAGCCTTCATAGACATAAGTCAGTTATGAATGCATTGTAGGTAATCACTATATGCTAGCCAACCGCGTTTGGTATGACTACATTTGATTATTATTATTACATTAGCAGTACATTCTTTGTAAATCACAAGTGAAGAAAGTGTTTTCAGAAAACCTACATCAAGGGCAGTAAGGTGGCTGCTGAGCGGTGAGAGAATCGGGCTGGTAATCAGAAGGTTGCTGGTTTGATTCCCGGCCATGCCAAATTATGTTGTGTCCGTTGACAAGGCCTTTCACCCTACTCGGGGAATGGCCCTGTACTTGCTGTAAGTCGCTCTAGATAAGAGTCTGAGTCTGCTAAATGACTTAGAATGTAAAAAAAATAAATATATATGAAAGCTTTGTCGTGTAATCTTTTCAGGAATGGCACGAGTATGATTTCCCTCATCATCCCGCCGAAAGACCAGATCTCCAGAGTGGCTAAGATGCTGGCCGATGAGTTTGGTACAGCGTCCAACATCAAGAGCAGAGTCAATCGCCTGTCAGTCCTTGGTGCCATCACATCTGTCCAGCAGAGACTCAAGCTCTATAACAAAGGTACGTAGGCAGTTTCCACCCTGTTTATTAACCCTTTGTCAGTGGATCAAAGACAACTGTTTGTGTTTTCCTGATTATGGACCGGGGAAGTTGTTCAAAGGTGGTCGCAAAATGGAGGAATTTCTCACTTCATCGCAAAGGTTTTTTGCTGGTTCTTTCCCGACAGTGCCTTCCAATGGCTTGGTTGTCTACTGCGGAACCATAGTGACTGAGGAGGGCAAAGAGAAGAAAGTGAATATTGACTTTGAGCCTTTCAAACCCATCAACACCTCGCTTTACCTTTGCGACAACAAGTTCCACACAGAGGTGAGATCACTTGAACATGATTCCAATCTCTTGTTGGCTCGTGATGAGCAAATATGTTCTAGGACTATTTAAGTTACACGCTATCAGCATAGTATTACATTATATGAATGGTCTTGTTTCCCCCCGCAAGGCTCTTACTGCTTTGCTATCAGACGATAGCAAGTTTGGTTTCATTGTAATTGACGGAAGTGGAGCTCTCTTCGGGACTCTGCAAGGCAACACCAGAGAAGTTCTGCACAAGTTCACTGTCGACCTACCGAAAAAGCACGGTAAAAACGTGCCCCCCCCCCCCCTTTTTTTTTTTACACACCTGTGCACACTCAGGCTTGAACGATCTGTGTGTTTTAAAGGGAAGTTGTGAACCAGAGCCAAACGTTCCCCCTTTTCCCCTCCCAGGCAGAGGAGGTCAGTCTGCGCTGCGTTTTGCACGTCTGCGCATGGAGAAGAGACACAACTATGTCCGCAAGGTGGCCGAGACGGCAGTCCAGCTGTTTGTCTCTAACGACAAAGTCAACGTTGCCGGCATGGTTCTGGCTGGTTCGGCTGACTTCAAGACAGAGCTGAGCCAGTCGGACATGTTCGACCCGGTCGGTAGCCGCACACGTTGGCCCTTTTGCGGGTGAAATCGTGCTGCAAAGCGGTCTGGTGACTGATTGGTTTGATCTTGTGTGTGTGTCCACGCAGAGGTTACAAGCCAAGGTGTTGAAGCTTGTGGATATCTCATACGGAGGAGAGAATGGCTTTAACCAGGCCATCGAGCTGTCAGCAGAGGTGCTGTCCAATGTGAAATTCATTCAGGAGAAGAAACTAATAGGTAAGTCCAACCTCTGAATGTCTTAACATAAGGATACATTTATCTCCTGTGAGTGATCGATCCATTGTAATACTGTTGTATTTATTTATGTCAGGACGATACTTTGATGAGATCAGTCAGGATACAGGGAAATACTGCTTTGGGGTGGAAGACACTCTAAAAGGCCTGGAGATGGGAGCTGTAGAGATCCTCATAGTCTATGAGAACCTGGACACTATGAGATACATCCTTCGCTGCCATGGTGCGGAGGGATTGGCAATGGAAAACGGTATGTTGCCTCCCGCCTCAACCTTAAAACACAGGCACACTGTTGAGTAAACCATCGTAGTTTTAATGGTTTGTATTATATTTGTATATTCTTCCCTCCCAGATGAGAAGACTTTGTATTTAACGCCGGAGCAAGAGAAAGATAAATCTCACTTCACAGACAAAGAGGTAAAGTGCAGCTGTTCTGGTTTATATCCTAACAAAGGGACAAGGAGGGGGAAGTTTACTGCTATATTCAATGGTAATTCAGGTCTCAGGTCTCATTATATTGATGACCGTGCGTGCGTGTGTGTACACACTGAAAGTTTATGTACAACCTGTAATCGAATACACGTGCGTTCTAATGTGTGTTGGAATTACCCGCTTTCCATAGACGGGACAAGAACACGAGCTGATTGAGAGCATGCCGCTGCTTGAGTGGTTTGCCAACAACTATAAGAAGTTTGGAGCCACTCTGGAGATTGTCACAGACAAGAGCCAAGAGGGCTCCCAGTTTGTTAAAGGTTTCGGTGGGATCGGAGGTAAGGCTTTGACTATCCGTCGCTGCCTGATCATTATTATGTTCTCTTTAACAGCAGAAGTCTGAAATGTACGTTTTTTTCCCCCTTTTTTATTGTTTTGTAGGTATCCTGCGGTATAGGGTTGATTTTCAAGGCATGGACTATCAAGGAGAAGATGATGAACTGTTTGATTTGGATGACTACTAGGTAGTCAAGACTGTTGGAGGCAAAGATAAAGAATTAGGAAAAGAAAAGTCTTTCGCTGTACGTGAGAGACTGTGTGGAGAAAAGCAAGGACCAAGCAGGAGAGGCAGAACCATAAAGCAAGCGACATTTATGTGAAAAATGTACATGAACATATCCCTTACGCTGAGCAGGGACTCTCTCTCTCCTGGTCAGTCGAGCATGGCTCTGGTTTGTTATTCTCATCACATGAATGACACATTAAGTGACTTGACAAATAAAAAGAAAAAGAGAAAAAAAAATAAGAAAAAAACTTTCTGACTGCTTGACCACTGAAAAAAAAAGTATATTTTTATCTATGATGTTCCCCTGCTTTTCCTTCCCTCTACTTTCAATGTCCCTTTTTTATGGAATCCTGATGCTGTTGAATTCTAAGACATATGGATGATGATCATTTGTCTCACTAATCAAACGTGGAGAGCTGGATTAATCATTAAATTTCCCGCATACAGTCTACAGCCTCTTGCGCTCCTAATTCCAGACCCATTTACTTTAATTTTGCTGTGATTTGCTTTTTTTACATGAGATGTAATGCTCACTGTATTTAGGTACTACAAATATCCCTAAGATTTCCATTGTCTGCACTATAGTGTGTAATAGGAAGTTGAGTTACTGACTACGTAATGAGATATTTCCTCATGCATAATGTAATAGTTTCAGATCCCAATATTCAGAAAACTCATTAGGTGGGTTGACTGAAAAAAATCTAAATGTTCATAAATAACGAAATGGCTGATATATAATTTTAAAATAAATGTTCTTCATAGGGTTTGATGGGGATGGGTGGACAGAGGATGTACATTATTGAGAGGTTACTCCTTCACCAGCCATGTGCAAACCGATGCCATGTTGTATGAATTGCACAATGACGCAATCCGCTGGACTTTTTACCATGCACTTCCTGTTACGGCCAGTAGGTGAAATGAGGTCGAAGGTAAAAATAATTAAAGATATCAGGTTGCTGCTTTGAATATAAAATATGGATCATGCTGACAAGAACACAGCCTGTGAAATACAACATTGTTTTGCTGCCAATGCAGACCTGGGGTGTGACATTATCCCGTTCTTCTTGAGATATTGATAATAAGGGCGTTGGCAGTTCTTGTTTCATAATTCATGCATCTTTAATTTGTTATCGATCCTTTTATATCAGATAATAAATGTGTTATACAATAATATGGCCTTGAATGCTTTAGAAGCAGTGTTATACAGTCCAAGTCATTGCGGGATGGGCTGACAATGGACCTGCCTTGCTTGAAATATGTACTTTTAAATCCACTTTCCGTCGAACAGAAACACTCAAATTTATGTTGTGAATGTCAGATTCAGAATACTTTATTAATCCCCGAGGGGAACCTCTTTAAATTGTGTCCTCAAGTCCTATTGTAGTAAAGCAACTGGCGACGAGAGCCTCCAACCTCCAACCCTAAAATTGAATGGGGCGTTACAGTTCGCCTTAGCAGCAGAAAATAACGAATCGCGGAACGGCACCGGATGACAACAACGGGCTTCTTTGTTATTTATGACCAATCACAGTGTGTTCTGCCGGCTTCAGTGGATTTCAGGCTCCGCCTACCAGCTCCTCCAGCCCCGCCCACACACACTCCCCAGTTGTGTGACGTCACATCAGCTGCGGCTCGCGGCAGGGCTGGGTTTCCATTTTCATCGCGAGCTTCAGTTTCAGTTAGGGAACAACAATATGGAGCCGGAGGAGGAGAAGACGTTGGATCTAATGGTGAGTTTGTACAGACAACAACGAACGTCTCTGAAGAAGGGGTAGTCTGGGGGCAAAGGAAGGGTAGTCTGGGGCAAATCGAGTGAGGTGATGGACTGGATGAGGGCAGAACATGTATCGGTAGACCAGCTACAAAAGCTAAGCTAAACTAGCATGCTAAATGCGGTAGGCTCAAGCTGCTGGCTAACATTGTTAGCTCGTGAGGATGGCCTCCTAGCTAGGCTAACTACTTAATAATAACTCTGATATTTATTGGTTTAATTGTATTCAAGGCAATATTGAGAGTTGTTGTCTTTAGTCCCCGTATGATGTAATAATGTGGAATTAATCCTGGTTTAAAGAGCCAAGTTGTCAAACCTGCTAACTAAGCTATAGCAGCTAATAGCCGGTCTGTCAGCAGGTTAAATAGCTGCGCCAGTCTATTATCTAAATTCTAGATTATCCTTGATAAACTAGCTGCTCTTCTCGATATTTAACCTGATCAGTAATCGATATCTGCAGCAATCATCAACCAGGACGAAACAATGTTATATCGTTTCATTTAAGTAGTTTGTTAGTCTGTCAGGTTAATTTAATCGCAGCTAGTCCCCTATGGTTAACTAGCCTATATCCAGGCCTAGCAGGCTGGCTAACAAGCTAACTAGCAAGTTACCAGATAGCTAACAGAGGCTAACTCTGCTATAAGCCAACTGTTAAATGGCATTTCAATCTGCGTAGAAGGAAGTGGTTCGCTAGCCGACCACTATTTAGCATAGTCAGTGTCAGATTTAATACACACACCTACACACCCACCAGGAATGAAAACTGCGGTACTGATTTGAAGTGTGTAACCTTAACTAGAAAGATGAAATGAGTTGGTTTGACAAGTAACCAAGGCGGCTGATCGAGCTAGTTAAACCAGTTATGTGACCCTTTAGTTGCACCATAACGGTAAGCTAAGCGGTGTAGTGGCAGGGTGTAAGGATACACCATGTTATATTACATGAGCAAAGTTCAGTTAAATCTCATCGTGATGATTTGGGTCATAAGTCATATTCACACCTTTAGATGATTGGAATTGTTCAGTATGTCAATCGTATGGCTGTAATATTTACCAACACAACACCCCCAACACAACACCCACAACACAACACCCCCAACACAACTCAGCCATATGAAGTGACACAGTGCAGCCTGAAGCGACCTCCCCCACTGCCTGTGTCTTATAAAGAAAGGGTGAGGGGGGGACAGCAGCGAGACAACTGCTGCACAGCCAGGACCCAACTGTTCACTGTGGCCTGTGGTCACAGCCTTCCAATTTAATCCTGTGTACTGGGGACCAGTCATCACCGATAAACACATTGAAAATGTGTTTTGGTGTTTAAATTCCACCCTGAAAGATGGTGATGGTGTTGTCAGGTTGTGGGTGGGCAGAGGGGTGAAAAGGCAGCTGTTTGAGCCACCATGGAACACTGGAAACACTTGGTTTATTAAACTATATTGTCATTACACAGGTACAACTACAGGGTAACGTTTACTTCATCGTTTACCACTGGCCCAATGTCATTGGTGAATGTAATGTTGTGGTTGACGTCAGTAAAGTGTGTTGAAAGGCTGTCTTGGTCTGTTGAATTCCTATGGTTGCAGATATTCTATTGTACAATATCTGTCGTTGTAGAATGATAATAAAGACATGCATTCATTTCTTCTGTATGTTCTCTCGCTTTGAGGTGGGGGGGGAGCGTATGCAGAATTAAAAATGATGCAACTGGATGATTCACTGCTGAATATTCGCTCTCTCTTATTCATCTCCTTCAGAACAACACCTTCATGGATTCACAAACGGACGAGATCTCATCAAAGAAGACGACAGTGTTCAAGGTTTGCACCACACAGTCACATAACCTACGCTTTGAAAAACCTTCAGAAAGTCGACACACAAGGTTTATGGACACTTGAATACTTTCTTGTGTTCCAGCAGTGTGTCATGTATAAGCTATTCACCGCTCAAGACCGATTACAAGTCAAAGCATTTGCAAAGTTTATCCAGAAGACTGTTACGTGAAAACATAAACCGTATATATATATTTTTTTTTTTCAGTCTGTCAAATTGTTTGAATATGAAACAAGGCATTGGGTAACACTATTTACCAACGTGCAATATGAAATTGCATAACTTCAACCTAGCTGGAGAAACATAGTGTTCACCTCAAGGGGACCTCTACAGCGGGTCATAACATGCTGGCTGTCTATGCCAGCAGCTGTGTAATAGATAGTTCTAGTGCCCAGGTAAACTGCAGACTTGGATATCTTGAATCATATTCGATTTACATTTAGTAGAGGCTGTTATCCAGAGAGTGACTTACAGCAAGTACAGGGACATTCCCCCTGAGGCAAGTAGGGTGAAGTGCCTTGCCCAAGCACACCCTAGCATGTTGGCACAGCCAGGATTTAGAACCGGGAATCTTCCGATTACAAAGCCCGACTCCATAACCGCTCAGCCACCTGACCAACCCCACCCCCTCTCCCCCCCAGATCACAAACGGTCCAATGACTGGCTCTCGGAAGCGTCCGTCGGAAGGGAACTACGACAAGGAGAAGGAAGTTTGCATCCAGCTGTTCGACCAGTGGTCTGAGGCGGAGCAGGTGGAGTTTGTGGAGCACCTCATCTCACGCATGTGTCACTACCAACATGGTCACATCAACTCCTACCTCAAACCCATGCTGCAAAGGGACTTCATAACTGCACTGCCAGGTAACTCAGCATTCACACTGGCCAGTCTGGAGTGGACAACCACAAATGTTACTGTTTAGCAATTATACACACTAGCAGTCAAAAGTTTGGACACATTGTCCCATTCATTTGAGTGGGAGGGTGTGTCCAAAATTTTACTGGTAGCGTGTATTTATTTTTATGAGACAACAGTGCTTACTAGGTCATCCAGTGCAAACTAAGAGGAACTTTCTGAGGGATGGTCTCAGGCTTTGAAGTGAGCAGCGCTGGTATTGACCGTGTTTGGGTTTGTGGTCTCCAGCTCAGGGTCTGGACCACATAGCGGAGAACATCCTGTCCTTCCTGGACGCGCGGTCGCTGTGCTCGGCCGAGCTGGTGTGTAAGGAGTGGCAGAGGGTGATTTCTGAGGGCATGCTGTGGAAGAAGCTTATCGAGCGCATGGTCCGCACCGACCCCCTGTGGAAGGGCCTGTCAGAGAGACACCTGTGGTGAGTCCAGCCTGGTCCAGGAAGCCTGGCCTCAAGCCCAGGTCTGGCATACCAGACATCAAATAAAGGAGTCAACCTGGAGTCTACAACAGTCCTGTTGGTCTTGCGTTTGAGGGGGTCAGTTGATCTACATCTTCTCTCTTTTTTTTTTAGGGAAAAGTACCTTTTCAAGAATCGAACTACGGAAGTTCCGCCAAACTCCTACTACCGTTCCCTGTACCCCAAAATCATCCAGGACATAGAGGTGGGTAGTCGTCCCCTATCCCCCCCGCAGCCTTTCCAGTCTGATAGATGGATAGATGAGCCGCGTTTCCACTGCAAGTACTTGAACCAGTACAGAAATGTTCCTCGCTGTAAGGCCCCCCCACCCCACCCCCCCCCCACCTCCAGAGTTACTGTGTTTTGAAAAAGCACTACCCCTGGACTAGACCCGGTTCCTGTGATGGAAATGTGGAGAGTTCCAGGGCACAGTTCCTAGCTCCCGGGGGGGAAGTTCCTGCCATGGAAACGCGGCCATAGACGGGTACTTGGCTCATCCCCGTTGGGTGGGGGGAGGGGTTAGTTGGGTCACAGTTAGCCGTGATTGGTCGGCTCACGCTCCTCCTCCTCCCTTCTGACGCCAGACCATCGAGGCTAACTGGCGGTGTGGCCGACACAACCTGCAGAGGATCCAGTGTCGCTCTGAGAACAGCAAGGGGGTTTACTGTCTGCAGTACGACGACGACAAGATCATCAGCGGCCTTCGAGACAACTCCATCAAGGTGGGTCCCAATCTGAGGGGGGGGGGGGCAGGTCATCTGGAGCATTCTGGGTGGAGGTGGTGTTCTTGACCAGCTGTGTGTGTGTGTGTGTGTACACAGATCTGGGACAAACAGTCTCTGGAGTGTCTGAAGATCCTGACAGGTCACACAGGCTCAGTGCTGTGTCTGCAGTACGACGAGAGGGTCATCGTCACCGGGTCATCAGACTCCACTGTCAGGTCAGCTGCTCCTCCTCTCTTCTCCTTTCCTCCCCAACCCTCTCCTCCTCCTACCCCTCCCTCTCTCTGCTCCTCTCCACCTCTTCCTCCATGTTTATTTATTCTCTCTCCCCCTCTCTCCCCCAGGGTGTGGGATGTGAACACAGGTGAGGTGCTGAACACTCTGATCCACCACAACGAGGCCGTGCTCCACCTGCGCTTCTGTAACGGCCTGATGG
Source organism: Neosalanx taihuensis (assembly GCA_030340665.1). Lineage (NCBI taxonomy): Eukaryota > Metazoa > Chordata > Actinopteri > Osmeriformes > Salangidae > Neosalanx > Neosalanx taihuensis. The sequence goes on from CM059310.1 coordinate 8,106,069, forward strand.
TCACCTGCTCCAAGGACCGCTCCATCGCCGTGTGGGACATGGCCTCGCCCACCGACATCAGCCTGCGCCGGGTGCTGGTGGGCCACCGCGCCGCCGTCAACGTGGTCGACTTCGACGACAAGTACATCGTCTCGGCGTCCGGGGACCGCACCATCAAGGCAAGCGCTGGTCACTGTGTGTGTGTTCGTGTGTGTGTGTGTGTGTGTGTGTGTGTGAGAGAGACAGTCTCCTCACACGTACCTGGCTTGTCTCCCGCCGAGGCGTATGCGGGGTGCGCCCTCCACCCCAGCAGAGGGCAGCATAGAGCGGCTCTTGGTCCGGGGCCCCAGGCGTCAGATGGTCAGGCTGGCTGTCTCCTCACCTCTCCCCATCCCGGGCCCCTGTCTTCCAGACGCAGGATTTGTGGCTAGCCAGGATTCCAGAAACAAAGCCACCGTAGCGAGCCCACCCATCGTCCTGGGAACAAGGCCAGGGCATTCCGCACCCAGCCGGCTCCTGCACTCTACGCCCCAGTTCTCTGAAAACATTCCCAGAGTAACAAGGGAGGGTCCATAGACGTGTGTGTGTGTGTGTGTAAGTGTGTGAGACAGCGAAAGTCATCGAGTTTGCTCCTTTGGATCCTCCATAAGTGTGTGTGTGTGTGTCTGGCTCACACAAGTGGAACCCTCAAACGTGCGATAGCCTTCAGAACAGATTTATCGTGACCGCGAAGGCTGTTGCCGTAGGAACCCCGCTGCTCCTGGTCTAGACCCCGATAAATAGTGAGGATGGGGAATGGGAAGCTGTGACCTCTGTGTGACTTCTGAGTGACCTCTGGTTGACCTCTGACCCCCAGGTGTGGAGCACCAGCACCTGTGAGTTTGTGCGCACGCTGAACGGACACAAGCGAGGCATCGCCTGCCTGCAGTACAGAGACAGACTGGTGGTCAGCGGATCCTCAGACAACACTATCCGGTTAGAGTGTGTGTGTGTGTCTGTGTGTGTGTGTCTGTGTGTGTGTGTCTGTGTGTGTGTGTCTGGGTGTGTGTGTGTGTGTCTGTGCGTGTCTGTGTGTGTGTGTGTGCGTCTGGGTGTGTGTGCGTGTCTGTGCGTCTGTGTGTTTGTGTGCGTCTGGGTGTGTGTCTCTGTGTGTGTGTGCGCATGCCTGAAGTGGAATCCCCCCCCCCCCCCCCCCCACGTTGTCTCTCCAGCCCACCCTAACCCTCCCCTGGCGTGCTGCCTCTAACCCGTCTCCCCTCTCAGGTTGTGGGACATCGAGTGCGGGGCGTGTCTGCGGGTGCTGGAGGGCCACGAGGAGCTGGTGCGCTGCATCCGCTTCGACAACAAGAGGATCGTGAGCGGAGCCTACGACGGGTGAGCCTGAGGCCTGCTCCCAGAGGATTGGGGCCAGGGGCCAGGGTGGGACCAGGGCCCAGGGTGGGGGGCCAGGCGGGGGGCCAGAGGCTAGGGTGGGGGGCCAGGGGTGCACCTAATGGCAACTTGCCTAATGGGGATCTGTCTCCCTGCTAATGTGTTTGATTGGGGACAGATAATCCTGTATTTGGACGCGGTTAATCCTCGTTATTCTCTGACTGTTAATCTTCCGCTCTCAGTGTCTCATTGGTAAATCCTTGCCTCGGCCCCTTGGTCCAAATGACTCTGTTAGACGGTTTAGTCAGTCTTGGCTGAGGCGGGTAAGATATCCCAGTTTATCCTGTAACGTGATTTCGTAGGATGGTTGGGGCTAATTGTTAGCATTGTTGTCTTGGTTTATAGTAATTAACCGTCTTCCCTGCTGTTTTACCATTGTAGCAAAATCAAAGTGTGGGACCTCCAGGCTGCTCTGGATCCCCGCGCCCCAGCAAGCACGCTCTGTCTGCGGACACTAGTGGTGAGTGTGGCCCCCTAGCCTGGAGCCCGGAGCACGAGGCTTGCAGCCATGTGTGCTGATGCCGACCTCTCTCCCTCCCTCTCTCAGGAACACTCCGGACGTGTGTTCCGGCTACAGTTCGACGAGTTCCAGATCATCAGCAGTTCCCATGACGACACCATCCTCATCTGGGACTTCCTGAACGTGTCGACCAATGGGCAGACAGAGGGCCGTTCGCCCTCCCGCACCTACACTTATATCTCCAGATAGCAGGTAGCTCCACCCACACCCAAGCCTCCATTCGGCTGGTGCTTTCAGGGACATTTGAAGGTTTGGATCTGCAGTTCTGATCTCTAAGCTGTCCTCTGTGTCCTCAGGGTGGGTCCAGTGGAATGTGGCGTGTCTTCGGGGGGGACAGTGCCGGTGGCCAAGTCTCTGTGTCAGTGTGTCAGAGGTCAAGAGGTCAAGGAAGGGACACGCCCTCCCCTCTCTTCCGAGTCCTCCACCCTCCTCTGTGCCATCTCTACAGTTATCCTGCTGCTCTCCCTCCCTCACCTCCGCCCAGCTCCCCCCAATCCTCCTGTCAGCACTGGCACCCCTCCACAGAACAGTCACCCCCCCCCCCCACCCCAGTACCTTTTGAATCTGTTCACCAAAGCCAGAGGCGAAAGCACCAACGTGACGAGGGGAGGTGGAAGAGGGGAGGAACAAACTGAGACTCTGATCTCTCCCTGCCCTTTGACCCCTGAGACCCAGGTCCGCCCACCCGGGCCTAAAGACTATCAAACTTGTTCTTATCTCTTTTTTTTGGGGGGGGGGGGGGGGGGGGGGTGTGGCCGGAAAAAAAAGACTTTGAAAAAGAGGTCAACATGTATATTTCCTTCCAGAGGACTGTACTGCATGGATGAACGATGGGATAATATTGTGTGATTGTGACCTATTTCTGTTTTTCTATCTTTTTTTATTTCTTTGTCTTTTTTTGTAATTTTATTTGGGATTTTTTTTTCTTGGGGTGGGGGGGTGGGGGGGTGTGAGGGGTCATGTCCCCATCTTTGTTACATTGTACTAAAATGGTTGTTTTTTCTCTCCCAAAACCCCTTCAAACTTGTCTGTCTTGTTCAGCCTCTCTTGCTGTTTGCTTGTCTAGGTTCTGAATGAGCTGAAATTAGTTGTAAACAGAAGTCTCGTCTAAAATGGTGTTGTATATTGAAAATGATTTTTTAAAGGAATTAAAAAAAAAAACATTATTATTAATAAGAATAAAGTACTTGACTGTGAAGGAGTGTTAAAACAGTGCGGTGTGTGCGTTTCTTCCACGGTTCGAAACCCAGCTGTTTGCAATGATGATGCTTATTGTGGCACTGACATTTAGAAGACACTATCCAGACATCTATCCATCTTTTCTCTGTGATTGCCTTTGTTCTCGGTAGTGATTAGCTGAGGCTAAGTCGAGTTTTTCCTGAGTGATTTAAATGTTACATTTATTACATTGGCCACCAGAGGGCGTTTGTTCTGCAGATAAAATCCAGCACTGTTCAAAATGACCTATCCAATTACATGGAGAAGGTCAAAGGTCTTTCAACACATTGAAAACTGTAATTAGGCTTTTTGTTTTTAGCTTTCGCTGCTCAAAAGTCCAAAGCCTCCTTTATAGAAACAACCAAGTTGAACCAACAAGCAAAATAAATAACTTTTAATACTCCATAATAATCCATAAACAACGCAAGATCGTCTGGGTCAGTAATTGAAGCTATGCAAAGGACCAGATATCATTCTAGTTTGTACGACAGTCTTACATGTGGAGTGAAAAGACAAGAGGTACAGGAAATATGGACAAAAGACTGAGAGGAACATGAGACAACGTCTTTGGACTTCTGTACTCAACACAGTTCAGGTGTTTATGAAGAGCTTAGAGGTTTTTAAGATCATGTAAAGCTCATCCGATGTGGGTGACTGGAGTATTCATTGCTGAACAAACTCTGCATTGTTCGATTGACTTGAGCGTTAACCTAGACTGCGTAGACCCATATCAGTTTGTTGTAAGTGTAACATTGCATTTAGTAAACCACCCTAGTCGTTCTTGGTGCCTATCAACAGGTTTGCAAGTCGTGTTGTGCAAGAAGGTGTTCCGTGTTCTGGAATTGGTTCGCTGTAGGGTTCAGAGCCCCCTGCTATGAGGGAGACAGATTTCTGAGGAACTTAGTGTTGGTTTGGGTAAAATAGTCCTGCTAGGAAAGAGCGAGGGTCTTTGAGGAGATGAATACTGGTTTGGGTGTAATAGTCTTGCTAGGACAGAGAGAGGGTCTTTGAGGAGGTGGGTGTTGGTTTGGATCTTCCACCTCCAGGTCTTTCAGCTCCTCCAGGTCTTAGCTGCTACGAGGGATCCAGCGTCTCTGAGAAGCCGGGTGTCGGTGTGGGTCTGATCCCTCTGACCCGCTTCCTCTTGCTGACCGTGGTGAAGAGAAACGGCTGCAGGTCCGGCTGCTCCCCCACGGGGAGGCGTTTCAGGAAGTGGACGTCCTGCTGGTTGGGGAGGGTCTGTGAGCCCCGCCTGGGCTGGCCCCTCTTGGTGAATCCTATGTACCAGCCTGGGTAGCGAGCTGACATGAGGGCCGTGTAGTGGTTCTCCAACACCATCTCTACGAAGACGCAGTCGGCACTGCGATTGCTCGCCTTCTAGAAGAAAAAAACAAACAGGAGACGACTTAGTAATACATTTAGTCATTTATCAGATGCTCTTATCCAGAGTGACTTACAGCACAGTACAGGGGCATTCCCCCCTGAGGCAAGTAGGGTGAAGTGTTTTGCCCAAAGACAAGAACCACTCAGCCACACACTCTATTAATAATAATAATTTACTTTGTTGTTCAATCAACAGATGCTTTTAAGCAAGGATGGATTTGACCCTGTGATCTCTTGCTCGGATGTGAAATGCACAGCCAATGGACTATCCTCGTCACCGTAAAAGCTTTCAGGTTCACCAGTAAGGAACAATCACAGCTACTGTATAGACTAACATGCTCACCTTTCCAACAAGCTTTCCTCGACGGTTCATGCAGAGGTAGAAGTTGGTCTCTCTTCCACGGATTCTCACCTGGCTCCCAAAGGTGTCTGCCTCCACAACTAGCTGGGCTTCAGAACACCAGCACACAAAAACAAAGGATGAACGATGGAATATAGATGTGAAATATTCCACTCAAGGTGTCGCTATCGTTTGGCTCATGACTCATTGTATGTTTACTATATGCATGCCTGGTGAACATGAAATATACAATAGATCCGTATGAATACTAGACAGGCAGGGGGGTGGGAGAGTGTGAGGTGTGGGTGCGTGGTACCATATTGGTCCCCGTCCTCTCCTTCGGCACTGATCCGCCTCCCCAGAACCTGGACGTGTTTCCCGCTGGTCCGGCTGTACAGCTGGTACACTCTGTGGTGCCGTCGGCTCATCGTGTCTCGAACCCGGGTCTCATTCTCCACGTGGACCCCGAAGTTAACGTGGTCCACCGCTAACATCTGTAATGAAAACACGCATGAGAAAGCCCCATCATTTGTTTTCTAGTTGTGCGGGTGAATCTGTGTTCATTAATTAAAAGGCAAGCTATAGTTCATTTATGATGTTTGTGTATGCGTTCACCTCTAGAGGACTGCAAACCACCGTCAAAGTCTGGACAGATCTGAGAACAAGAGAATATTATTCACTACTTCTCCATCCATCCATCCATCCATCCATCTTTCCACTCCCTGTCTATCCATCCATCCCCCACATCCTCTCTCATCCATCTTGGCAAGCCATACACGCACAGCTTCAGTCATGTCCATGAATTAGTAACGCTGATCCCAGTCCTGGCTGCATGGGGAGAGAGAGAGAGAGAGAGAGAGACTTTGGTTCAATCCAACGTTTCATCTCCAACCTTCCTAGCCTCCTGGCGGTGTGCTCATTAGGGAGGCCTGCCTGGTTCCTACCCCCTGCGCTCTCCAGATGTATGCCTGGAATGTAGCCTACAGCTGGGCCAAAGCAGACACAGATGTCTGCTCCACTTCCACTGCAGTCTACCTCTGCTCAGCCTCGGGTTTACCTCCGAGACAAACGTGGTCAAAATCAGATGGTGTCTCTATTGACTGGGATTTGGGGGAGATGGTGAGGTAAGGGAGACTATAGGGACCAGGGGAACTTCTCGTAACAAAGTTGGTTTTGGTTTACTGGCATAACTACTTCAGGGTTAGTCACACTAGACGTATTTGGATGCCAAATGTCGAGTGGGGATTTGCATATCACGGAAAGCCAAACATAATTAGAAACACTCAGCATAGCTTCAAACTATAAGACTTCTACACAGACTATTCGTCCATTTAATAAACTGTCCAAAGAATCGGTAACACATTGCAGAAGGATCATTATAACACGGATTGACGTCAGTGTGACTCCATCACTGCACATGTCCTCACTTGATTGTAAGACAAAAGTTCAACAATAAAAGTATCTAGTATTTTACCACGTAAAAGTTTAGATTTTCTTCCCGTTCGCTGCTCATAAATAACGAAGTCAGAATGCATATGGGAATCTGCATAATGCCTGAAACCACACCTGCTGCGGCCACATGGCTCACACACACACACACACACACACACACACACACACACACACACACACACACACACACACACACACACACACACACACACACACACACACACACACACACACACACACACACGTGGATGATAACGGAACTGCATTTTCATTTTGACTTTCAACATGCACATATCATGTATAAGACCAGGACTTTGAAAAAAACGTTTCAAGAAAACTCCACGTGTCGAGCTCCAGTTAAGGAGTACTTTCCACTTACAGCAGGATCACAGCTGCGGGGATGGAAGTCATCTCTTGACCGGAGCTGCGGTCACCAGGCAGCTATCCAGGCCAGGGGAAATCAGGCACTTTGACCGGAGGAGATCCCTCCACAGAGCCGCTGGTTGAAGGAGGATGGACCAGGGAAGAGCAGTAATAATCCGTGCGGGCATCAGCGGCACACACCGGGCACATTGATGAGGAGGGATGCTGATGAAGAGGAGGATGCTGATGAAGAGGAAGGGGTTTGGTGATGTCACAGGAGCCAAAAAAGTGAACTTGACTTTATAGACTTCACTTCACACAATGTCCCGAGTCCCGTCCTCCTCCTGGATGATGTTAATGACGATGAAGAAGGTGAGGGGGGAATTAACCTGCTGGTGGACTAGGAGTTCTCCATCCTGTTCGAGTTTGGACTTGTTGCTTTTTTTGTTGTTGTTTTGAGGTTAGATTGTTTGGTATTGTCTTTTCCTTTTACTCTTTCTTTGTGTTATCTTCGACTTGTAAATGCTGCAGTTGTTTCCCGAGCTTGTTCAGGCTCCAGAGAAGTCAGATGATGAGGTGACACCTGATCTTGGTCATTAGCAGCGCTGAGATCATCATTGCATGACTGAACTTTTCTACTATATAAATATATCTCTATATCTCAGTCGGAATTTGGTCTTTTCAGTCATGTCTGAATCTGTCACATTTGTGCTTATAGCCTTATAGAAAGTTGGAGGTTAGACAAGCGGAGTTCAGTGGAGTTGCGCTCTGAGGGGTGAGTGGAAAAGTTCATACCCCTTTAGAAACCCGCATGCATGAACCGCAGCCGCCCAATGAACCTGCTCTCTGAAGACGGTAGGCTTACATTCATATTTGGCTTCAGCTTTCCTACAAGTGACCGTGCAAACACCGTCCTTTCCCCTCTGGTTGTTTCAGCCTGCAGGACTGTGGTCTGTCACTTTTGGATTTAGGCTTCTCACATGTCTGGTCAGTGTTCAGGCAAACTGGAAACGAAACCTCCATTGAGAAGACTAATGAAAAGCGTAAGAGAATGAGACGTATAAGGAAATAAAGGGAGGGAGTGCCGCCTGGTATGTAAGCAGAGACAGGGATCCAAAATGAACACCGCGAGCTCCCCACTCCTCCTCTGGCCGCGAGCCCCACACTCCTCCTCTGGTCGCCTTGGAACCGCAGACGAACCGGCCAGCCAAATACCCCCCCCCCCTCCCTCTCTCTCGTCCTATTCTCTCTCTCCCCCCCTCATTCTCTCACTACTTCCCTCCAAAACACACACCGGGCCTCATGATAAACTTGATAGATGACCCCCACAGGGAGAGGTCAAATCAGTGTCACTGATTGACCACCTCGTCACTCTGTGCTCTGCAGACTATAGGCCCAAACACAGTATAAGGGTGAGCATTGTTAGACAAGCCTAACATGTTCCATACGAGGCTACTGGACCTGGCCAAAAATACCTGTTTCACAGGACTGGGTCTGGCACAACAAACCCACACTCTGCCTAACTTCATTTGGGCTTTCCACTTGACACTTTTGCTGTGATTGGATAACCTTTTGCTCCAGTGAATGCCTTCCCTCCACCCTGGTTTAAGATGTGAGGGAAGACAGAGTCTAACTGTGAAGTCCTGTACCTTAGTGCAGTGACCTGGGAGTATAAGGGATATATATTATATATTACATATTATTATTATTATTAAGTCCTGTACCGCAGTGTTTGCAGTGTGGTTCAAGGTTGCAGTCAGTTTGTGAACGCTATTGTGTCTATTGTAAATATACTTCTGAAGATGCTGTCATGGTGTAAATACAGCAGACCTTGTTGTGAAGGTCTGTTATTATGACTTACACCTTGTTGTCACACAGGACATATCCTAAGAGTTACTATATCCCTCCATCTTTCACCATTTTCTCCTGCTTGCTCTCCCTTCTCTTTCTCCCTCTTTCCCTCTCTTTCTTTCTCTACCTCTCTCTCAACTCTCTCTGCCTCAGTCTCCCTCCCTCTCTCTCTCTCTCTCTCTCTCTCTCTCTCTCTCTCTCTCTCTCTCTCCCTCTCTCTCTTTCTCTCTCTCTCCCTCTCTCTCTCTCACTCTCTCTCTCTACCTCTCTCCCTCTCTCTACCTCTCTCTACCTCTCTCTGACGCTCAGACAGTCAGACAAACAGTCTGCCTTGGCTCATCCTTTGCCTTTCCTGACTTTGAAAGCAGTTCAGCAGTAATGTAAGACAGGTCCCCACCACAACAAAAGACCTAACTCTTCAGTTTGACTAAACAATGTCTTTCTCTTCCAGGCTCCCACCCTTTCTGTCTGTGTCCCACTCCAATTTTTCCTCTCGCTTTATTATTTCACTCTTGGCGCAAAGGGAAGTATGTGCACTTGTTATGCGTTTTCCACCGTTGCCTTTTCTCTGGAATAGATTATCTGCTGGGAGTGTTGAACAAGTGAGAGAAAAAGAGAAAGAGAGATGAGAGAGAGAGGGGGGGACAGGCAGAGAGAACAAGAGAAAGGAAGAGAGCAAGAGAGAGGGGAAGACTAGACTAGTGTGTGTGACACAAGAATAGAGTAAGTGAGAGGTGCAGAAAGAGAGGAGAGAGAGAGAGAGAGAGAGAGAGAGAGAGAGAGAGATAATGAGGTTAGAGAGAAGGGCAAAAAGAAGTTCACTGAACACATTGTCCCTAAGTTATAAAGGCTAAATTGGTTTAAAGGTTAAAGTTGTGTTGAAGGTAGAATCCATCTTTAGCCTAACTACAGACAGATGACATGTTGTTCCTGTGAGAGATATAATAAAACCTCCTGGTTTGGGTGTACTGCAGGAGAACAGAGACTTCCAGTACATGTGCCTCAAAATTAACTACTGTATTTGAAGGTTAGTAAACCACAAAGAGCTTGAAGACAGAACCCCATTCAGTGGAAAAAGTTGACCTGAATATTGCCGTTGTAGGCTGTATTGAAGTAACTTTAGACTGAAACAAAGTATTTGTATGGGATACACCAGACAGCCATGACCTTCTGTCACTTGTTCTAGAGCTACGAAGGGATTGGAGGAGACCGGCCCATTACAGGAAGTTGTCTTGCAGGATTTGGGGTTGCCTGGGACCCGAAGTGTGAGGTTGTGTTGGAGGTCTGTGTTGTGGAACATGGTTAGCCTCATGTCAGACGGGTCATGGTGACGAACCTCAGGCAGAGAGGCTGGAGAGATACACAGTTGTGTGATTCATACTCCAGTTTCGTGTAAGAATAAAGAGAACAAACGCCCTGAATGATTGACGATGTACTGACGAAGTATGTAAAGAATGAGAGCACCAGATTGATCACTACAATAACAATGATGTCACACATTTCTTTAGCGTTGAAGTACTTATCATTGTACTTATTTGGAGTTATTCTCCATGCACTTCATACACACACACACACACATGCATACACACACACGAGCACACACACACATACACACACACCAAGGTCATCTTTTTGATCTTCTGCCACTGGCAGCCAAAGGCAGGGAAAGTAAACAGTTATGTGATGTGTTTGTGTGTCTCCAGGTGGCAGGCAGGTGTTCGTCCTTGACTCTGCCAGCTTGACTCTGACTCTTGTTATCGTCCTATTCACAGATCCTCTCTTTATCTCCGGTGTTATCGAGCCACGCCTGCGTCTGGCTGCACCCAGAGACGACCCGAGCGACATGTGACGGGATGGTGGCAGTGCTGCCGCCGTGTGGGGTCACGGTGAAACTGCACGCTGAGTCTGACAGTCACACCTTGAAGACTGGTGGGTGTAGCTCCGTCGCAGAGCGTTTGACTAAAGACCAAGAGGTTGCAGATTTAAAAGAATCTCCACCCGCTCCCCCCCCCACCCCTCCTCTCCCCCGCTCCTGTATATCACTGGATAGTGTCTGCTAAGTGATCCATACGTTCCCCTCTTAAGAGGTTTGTACTAATACTTCCCTGTCTTACTCATATGTTGGTTGTGGGCCTAACAACACATCTGTGGTTTTCTCTAGGTAGTATGAAACCATGCTTTCTTTTAACACGCGTGCAGTGTCCAGGTGCAGGCCAGGACTTGTGGACTGCTGCGTTTTCCTACACGGGTCAGCGTTACTTTTCCCGAGGGAACCTTGATGTTTAAACAGCTGATTAACAGGTGCGGCGGCGGCTGCGTTTCTGCTCCTTAGATCCTCTTTCTATCTCTCCCTCTCATTCTCTTGCTCCCTCTCTAGGGTTATCTTGCTTGCTCTTCATACCTCTCTTTCTCTCTCTCTCTCTCTCTCTCTCTCTCTCTCTCTCTCTGCATCTCGCTCTCTGTTTCTCTCTCTTTCCCTCTCTTCCTCTGGCTCAGTCTCCTCTACTCTCTGTCCCTCTCTCTATCCTTCCTACACTGTGTGTGTTTGATGGGTAGATTATCCCCCTGCAGTTGTGGCTCCATTGCTACACGGACAGACTGGTTGAATCTGGACTGAGATGGACGGATGTTCCAGACATGCACAACTCTGCCTAACCTCATGTATGTTTGTGTATTCTGTGCTGCGGCTGCGATGGAGAGACAGAGAGATAGAGTGGGGGAGAGATGGAAAGAGAGAGAAGAGGTGAAGAGATGGAAAGAGAGAGAAGAGGTGAAGAGATGGAAAGAGAGAGAGAGAGAAGAGGTGAAGAGATGGAAAGAGAGAGAGAGAGAGAGAAGAGGTGGAGAGATGGAAAGAGAGAGAGAGCATTGAACACATTCCTATAACATTTCTGGCATTCCGTGTCTGCGGTTGTGGCAGACAAAAGCCTTTTGAACAAATGGACAGAAATAAATAAAGACCATAGTTGACTTAGGTAATTCAGCCTAATATCTCGAGTTTGCCTCCATCTGCTGGCACTGGGAAACACAGATAAAAGCTCTTTTCATTTGCAAAGGCGGCGTTGTAACGTTCACACATCATAACCGGTTAACTGATTTAATAGGATACCTGAAATTGCCTCTGTTACCGCACGAGCCAATGTGGCACGTGCAGGCTATAAAGATGAAACTGGAACCAGGTTAAATCTGATAACTGCCCTATATAATCTACTGCACATCTGCCGTTTCACAGCTTTAACTTTGGTCTGTAAATAAATCCGAATGGATTATATGGGGCATTTTAGGGGGCTGTAAGTGAATGTGTGTGTTTGTGTTGTAATATCTTTGTATTTTTTATCCGTTAATGTGTTTGTCCCGAAAAGAACGGCCACTTAGCACTGAGTTTAGGTTTTCCGCTTAAAATAACGTTGAGAATGCACTTAAAGCAGTTTATAAGCAGTTTATAAGAAGGTCAGTGTAGCCACACCAGAGATAACAGCACGTGCATCCCACGGGATAGCCTCAGGATTATTTCTCACCAAATATCTTAATTCTTCTGTTCGCTATAATGATCCTGGATAAATGCCCTCAAATCCCCCACTCCATTAATTAAAAAGAGCACGAAGAACCTCACCATCTGCCGCTGTTTCATTCCTGTAGACAGATTGTGTTTTGATCTTATTTAAAACAAGGGGATTGGACTGATTTTTACAGTTTGATGGAGGGAAGAGAGACTGACCTCTGCCCCCGAGGAGACGTGATGTCTGTTAATCTGGGTTTCCTCTCATTTTCCTGTAACGAATCCGTTTAAAAATGCGTTTAAAGAAACCCATTTGTTTTTCACAGACTTGTTTTAAAAGGAAATCTGGATTTACTGAAACAGGTGAAAGCTGTGCTGACATTTCTATTTATTTCTATTAATAAATAATAATAATAAATAAATAATAAATGTCCTATCCTTATTTTCCTTGTTGAGGACAATTTAAATTAACTTGTTGTTTTAGTCTCCTATTTTGTAAACCTTGAACGCTTGTGATGATTTTAATTAGTGCTGCAGATGAAATTGAAATTGGTTTAAGAACAGATGTGGATTTTGGGGTTTTGGGATGCTGGGATTGAGCCAATCAACACTCAAGGACTCACACACACGCGCACTAGTGCACAACCAAGCTAATCAGCGCGAGCCGCCTGCAAACACTAGCCCTCCCTTTCTCCTCTCCGCTTCACGCGCACTGTTCTCAGACGCTCGAATGGCACGAAAGCCAGTGGAAGTTTTGGATGCAGCTCGTCCGTCAGATTAGATTGAATTTCATGTTTGTTTTACATTTACTTTAAATGTACAGACTTCTTGACTGGGTTAAAAAAAAACGTTATTTTATGGCTTTTCCCAGCCATTTCTTTAATTAATCTGGATTTGGCTTTGTACAAATGGACCTAAGAGGCGCGAAAAAAAGACTGTCACGGAAATGGCAGATGACCTGTCTCGCGCTCCTCGCGTGCGTCCTGGATTTAGTTTGGGGACAGATTCGTTATTCGATCCCCGAGGAACTGGAGCACGGGGCTTTTGTTGGGAACATTGCCGAAGATCTGGGCTTGGATGTGGAGAGACTTTCAGCTCGCAGGTTTCGAATTGTGTCAGGTGCCAAAAAACAGCACCTGGAGGTGAATCTAGAAAACGGAGTTTTGTTCGTGAATGAAAGAATAGATCGCGAGGAACTGTGCGAGCAGAGCATCTCGTGCTCCTTTCATCTGCAAGTGGTCATAGAGAACCCCTTAGAACTCTACAGAGTCGAGGTAGAGATTTTAGACGTGAATGACAATGCTCCCAGCTTCCCGTGGGGCGAGTTTAACTTGGACATATCCGAGTCTGCGGTTACCGGATCCCGTTTCCCATTGGAGAGCGCGCAGGATCTGGACGTCGGTAGCAATTCTCTGCGCTCATACTTGTTAAGTGTGAACGAGCATTTTGTTTTGGACATCCAGACGCGGAGTGACGGCAGCAAATTTGCTGAATTAGTCCTGGAGAACTCGCTGGACAGAGAACAGCAAAGAACGCACCAGATGGTTCTAACGGCAGTGGATGGAGGATCACCGGAGCGCGCTGGAACCGCACAGATCAACATCACAGTTCTGGATGCGAACGACAACGCACCGGTGTTCGACCAGTCGTTCTACAGAGTGAGGCTCGTGGAAAACGCACCCAAAGGCACAGTGGTGATTAAACTAAACGCCTCAGATCTTGACGAGGGTCCAAACGCTGATATCACTTACTCCTTCAGTGGGCACGCTCCCATTAAGGTGCGCGAGCTGTTCAGCGTTGACTCGAGCACCGGAGAGATCAAAGTCAAAGGTCAAATTGATTATGAGAAGGCTCGGATGCACGAGATATACGTGCAAGCTAAAGATAAGGGTCCATCGGCTGTGGCTGTTCACTGCAAAGTGTTGGTTAATATCTTAGACGTGAATGACAACCTTCCAGAGGTGATCCTAACATCTGTCTCCACACCTGTTCTAGAGAACGCACCTCCGGGCACCGTCATAGCCGTGATCAGCGTCATGGACAAGGACTCCGGTGAGAATGGGAACGTGGACTGTGAAATTCCGCATCACGTCCCTTTCCAGCTCCACTCCTCATTTAAGAACTACTACACGTTGGTCACGAGCGACTTTCTGGACAGAGAAAGAGTGCCAGAGTATAACATCACCCTCACCGCGAGGGACATGGGTGCACCACCTCTGTTCACAAGGAGAACCATCCTGGTCCAAGTATCAGACATGAATGACAACGCGCCTCGCTTCAAGCAGCCCTCCTACACGGTGTATCTAACGGAGAACAATGCACCAGGTGCCTCGATCTGCTCAGTAACAGCTACTGATCCAGATCTGGACCAGAACTCCTATCTGTCCTACTCTATCCTGGATGGGGACATACAGGGCATGCCCGTGTCCACCTACGTGTCCATAAACTCAGACAACGGCAACATTTACGCGCTGCGTTCATTCGACCATGAGCAGCTGAGAACCTTCCAGATTTGGGTCCAAGCGCGAGACGCCGGCTTCCCTCCTCTGAGCAGCAACGTGACCGTCAACGTGTTTATTCTGGACCAAAACGACAACGTTCCTGTCATCGTATCACCTGTACCCATAAACGGCACGGTGGCCACTGCAGTGGTGCCTAGAACAGTGGATGCTGGGTACCTGGTGACAAAGATCACAGCCACAGACTCAGACACGGGTCAAAACTCTCGTCTTTTCTATCAGCTGCTGCAGGTTCCAGACCCCAGTTTGTTCAGCGTGGCCCTGTACACAGGAGAAATCAGAACGATCCGCCGTTTGGTTGACAAAGACCCCATAAGGCAGAGGCTGGACATCCTGGTCAAGGACAATGGTCAGCCGCCGCTCTCGGCCACAGTTTCCATCATCCTGTCAGTGGTTGACAGCCTGCCGGAATCGCTGCCTGATTCCGGTGACCTCTTGACCCCCCAGCAGCGCTCTGACCTTACTTTGTACTTAATAGTATCCCTGGGCGCCGTCTCCTTCACGTTCCTGGTGGCTATTATTGTCCTGGCAACGATCAAGGCCTACAGGGACAGACACTCTATTAGAGGTTACAGTTTCTCTGTCAGCTCTTGCTGTGGGTTTCCATCAGAAGACTCCTCCACTGATGTGTACAAGTCCAACCTCAAGGTGCAGATCTCCACAGGCACCAGAGGAAGCACGAGCGGCGTGGAGCCCGGTGGCACCGGCCCTCTGTCCCAGGCTTACTGCTACAAGATGTGTCTGACCCCAGAATCCTCCAAGAGTGATTTCATGTTCCTGAAGCCATGCAGCCCCATAACTAAAGCCCCGCAGAACAACAAGACCAACGAGTATCTCACCCCAGGATGGAACCTGCATGACAGCAGACAGCTCGTCAAGAGCGGAGCTGCAAGTCCGAACGAGGTAACAAAGTTTTCATATGTTATTATAGATTATACATTATTATATTATGGTGTTCGGAATCAAATCTAATAAAAAGCATTTTTACGCACGATTGCTTTGCATACAGGACGTCCTATAACTATAACAAGGGTTATGAAATATAATAAAATAAATATTTGAAATAATAGTTTAAATTAAAATATAGCAGGTCGTACTATATTATTTTTTTCTTTGTAGTTTATTTTAATTTTTACCTCAGCCAAATATGTGCAGCCTGTACAGTATGTTGTTGGCGCGCCTAAATGCTAAATGATGTAGCCCCAATTATGTGAGTTGAATTATTTAACCGTCAACATACTTATATACTTAAAGTGATGCATTCTTAATGTGGCGTTTAAAATTGTACGTTACATCACATCACATGGGGGCAAAACGACAATCACAGTGCATTTAGAGTGATTAGGCTACTCGTGAGCTGTCTTGCTCAGATATCTACTTTGCTATTCTATGTCTCATCATTTTAACTATCTGCTGTTTTTCCAGCTCAAGCAAGCAAACAAGGACTGGACGCTGACAAAAAATCTACGGAATTCAGCCCACAAGAGGTGAACCCCACACACTTCCAGTCACACACACACACACACACACACACACAAAACACGCACAGTTCCAGTCACACACACATGCACAAATTCAATGCTTCCTTGGTGTACGTTTTGTAAACGTGTGACTTTTCATGTCCAAAGCTACAGCTCTGCTAACATGGAGCGGACTCTTCCCAGGAGGCCCAGGCAGGATCCAGGTGGCTTCTCCTGCCCTGCACCCCCTCAGTACTGGACCTGGGGAAGCGACGTCCGGGGTACGTACAACACCACCAACCACCTCCATGGGTTTCCTGTCACATGACTGAAACAACACATTCAAACCCCACACAAAATAAGACAAACCTCTGAAAGACACAGCCCCTGTAAATTCATAAACAAAGTCTGGTAAATTATTGCAGAAAATCATCTATGTGCTGCTATGGTAACAGACTACAAGATGGCTCAGCATGGAGTGGGTGGGGTCCCAGCTCGTTCCTGGACCCCGAGGTACACACAGCCCCCCTCCGCCCAGCCTCCACCGGACTACCAGCACAACGTTTACATCCCCGGCACGCCATCCGGTTACTGCACGCTAAAGCCAGCCCTGAGAGGGGAGCTGGATGTCTATAACTCCTTCTCCACCTTCGGGAAGAAGAGGAGGCTTGTGTCTCACTACGAGCAGGATCTGGAGAGAGAGGATGCACTGATGAACCACGACTTCTTCAAATGAAGGACGCTGAACTTTGAGAGACTGAACACTGATTTGAGAAGTGGAGATTTATTTATGTCTTTATTTAAACCTTCCTGTTGTGCTTGTTTCATGTTTATTCATTCTGTGTTCCCGGTTCAAAATGATTGTCCTATTAAAGCTGATTATAATAAGCTGTAATTAATGCTCATTTTATCACCTGGTGTTGTGTTTTTGATCAACTTAACTACTCATTAACCAGAACTCTTTTTTTTTATTGAAACAAGTATTGTTTTGTTTTAGATGACTTGTGTCGACAAAGTCATGGAAACTTATGACCAAATAAACAAAATTTCAGAGAGAGACACTGAACATGAACAATGGTTTGTAAAATAAGTGAATTAGAGTAAACTTGACAGTAAAGAGACGAGACTATATTCTGTAGAAAGATAAACGCATTTCTTATAGATTAATTTGATTTAACCAACATGGGTCTTTGATTGAGTGGAAATGTAACTGGCCAGTGTAAGCACCTTGATGGCGATGTTAAACTATTTTGAATTGTACAACAAGTCTATTCCATGGCAAGTGACGACTACAGCTGACGTCATCATAATTTAGGACACAACGCCTAAACTATCTGACGTCATCATAACGCCTAAGCTCTGCCCCCTCTGCTGTGCAGCGTGGAAACTCGAGATGAATTTCTCAAGGCGCGAGAGAATGGCTGCGATCGAACAGCGTATCGACACCAGTCTACAGATGTGAAGACAACCATATGAAGTAAATAGAAACGATTCCAATTCGTTGTTATTTTTTTTTGTTGCACTCATCGCTTTTTTATTATGTCGCGAATGATGTCGTTCACGCGCTCAGGGTGGGTCTCGTGTTTCTTTGTGTTCTGCGGGATGTGGGGCTTTGCTCTGTCCGTCACACGGTACTCCATTCCAGAGGAAATGCAAGAGGGTTCTGTTGTGGCCAACTTGGCGACAGATCTGGGACTGGATGTTCGCAGTCTGGTGAGACGTAAAGCAAAGCTCGATATCATTCACAGTAAGAAATACCTTGATATCAATAAAGAAACCGGTGATCTGTACATTATAGAGAGGATAGACAGAGAGAACATATGCACGAGCAAGACAACATCTTGCTTCTTGAAAATGGATGTCATTTTTGAAAGCCCTATTCGCATTTTTAATGTTGAACTGGAAATCATGGATATAAATGACAACGCACCGATCTTTCGAAGGGAGACCATGCACTTGGATCTATCTGAATCCACCTCGCCAGGGGAGAGGTTCTCCTTGACCAACGCTGTGGATGCTGATGTTGGTGCAAATTCTATCAAGACCTATTATCTGAGCGAGAGCCAATCTTTCACCATCGATATACAGACAGGAAGCGACGGATCTAAATACGTAGATTTAGTTCTGAACAGCCATTTAGATCGAGAAGAACAGGGGATTCACAATCTGATCTTAACAGCTGTAGATGGAGGAGTCCCTGCACGGTCAGGCACGGCCAGCATCATTATTAGGGTTCTGGATATCAATGACAACGCCCCCTTCTTTAATCAGGAGGTATATGCAGTTAATATACAAGAGAACTCCCCCATTGGAACTGTAGTCATTAATTTGAACGCAACAGACTTGGACGAAGGCACAAACGCAGAGATAACCTATTCCTACACGTTGTACACGTCAGAGAAAACGCAAGAGATGTTCTCTCTCGATCCCAAGACTGGAGAGATCAAGGTGAAGGGAGTGATTGATTTCGAGGAAAGTCAAAGTTTTGAAATGCACATACAGGCCAAAGACAACGGGCCAAATGCTCTGTCAGGAGAATGCAGAGTGATGGTGTCTGTTACTGACATGAACGACAACCACCCCGAGATAACCGTCAAATCTTTCAAAAGTACAGTCAAAGAAGACGTTGCCATAGGAACGATAATAGCCGTTATCAGCACCCGCGACAGAGACTCTGGGAGAAACGGAGAAGTTGAGCTTACTTTTGATCAACAAGGGCATCTTCCCTTTGTTCTCAACAAATCTTCAGATGATTTCTTTGCGCTGCTCGTTTCAAAGCCTCTGGACAGAGAAACCATCCCCAGATATGACATCACTTTTAAAGTCACAGATAAGGGCTTACCTCCTCTTTGTGATAACGAAACCATCACCTTGGAGATCCTGGACGTCAACGACAACGTACCGGTGTTTCCACAGTCCGTGTACACCATCCACGTCATGGAGAACAACCTTCCTGGTGCGTTGTTGACCACCCTCACCGCCTATGACCCAGACCTCCATGAGAACCAGTACCTGGTCTACTTCATCATGGAGAAAGAGATCCTAAACACCTCCATATCGATGCTGTTCTCCATCAACCCGGAGAACGGGAACCTGTACGCGCTGAAGACCTTCGACTTTGAGAGAGAGCGGGAGTTCCTGTTCCACATCGAGGCCCGAGACTCGGGCGCTCCGGCTCTCAGCAGCAACGTCACTGTCCGCATCGTCATCCTGGACCAAAACGACAACACGCCTGTCATTGTGGCGCCGTGGCGTGCCCAGGGTTCTGTCATCGAAGAAGTGATCCCCAGGTCCACCGACAAAGGTCATCTAGTGGCCAAGGTCATCGCCATCGACTCAGATTCGGAGCAGAACGCACGCGTCACCTACCAGCTCCTGCAGATCAGTGACCCGACTCTATTCAGCCTGGACCAATACAACGGCGAGATCCGCACCACCCGGATGTTCAGCTACAGGGATCCACGCCATCAGCGCCTGGTCGTCGTCGCCAAGGACAACGGCGAGCCATCCCTCTCGGCCACGGTGACCATCAAGATCACGACGGTGGAGCACATGGTGACGTCGTTCTCCGAAACGACAGAAGAGCCCTTCGAGTACGACATGTTCTCCGACCTCAACCTGTACCTGGTCATCGGTCT
The DNA here is from genome assembly GCA_030340665.1 of Neosalanx taihuensis. Lineage (NCBI taxonomy): Eukaryota > Metazoa > Chordata > Actinopteri > Osmeriformes > Salangidae > Neosalanx > Neosalanx taihuensis. The sequence continues at coordinate 8,125,722 of CM059310.1, forward strand.
GGGTTCCGTCTCCTTCCTGCTTCTCATCACCATCCTGGTGATCATCGTACTCAAGTGCCAAAAGCCCAAACCCAAACCCATGAAGATCCCCCCGGCCAACAGGAACAGCGTGATCAGCAGGAACAGCTACGTCAGCCAGAGGAGCTCCACCATAGCAGACTCCACCCTGATCTCCAGCGATGCCTACTGGTACAGCCTGTTCCTGGCTGAGACCCGGAAAGGGAAGGTGGTGGTGAGGCAGCCTATCGTACCCAAGGGGGCCGGGTACTTTGTCTCCAGTATACCCAGGAGCATTGGTCCCACTGAGACCAGCGACTCCAGAGCATCTACACTACAGGTAGGCTGCCACCAATCAGGTGGACTGTTTTTTAGTTATCTTCTTCCATTTACAAACTTAGCCTTGTTTCGCTTGTGCCTGCGATGAGGGTTGATTGGAAACAATAGGCATTTATAACATGAATAAACATCATGTTACTGTGATGTTAACCTAGTCACTGTGTGTTATTGGAGGAAATCACTGTGTAGTTATTAAAGACTCCAAGAGCTTTACAGCTGTTTGAGTTTATTTTGCCTTGGAGTCATTCACAGCGTGGGGTCTCAGTTTTGCCTGGCTGTATTAAATAATCAAGTGAATTCCCAGCCGACTAGATGCTGTTTAAACTATCACGGCAAGCACGCAAAACATGCAATATTGATGACAGAGTGGGTTTTCTAAGAAAGTATGTTTTCCTTTGTTATGTATATAACTTCACTAGACTTTTTCTTCCACAAGGCCTTTGTTTGGACATATTTTTCGATCTTTTTCTTTCAGGTTGCTTTTTTAAATGAAGGAATTATGTTTCTTATGAACCTTATGTCTATATTAATGTTCTATTTTTGGAATAGAAGGTATAAAAGAAAAAGAATAACTAACATCAGTTTTCTCCTTTAAAAAATATAATTTCAAAGGTGGGTGCATGTGTGTGTGTTTGTATCTGTGTGTGTGTTGATGGGTGTAAAATGACCATTGAATCTGTCTTTTCTTCATTCTTAAGTTCTCAAAATGAAAGGAAGTCCATTCTACAACTGGAGGTATGCTGGTTGCTGAATACATGTTATAGGACCAAGTGTGATTTGTGTACAAAAGAAATTCGCATTTTTCCTGTTTTCGATTCCGTTCTATTTGTCCTCAACAACAACAACAAAAATTGGATGTTGAAATTCAGAACACAAAACCAAAAAGAAACAAGATCTTTGCTCACCACGCCCATGAGGACTTGGTTCAAACATTTTTCTAAGAGATACTCTTTGTAAGGAGCTTCTATCCAATGGAAAGAGACGCAGAGAGAGAGGAAAAAGTATAATTCCCTAGCTCTCTCTCTTCTCTCTCGGTCCCTCAGTCCCCCTGAGACCCACTGCTTCCTCTCTTTCCCTCTGACCTTCACTACAGCACTCCTGTGAGCTATGAATATTAGATTGGCAAATCTTTCAGATACAGAGAGGAACCAATCTCTCTCGTCGACAGTGGAGATTAGGCCTGGAGTGTCTGCCAGGTCAGGACAGTGCCTGGGTAGACAAACAGGCCAAAGGGCTGGCACAGATGAGAAGAGGATTATAGGCTGTGTCCTGGGCAGACTTCAGTTTGATCACCTGCTTTCAAACAGCAGCTGTCACAGTCAGAATCACACATTAGTTCATTTTAGATTCATTATTGGTTAGGGGAGAGCAAAGGGGGAAATGAATGACTATAGACTTACTATGGAGATCAGTGCTAGGGTACAAACATGCATGTACACACACACACACATACGCACACACACACACACATACACACCACACAAACCTGCCACACACACCACACTGTGATGTGCATGTATCCTGTCTCCTCTTTTTTTTGTTACCCTGTTCTTTTCAGTTGTTTGGTTTTATTCAAATTTAAATGGCTTTCTTTTCAAATCTGGCCTCAATTCAGCTGATTGAAGCTCTTATGATTCGGCCTACTTACAGTCTTACTGTGGAGAACATTCCCGAAAGTTCAATCGAAGTCACAAAGCGAACCTTTCTTTTTGTAAAACCGAGGCTTGGGATTTTAACTTACTGTAGAAAATAAGCAAACCAGCTGAAATCCATCTCTGTTTGACTGATGGAACAGTAACCAGTCTGGCCCCGGTTGAGGAAAGCGTGTCTCTGCATGAGTTGTGGCATTTTGGGTTTTTCTAACAGGTTCACCTGGTTCCACGTGAATTATACTAACGCTCCCTTTTCTTGTTTCTGTTCCCATCGGCAGGAGTCCAGCAGTGACCTTCCGTGACCTTCCCAGCCGGGCTGAGAACTTTGTACAACTTCCACCGGACATCAAAGACGTTCAAAGACATAGCCACACCCCCTGTCCTCCCTCCCTCCCTCCCTCCTTCCCCCTCCTCTCCCTCCTCTCCCTCAGCGCTCTATCAATAAGATTAAACAGTGACCTTCCTCTCCAGGCTTCATCTCCCGGAGTCTTCTTCCCAGAAACACCAACCTCACACCAGTGACCTCTTCTGCTGTGAACGACCTTCGACTCCCATCGATCAAGCATGTATCTGCATGGCCACACTACCAGGTGCTTGAGTTTTATCATCGTGGAGGGCAGAAGGGGGGAGGATCATCCGACGCGGTTGCTGGAACTGAACCGGAGTTCTGTCTTTTCGGAGGGGATGTTGCTTTGAACTTTGAACCTAACGGCAGGTACGGACATTCCATTTCCTGTTCCTACAGGAAGTGATGCGATTCAGGGGATGAAAGTGTTTCACATGTTCTACTTGAGGTTTTTTTGTCATGCCTTGTCATCATAGGCTTGTTGTAAAGTGTGTTAAGTTTTTTTTTTGCTAGTCCAAATATACTTTTTTTAACTAACAACACTCTCCAAAAAGAAAAGAAAAAAACTTGCATTTGAGATATTTCATTTTCCACACAATGGTTCAGCAGCTATGATAAACATATAAGACATAGATTTGAGAATTCTTAACTTTGACAACAATTCATCGTGAAGCAGAAAAGCACAGATCAACTGCAATAGAGACAAGATGGTTCTGTAGAGTCTCCCCTGTCTGAGAAGTGTCTTCAGGTGGAAGCAGCCACTGGGGAGTGGGTAACTCAGTGTTCCCCTGATAAGGATGCCCCTTAGTACCACATCCTGTCCCCAGTCCATCACCGCTCTCTCAAACTAACCCTCACAACAGAGGCTCACAACAGACATCATCCGTCTCAGAACGCCACTGTGAAAGTTCGGTAAAAAACAGGAATTCAGTTTAAAACAAATACAAATAAATAAATAACACTTAGTGGCAAAAGACCAGCTGGCTATATTCTGTAGAATGATTGACTATGTTATTTTAAAGAATAAGACTGTTTATTAAAAAAAAATATATATATATATACAAATTATATTTGTCAGGCATGGTGCAATTCAATACTCTGGCCATGTTCCAAGTTGAATTCTAATGATTGAAAGATACAGTGTACTTAGATAGCGTTTTTTTAATTATTCATTGATTATACAGTGTTTTTTTATTAGTCAACTATTTGATATAACTACACATATTGCTGCTTTTTTGTGACTTCTTCAAGTGCATTTTTGTGTTTTATGATATTCGTAGTGCAATACCTGATTTGTTCTTTCTTTGATAGTGTACAGACATTAAGATCTAACTCAGCACAGAGTCCACTACAGGACATGTAGCTAACTGGGTGAAATCAACACCTCCTCAGCCGAGAGCTCAGATAACCTAACGTCAGGCCAAACTGACAACAACACCAAAAGAAGGGTGGAAAAGAAGAGAAAAAGAGAAAGAGGGTGAGAGAAAGAGAGAGAAAGAGATATGAGATTAGAGAGAGAGATGACAAGACATTTGAATGACAGATTCTTGATTGTATCAATCATGTGCTCAAAATTTACTCATTGTTTGAATTCCAAATGGACAGACCCCAAATTCAAACCCTCTGTAGAAAAACCTTAAACATGTGAAAAGGGAGAAGCTCTCCGCTGTCTATCTGCCAATGGATTCACTATTATTAGATCTATCTCATTTGAAACCTTCTCTCTTGGTGTTTTAATGACCTCTCTTCTGTCTCTCTGGGGTCTGATGAGGTTAGCCTTAGCTGCTCTGACACACACACACACACACACACACACACACACACACACACACAAGCACACACACAAGCACACCCAGACATAGAACAGCTGTCTGTGCCACACCCATTAAGACATTCATGGAGGACATGTCACTGGGTCATTCTGCAAGGCGAGCCCTCTAAAACACTTCACCATACACAGACTTAGCTGAAGGCTACTGGTTAAGCAGTGGTTCTCCACCCATCATTGCAAAGCAATGGGACTTGGAAAAAAAGAATGAGATCATGGTGCTTAATCCAGATTTTCAAGTCATTATTATTGCCAAGGCTGAGACGCCAGCTGGATTGATTTACTTCCCATTTTACTTCCGAATTTTTGACAACCGGTGCCAAACATCAGGCCTGGTACTGTGACCTGGCATCTCTACAGTATTACTGCATTTCAACAGATGTGCTGTAAAGAAAAAAAAGAAATAAAGAACAAACCAAGGAAAACCCACAATGGGATGGGTTGAAACCAGGCTTGATAAAACTACTTTTTACTTTGTGTGTTTTTTGATACGATTCTGTACAATTTTGATATCAGTTGTATTTGCTGTGGTGTGTTTGTCGAGGACATCCGGAGGGGTTGTCATGCTGCTTGCCTAGTAATGTGTGTTTGTCTTGTTTTAGTGTGTAGTGCTACTTCCTGCATTTTACTTCTGCTTTTAGACTTGTCTCTTGAGTCCCCAGAGAGGGACATGGGACGCCCTGTCTTAAGTAGCGTCCAGACAGACCTGCTCGCTGGATGCTTGCTCAGATACAGATCTGGAGTTTGAGAGAATGGCCTTTGCTGATTTTTTTCCATGTGTCTTTTTGCTCAAATGCTCTGTCAGAAGATGCAATCTGAATAAAGTTTGGAGATCCGAGTTCCTGTTTTTGTGTGTTTTTTTCAGCTTCTGGGTCTTTTGTGAATGATCTAAATATAGATATTATCAGTGGTGATGGGATTTCTCCCTCTCTATCTCTCTCCTTCGCTCTTCATCCCTGTCATTTTCATCTCTCTCTCTCACTCAGTCCACACACACACACACGGGTAAGCATGCTGACCCAGTTTCCAAGTCGTGCTAATGCAGGGTGATTGAGCTTTTGTAGAGAGTGGAGTCTGCAGGTCACATCGAGCTGGTCCAAACATTCTCCACCAGGGGAATCTCATCTCAACTGCCCAGCGGCCAGTGATGGATGTCTGCCATTGCGAAGGCACAGAACCCTCACCCCTGCGCTGGAGCGATGGGAGGGGTGGTGGTGGTGGTGGTGGTGGGGGACTCGGGCTGACACGAAAGTCCTCGGCGCCTAGGAAACGGTTGCCGCGGCAACCGCGCCACCTTTCCCGGCAGAAGCGGAGGAGGGGGATTACGGCGCGCGCTCGGCGCTCTTCCCATCTTTCTCCTTGTTTCCCTGTTGCTCCCTCCCTCCTTAGCTCAGCGTGAGTCCTCCCCATCTCTCTCTACCCCTTTATCTCTCCCCTTCTCTCTCCTCTGTCGCTCTGTCCCTCTACCAGTTCACTGCTGTCGGTGGGGATCTTGTGCACAATCAACCCCTGTATTGTTGAAGGGCTTGATTTGAATTTGAATTATGAACCTTCATGAGTCCTGTATGCATCCTCCCCTGTGTGTGTGTGTGTGTGTGTGTGTGTGTGTGTGTGTGTGTGTGTGTGCGTGTTGGTGTGTGTCAGTGTGTTTGTGTGTGTTTGTATGTGTGTGTGTGTGTCAGTGTGTTGGTGTGTGTCAGTGTGTGTGTTGGTGTGTGTCAGTGTGTGTGTGTTGGTGTGTGTCAGTGCGTGTGTTGGTGTGTGTCAGTGTGTTTGTGTGTGTGTCAGTATGTGTGTTGGTGTGTGTCAGTGTGTTTGTGTGTGTGTGTCAGTGTGTCGGTGTGTCTCAGTGTGTTTGTGTGTGTGTGTCGGTGTGTGTGTGGGAAAGACCAGTAGCAGGACGTACATGTTTGGATGTGCCTCATACAGGTACAGTATACATGGCAAGAATTACACAGTCAGTCATAAGAGAAGCTTCACAAGGTCTTGACAGATTAGTGTGTCAGTATAGAAGCTGCTGCAGTGTGCTCCAGTTTCAACAGTCAGCAACCTCTATTTGCAGAGACCACCCCCGCAAACCCTCCCGCTCTTATCTCCAGCCCCCCCCTTGCATGCCCATGCCCCCTCCCTCTTCCTCTCTGCCTATCTCTCTCTCTCTTGCTTTCTATATCTCTGTAATGCTCTCCCTCCCTCCCTCCCTCCCTCCCTCCCTCCCTCCCTCTTGCTTTCTATATCTCTGTAATGCTCTCCCTCCCTCTCTCTCTCTCTTGCTTTCTATATCTCTGTAATGCTCTCCCTCCCTCTCTCTCTCTCTTGCTTTCTATATCTCTGTAATGCTCTCCTTCTCTCTCTATCTTTCTCTCTGTTCATCTCTCTCTCTCATACTTTCTATATCTCTGTAGTGTTTGCCCTCTCTCTCTTCCTCGCTCTCTCTCTATCTCCCTCTCTCTCTCTCTGCTAGCAGAACAGTTCTCATTGACAAAATCAGTTCTCACTCTTAAACACCATGGGCACTGACTTGGCTCAGCGCTTGATCACCATGGAGACGGTCTCCTTTTCCTGTAGGCTACAGTACTGCAGTGAAGAAAGACAACAATACCTGTGTGAACCACTAGGCGGCAGGTTTAATCGAAACCAGACTTTACATGGTTTACATTACGATGATACGTTACAATAATACCAGCATTAAAATGCATTAACATGTGTATTATTATAATTATTTGTATTTTTGTCACACAATTGCTATCGCCTTCTTCTGTTTTGGTCTACCTGAGTAACTGCATTAGTAACAGGTTATATCATCCAAAGCGATACACAGAGTGGATTTGAACCTGCAACCTTATGATCTGCAGTCAAATGCTTAACCACTGAACTGGACCCATCTCTTCAATGAGCTCTAAATATGTAATGAGATTTGGGTGGCGGTTTTAACTGAGTAAATCTCATCTTCTTCTGCGTTCGTCTTGCAGGTACTGAGTCGTTTATGGAGTTAGCGGTGAGGTCATTACCACACCAAAGGTGGCCCACAGGGGTAAAGCAGCTGTGCATTTTCAACACCACTCTCTTCTGTGCTCTGTAAATGATTGATGACGTCGTCCCCCTGGCATATGGCTCTTTCATCTGCATGCCCCTCCTCTCTGTCACTTTCAGAGCACTCAGCTAAGGAACCATTCTCTTGACAGGCAGTCCTGTTTGAAGACGTCGACTCAGGTTCGGCCACCAGAGGGCGATTTGAAGCCAGAACGTTTCAGAACGAAGTGCTTAAGGCGGTGCTGTTAGTGCTGAACTTAATGTGAGCACATTTCCAGGCTTTCAAGCAGGGACATTATTGGGTTATTGAGTTAACAATCAAAGGGCAGTTCACTTAACGTTAATGGGGTGGTGTGAGATAAAAGGGTAAAGGGGTGGGGAGGGGTGAGGTGGGGTGGGGTGAAGTTTTTTTTGGGGGGGTACTCTCCCTGTGGTTGATGTGTTGTTGTGGTCTGACCTCCCCCACCTCGGGTGTCAGGAAGGGGGGCTGGAGTCATTTAAGGTCACAATCGCATTTGTCTAGAGACCATGTCTCTCTCATCTAATCTCCTCTCTCTCTTATCTCTCTTTTTAAATCTCTCTCTCTCTCTATCCTCTGTCAACTCTTTATCTCTCTTTTTGCTTTCACATCTTCCTATCTCTCTCTCAATCGTCTCAAATGCATTCTCGTTTTTTATTTTTTATTACCACCTCTCTCTCTTTCTCTCTCTCTCTCTCTATTGTTCTACTCTACGTTTTCAATATTCAATTTAAATTGGCACGGTAAGAGATAGACAGAAGACAGTATCTAAAAGTACACCCGATGCACGTGCATCTACGTAGACTATAATGTCTATACGTACACATATTCATAAACACGGACAGGACAGACATTAGACATACACACATGCCGAACATAGACACAGAGAAACGTGTGCCCACTGAACGTTCAAATTGTCACTGTATTTAGCATCCTGTGTCCAGCTCTCCCTGTGGGGGTTGTGAGAGCAGCTTTTCATCCCTACTGCCTCCCACCCTTTCCCCCCAGAGCTGCCACGGCTCCCTCCGTCTCTCTCCCTCCCTCTGTCTCTCTCCCTCTCCTTCCCTCCGTCTCTCTCCCTCCCTGTCTCTCTCCCTCTCCCTCCGTCTCTCTCCCTCCCTCTGTCTCTCTCCCTCCCTCCGTCTCTCTCCCTCTCTCTCCCTCCGTCTCTCTCCCTCCCTCTGTCTCTCTCCCTCTCCCTCCCTCCGTCTCTCTCTGTCTGCCTGTGGGGTTGCGGACTGGCGATGACCTGCTCCAACCGGCCGATATGAGAGCTCTCCATGGTGCTGAAATCCCGTTCTTTTTCTGTCTCAGTTTCACATTGTGTGTTCAAACGAGAATTACTATTTCTACCGACATTAGCCTCGTATTTTCGTTTCCACCCACAATTTCACGTATCACATATATTTTGCACGTTGTAAACATTCTTATCTTGCACCGAATATGTATTCAATTCAAAGCACGTTTCAGATATCTGTGACGTACTTTGCACGTCGCGTCACAAAAGAAATGAGGCTGTGGATCTGTTCGTGCTGTTCTCCACGCGGTGTCACTGTGGACCAAGAATACATGGCTTTCCCTTTTTATCTCCACCCATATGAATATTCAGGCAGACCAAAAGCATTCGTCACTGTTCAGTTTAGTAAACTGAGATTGGGTCCGTAAACGGGACAGGAGGATTATGTGTTTGTTTCCATAGAAGAAACATTGTGGATTGTTTTGTGTTATTTATGTCACAATGCATGCGTTCTAGAACGGTCTACTCAACAATGGCTGTGTTCGAGAAGCGCATTTGGATGGTAAATCTTATTTGCCTAGTGTCGCTTTGTCTTCAGGATTTTGCATTTGGACAAATCACCTATTCCGTTTCAGAAGAGGTTCGTCTGGGAACTGTTGTTGGGAATATAGCAAAGGATTTGAATCTGAAAGTGACTGAACTTGAGACGCGAATGTTCCACATTGAATCAGGATCTTCCAAGAAACATTTTGAGGTAAATTTAAGGACCGGAGCTATCTTCGTTAGCGGGGCTATAGATAGAGAAGAGCTTTGTCCCAACAGCTTGGTTTGCACCGAAAGCTTGGAAGCAATCGTTAACAACCCTTTGAGACTGTATAGTGTTGATATCACTATACTTGACGTGAACGACAATGCTCCTGTATTTTCTCAGAAATCACAGACTATTCCGATTTCTGAACTGACTTCCCCTGGAGCTAAATTCCCAATGCCCTCCGCAGACGATCCAGATGTGGGCAGCAACTCAGTTGACGCCTATAAACTGTCTCCAAACGCTTTCTTCAGACTGGACGTTCATAGGCCTTCAGAGTCTGACCGTGGTCCTTCCTCGGAGTTAGTGTTGCAGAAACCTCTGGACCGAGAGAAACAGGCTGTGATCACGCTTATTTTAACGGCAGTTGATGGAGGAAAGCCTCCGAGATCCGGTACGACTGAAATTACTATTAACGTGCTGGATGCGAACGATAATGCTCCGGTGTTTTCCACGGCTCTGTACAAAGCTAAAGTCTCTGAAAATGCCCCGGTAGGCACCAAAATATTGAGGATTAACGCTACAGATCTGGATGACGGGCTGAACGGAGAGGTTATTTATTTGTTCAGCCAACAGGGCCAACGGGGAGCCTATGACAGATTTGCAGTGAATCAGAGTACCGGGGAAATAACGGTGGCGAGGCCGTTGGATTTTGAAACGACGAGTGCCTACGAGATCCGGGTGGAGGCGCAGGATCGAGGCAGCACGCCTTTGGCCTCCCATGCTAAGGTGCTGGTGGAGGTGGTGGATGTCAATGACAACGCTCCTGACATCAAACTGTCCTCTCTGTCGGAGAGCGTGAGGGAGGACGCCAAGAAGGGCACGGTGATCGCCCTGATCACTGTTCTGGACAAGGACGGGGGTAGAAACGGTCACGTGCGTTGCACCATATCCGAAGGGACGCCGTTTGTGCTGGAGTCATCTCAAGGCAAATATTACTCTCTTGTCCTTGGAGATGTGCTCGACAGGGAAACCCAGTCCAAATATGACGTCACTATCATAGCTACTGACGATGGCACTCCTCCACTCTCCAGCACGAGCGTTTTTACCATTCACGTTGGTGACGTTAATGACAACGCACCGCAGTTTCAGGAACCTATAGTCAATGTGTACCTCAAAGAGAACAGCCCCATCGGATCCTTAATATGTGCTGTGACCGCTTTAGATCCGGACCAGGAGGGAAACGCTCAAATATCATATTCGTTAGAGCCTTTAACGGCAGACAAACAAGGATCCGTGGCTGTTAATGTCAATTCTTTAACTGGAGAAATATACACCTTGCAGTCGTTTAACTACGAGGAAACGAAACGATTCCAGTTCCAAGTTCAGGCCACGGACGGCGGTGTTCCTCCTCTGAGCAGCAACGTGACTGTGAACGTTTTTATCCTGGATGAGAATGACAACACTCCTGTTATTCTCCCTCCCTATTCTGACCAAGGCTCTGTGAACTCTGAGAACATTCCCTACTCTGCTGAAGCGGGCTACTTTGTGGCCAAGATCAGGGCTGTAGACGCAGACTCTGGTTACAATGCGCTGCTCTCTTATCACATCTCTGAACCAAAGGGGCCGAATCTGTTCCGAATTGGAAGCAGCAATGGAGAGATCAGGACTAAGAGACGCATGAGTGACAATGACTTAAAGACTCACCCGCTGGTCATAGTGGTGTCTGACAATGGAGAGCCTTCCCTGTCTGCCACTGTGTCTATTGATGTTGTGGTGGTTGAAAGTACAGGTGACATGCAGACAACTTTCAGACAGCTTCCAGTAAAGGAGGAGAGTTTCTCTGATCTGAACCTGTATCTGCTCATCTCCATAGCCTCAGTATCAGTCATATTTCTACTGAGCCTCATCAGTTTAATAGTGGTGAAATGCCACAAGACAGACGGCAGTTTCAGCAGGTACAGCGCCCAAATGATAACCACCCACCCTGACGGGAGCTGGTCTTACTCCAAATCTACTCAGCAGTATGACGTGTGCTTTAGCTCGGACACAATGAAGAGTGACGTAGTAGTTTTCCCCACGTCGTTTCCACCTGGTGACGGGGAGCTGATCAGTATCAATGGAGGAGACACTTTCAGTAGGACTCAAACTCTGCCCACCAGCGAAAAGGTAAGAGTATTGTATGATTATCAAAGATAATAGCAGAATGGAACATAAATGTGTTAAAAACGGTAGAAGTTGTTGTAAAATGATGAACGGTTTCTTGATAATCGTTGATTATGCTGCCTTGCAATGGAATGAAGTTTGCCTTCAGCACTGCTGTGCTGGACAGCGACATGGCAAAGTTGTCATTGGCAGCTTTGAACATATGCTCACTGCCCTCTTTGAATTCACGCTAATGTCTGACATTTTATACCGTTTAATAATTTGCTGGCACTTGTAGAATTTAGGATTTCTCTGATAATATTACAGCGAGCTGAATGGGACCATATTTTAAGTTGTGGGAACATGATTGAATAATGAGCTGTCACTACTGTAGACACAAGGCGTCGCTATAGACCGAGATTTGAAACGCAGTGTGATCACTAATCTATTATTACAAACTCCTCCTTTCTCTCCTGGCCTCCATTGCGCTTCTAGTGCTTTGTCAGTATTGCACGATACCATAGCTCTGAGGAAGACGTATTCTGAAGATTATGCTAGAATTTGAAACAACTGTGCTTATATTTTTGAAGTAGGCTACCTGATGTGCACAAACTGAAGGATATTTCCTGATCCTTGGATAACGATGGATGTTTCCGTGTGGATTCTGTTCCCTCTGCTTTGTTTATGGGAGGTATCATCCGGTCAGATATCTTACTCCGTCTCAGAGGAGGTGAACAAGGGAACCGCTGTTGGAAATATCGCTAAAGATCTCAACCTCAATGTTCAGGAACTGGAGTCTCGTATGTTTCAGGTTGTATCTGAATCGAGCAAGAAGTATTTTGATGTGAATCTGAAGTCTGGTGTTCTGTTCGTGAATGAGAGAATCGACCGAGAAGAAATTTGTGGAACCAGTGAGAAATGTTCTTTGAATGTACAGGCAATTGCGCAAAATCCAAACAGCATCTTTCGTGTCGAAATTAATATCCTCGATATAAATGACAACGCACCTTCTTTCTCTGTTAATTTACTAAGTCTGAATCTAACCGAAAACACAGCTGCAGGAGAACGTTTGTTTTTGCCCGTAGCTGAGGACGCGGATGTGGGCAGTAACTCAGTCAAAACCTACAAACTGAGTCCAAATGAACATTTCTCTCTGGATGTGCAGAGTGGAGGAGAGCAGAGTGTGTCTGCTGAGTTGGTGCTACAGAAACCTTTAGACCGAGAGAAACAGGCTGTGATTCAGCTCGTACTGACTGCTGTAGACGGAGGAAAACCTCATAGATCTGGTACTTTAGAGATTATCATACATGTCATGGACATCAATGACAATAGTCCTATTTTTAACAAATCGTTGTACAAAGTAAAAGTTGCAGAGAATATTAGTACTGGATCTAAAATACTACGTGTCTCAGCTACAGATAAAGACGAAGGTTTGAACGGTGATGTTATTTACTCTTTCGTAAAACACGGAAATGCTAAAGGTTATGACATATTCTATATCGATCCACAGTCAGGGGAAATATCAGTGATTGGTGATCTTGATTATGAGGTAAACGTTGGTATTGAGTTGCGCGTGCAGGCGGCAGATCAAGGCCAGTATCCTAAAACTACCCATTGCAAAGTTTTAGTAGAAGTACTTGACTTGAATGACAATGCGCCTCAGATATCAACGACATCCATCATGAACACAGTCAGGGAAGATGTCGAGTCTGGGGCTGCAGTAGCGTTAGTGATCATGTCTGATAAAGATGGTGGTAAAAATGGAGTTGTGAACGGTCACATCAGCGGAACTGTTCCGTTTAAACTGCAGTCTTCTTATAAGAACCAGTACTCTCTGGTAGTGGACGGTCCTTTAGATAGAGAGCGTCACCCCCAGTACAACATCACCATCACAGCCGTAGATGAGGGAACCCCCCCTCTCTCTAGCACCAGTGTTGTTACTGTGCACATTTCTGATGTGAACGACAACCCACCCCGCTTCCCAGAGCCCATTGTCAACGTGTATTTAAAAGAAAATAGTCCAGTTGGGGACCTGGTGGTTAGAGTAAATGCGCATGATGCTGACGAAAACGAAAACGCGCATGTATCATATTCTATAAAAAGAAGTGAAGCGTCCTCCTCGCTGATCAACATTAACGATTTAACCGGCGAAATCCACAGTTTGCAGTCATTTAACTACGAAGAAACGAAACGATTCCAGTTCCAAGTTCAGGCCACGGACGGCGGTGTTCCTCCTCTGAGCAGCAACGTGACTGTGAACGTTTTTATCCTGGATGAGAATGACAACACTCCTGTTATTCTCCCTCCCTATTCTGACCAAGGCTCTGTGAACTCTGAGAACATTCCCTACTCTGCTGAAGCAGGTTACTTTGTGGCCAAGATCAGGGCTGTAGACGCAGACTCTGGTTACAATGCGCTGCTCTCTTATCACATCTCTGAACCAAAGGGGCCAAATCTGTTCCGAATTGGAAGCAGCAATGGAGAGATCAGGACTAAGAGACGCATGAGTGACAATGACTTAAAGACTCACCCGCTGGTCATAGTGGTGTCTGACAATGGAGAGCCTTCCCTGTCTGCCACTGTGTCTATTGATGTTGTGGTGGTTGAAAGTACAGGTGACATGCAGACAACTTTCAGACAGCTTCCAGTAAAGGAGGAGAGTTTCTCCGATCTGAACCTGTATCTGCTCATCTCCATAGCCTCAGTATCAGTCATATTTCTACTGAGCCTCATCAGTTTAATAGTGGTGAAATGCCACAAGACAGACGGCAGTTTCAGCAGGTACAGCGCCCCAATGATAACCACCCACCCTGACGGGAGCTGGTCTTACTCCAAATCTACTCAGCAGTATGACGTGTGTTTTAGCTCGGACACAATGAAGAGTGACGTAGTAGTTTTCCCCACGTCGTTTCCGCCTGGTGACGGAGAACTGATCAGTATCAATGGAGGAGACACTTTCAGTAGGACTCAAACTCTGCCCACCAGCGAAAAGGTAAGAGTATTTTATGATTATCAAAGATAATAGCAGAATGGAACATACATGTGTTAAAAAAGGTAGAAGTTGTTAAATGATGAACGGTTTCTTGATAATCGTTGATGACGCTGCCTTGCGATGGAATGAAGTTTGCCTTCAGCACTGCTGTGCTGGACAGCGACACGGCAAAGTTGTCATTGGCAGCTTTGAACGTATGCTCATGTCTTGAATTTTATACAGTTGAATAATTTGCTGGCACTTGGAGAATTTAGGATTCCTCTGATAATATTACAGCGAGCTGAAAGTGACCTTATTTGAAGTTGTAGGAACATGATTGAATAGTGCTCTGTGACTACTGTAGACACAAGGCGTCGCTATAGACCGTGATTTGAAACGCAGTATGATCACTAATCTATTATTACAAACTCCTCCTCTCTCTCCTGGCCTCCATTGCGCTTCTAGTGCTTTGTCAGTATTGCACGATACCATAGCTCTGAGGAAGACGTATTCTGAAGATTATGCTAGCATTTGAAACAACTGTGCTCATATTTTTGAAGTAGGCTACCTGATGTGCACAAACTGAAGCATATTTCCTGATCCTTGGATAACGATGGATGTTTCCGTGTGGATTCTGTTCCCTCTGCTTTGTTTATGGGAGGTATCATCCGGTCAGATATCTTACTCCGTCTCAGAGGAGGTGAACAAGGGAACCGCTGTTGGAAATATCGCTAAAGATCTCAACCTCAATGTTCAGGAACTGGAGTCTCGTATGTTTCAGGTTGTATCTGAATCGAGCAAGAAGTATTTTGATGTGAATCTGAAGTCTGGTGTTTTGTTCGTGAATGAGAGAATCGACCGAGAGGAGATTTGTGGAAACAGTGAGAAATGTTCTCTGAACGTACAGGCTGTGGCGCACAATCCTATGAGCATCTTTCGAGTTGAGATAACCATTTTGGATATAAATGACAACGCACCTTCTTTCCCTGTTAATTCACTAACGTTGAATATGACTGAAAACACCGCTGCAGGAGAACGTTTGTTTTTGCCCGTAGCTGAGGATGCAGATGTGGGCATTAACTCAGTAAAGAACTACAAACTGAGTCCAAATGACCATTTCTCTCTGGATGTGCAGAGTGGAGGAGAGCAGAGTGTGTCTGCAGAGTTGGTGCTACAGAAACCTTTAGACCGAGAGAAACAGGCTGTGATTCAGCTCGTACTGACTGCTGTAGACGGAGGAAAACCTCCCAGGTCTGGTACTCTACAGATCATAGTGAATGTGTTAGATGTTAATGACAATAGCCCGGTTTTTAGCAAATCACTATACAAAGTAAAAGTAGCAGAGAACGTTAAAATTGGATCGAAGATACTGACTCTAACTGCAACAGATATAGATGAAGGTTTGAATAGTAACATTTTGTACTCGTTTGTTGGACACGGTAATGCGAAACAATACCATATGTTCTCTATAAATCCAAATTCTGGGGAAATATTCGTGATGGGTAATCTTGATTTTGAAGAAAATGTAGGAGTTGAGCTGCGTGTGCAGGCGGCTGATCAAGGTCAACCCCCTAAAATAACACAGTGTAAAGTTTTAGTAGAAGTTATCGATGTGAATGACAACGCACCACAGATATCAGTGACATCACTCATGAACACAGTCAAGGAAGATATCGAGTCTGGGGCTGCAGTAGCGTTAGTGATGCTGTCTGATAAAGATGGTGGTAAAAATGGAGTTGTGAACGGTCACATCAGCGGAACTGTTCCGTTTAAACTGCAGTCTTCTTATAAAAACCAGTACTCTCTGGTAGTGGACGGCCCTTTAGATAGAGAGCGTCACCCCCAGTACAACATCACCATCACAGCCGTAGATGAGGGAACTCCCCCTCTCTCTAGCACCAGTGTTGTTACTGTGCACATTTCTGATGTGAACGACAACCCACCCCGCTTCCCAGAGCCCATTGTCAACGTGTATTTAAAAGAAAATAGTCCAGTTGGAGACCTGGTGGTTAGAGTAAATGCGCATGATGCTGACGAAAACGACAACGCGCATGTATCATATTCTATTAAAAGAAGTGAAGCGTCATCCTCGCTGATCAACATTAACGATTTAACCGGCGAAATCCACAGTCTGCAATCATTTAACTACGAAGAAACGAAACGATTCCAGTTCCAAGTTCAGGCCACGGACGGCGGTGTCCCTCCTCTGAGCAGCAACGCGACTGTGAACGTTTTTATCCTGGATGAGAATGACAACACTCCTGTTATTCTCCCTCCCTATTCTGACCAAGGCTCTGTGAACTCTGAGAACATTCCCTACTCTGCTGAAGCGGGCTACTTTGTGGCCAAGATCAGGGCTGTAGACGCAGACTCTGGTTACAATGCGCTGCTCTCTTATCACATCTCTGAACCAAAGGGGCCGAATCTGTTCCGAATTGGAAGCAGCAATGGAGAGATCAGGACTAAGAGACGCATGAGTGACAATGACTTAAAGACTCACCCGCTGGTCATAGTGGTGTCTGACAATGGAGAGCCTTCCCTGTCTGCCACTGTGTCTATTGATGTTGTGGTGGTTGAAAGTACAGGTGACATGCAGACAACTTTCAGACAGCTTCCAGTAAAGGAGGAGAGTTTCTCTGATCTGAACCTGTATCTGCTCATCTCCATAGCCTCAGTATCAGTCATATTTCTACTGAGCCTCATCAGTTTAATAGTGGTGAAATGCCACAAGACAGACGGCAGTTTCAGCAGGTACAGCGCCCCAATGATAACCACCCACCCTGACGGGAGCTGGTCTTACTCCAAATCTACTCAGCAGTATGACGTGTGCTTTAGTTCGGACACGATGAAGAGTGACGTAGTAGTTTTCCCCACGTCGTTTCCACCTGGTGACGGAGAGCTGATCAGTATCAATGGAGGAGACACTTTCAGTAGGACTCAAACTCTGCCCACCTGCGAGAAGGTAAGAACATTGTAAAATTCTCAGAGAAATGCAGAAGGGTTCGCAAATGCCTTTGTGTTTAAGCTTTTTTTTGTTGATACGTATATTTTAAGTGATTATCGGTTTCTTTATAATGGTTGATGCTGCTGCCTTGCAATGGAATGAAGTTAAAGTATTAAAAGTATTCTGTATAAAGTATAAAGTATAAAGTATTCTGAATAAAGTATTCTGAATCTGAATCTGAAGTTTGCCTTCAGAACTGCTGGGCTGGACAGCGACATGGTGAAATGGTCACTGGCCGCTTTACTGTATATTCCCGCTAATGTCTGGAATTGTATACAGTTTAATATTTTGCTGGCATTTGAAGAACTTACAGATTCCCCTGGTATTATTACTGGGAGCTGAAATTGACCATATTTTAAGTTCTACAAACATGATTGAATAGTGCGCTGGGACTACTGTAGACACAAGGCGTCGCTATAGACCGTGATTTGAAACGCAGTAAGATCACTAATCTATTATTACAAACTCCTCCTTTCTCTCCTAGCCTCCATTGCGCTTCTAGTGCTTTGTCAGTATTGCACGATACCATAGCTCTGAGGAAGACGTATTCTGAAGATTATGCTAGCATTTGAAACAATGTGCTTATATTTTTGAAGTAGGCTACCTGATGTGCACAAACTGAAGGATATTTCCTGATCCTTGGATAACGATGGATGTTTCCGTGTGGATTCTGTTCCCTCTGCTTTGTTTATGGGAGGTATCATCCGGTCAGATATCTTACTCCGTCTCAGAGGAGGTGAACAAGGGAACCGCTGTTGGAAATATCGCTAAAGATCTCAACCTCAATGTTCAGGAACTGGAGTCTCGTATGTTTCAGGTTGTATCTGAATCGAGCAAGAAGTATTTTGATGTGAATCTGAAGTCTGGTGTTTTGTTCGTGAATGAGAGAATCGACCGAGAAGAAATTTGTGGAACCAGTGAGAAATGTTCTTTGAATTTTGAGGCTGTGGCGCAGAACCCTATGAGCATCTTTCGTGTTGAAATGAATATCCTCGATATAAATGACAATGCCCCCTCATTCTCCGTTAGTTCACTAACGTTAAACATAACGGAAATTGCAGCACCAGGTGAACGATTTCTTCTGCCGGTTGCTGAGGACATTGATGTCGGTATTAATTCAGTCAATAACTACAAACTGAGTCCAAATGAACATTTCTCTCTGGATGTGCAGAGTGGAGGAGAGCAGAGTGTGTCTGCTGAGTTGGTGCTACAGAAACCTTTAGACCGAGAGAAACAGGCTGTGATTCAGCTCGTACTGACTGCTGTAGACGGAGGAAAACCTCCCAGATCTGGGAGTTTAGAGATTGTGATACATGTCATGGACATCAATGACAATAATCCAGTGTTTAGTAAACCCTTATATAAAGTCAAAGTTGCAGAAAATATAAATATTGGATCTAAAATACTACGTGTCTCAGCAACGGATAAAGATGAAGGTATGAACGGGGATATAATTTACTCTTTCGTCGGACACGGAAATGCTAAAGGTTATGACATATTCTCTATAGATCCTCCGTCAGGGGAAATATCAGTGATAGGTGATCTTGATTATGAGTTAAACGTTGGCATTGAGTTGCGCGTGCAGGCGGCAGATCAAGGCCAGTATCCTAAAACTACCCATTGCAAAGTTTTAGTAGAAGTACTTGATTTGAATGACAATGCGCCTCAGATATCAACTACTTCACTTTTGAGCACAGTTAGGGAAGATTCTGAATTAGGTACGGCAGTTGCATTGATAAGACTCTCTGATAAAGATGGCGGTAAAAATGGAGATGTGAACGGTCACATCAGCGGAACTGTTCCGTTTAAACTGCAGTCTTCTTATAAGAACCAGTACTCTCTGGTAGTGGACGGTCCTTTAGATAGAGAGCGTCACCCCCAGTACAACATCATCATCACAGCCGTAGATAAGGGAACCCCTCCTCTCTCTAGCACCAGTGTTGTTACTGTGCACATATCTGATGTGAACGACAACCCACCCCGCTTCCCAGAGCCCATTGTCAACGTGTATTTAAAAGAAAATAGTCCAGTTGGAGTCCTGGTGGTTAGAGTAAATGCGCATGATGCTGACGAAAACGACAACGCGCATGTATCTTATTCTATAAAAAGAAGTGACGCGTCCTCCTCGCTGATCAACATTAACGATTTAACTGGCGAAATCCACAGTCTGCAATCATTTAACTACGAGGAAACGAAACGATTCCAGTTCCAAGTTCAGGCCACGGACGGCGGTGTTCCTCCTCTGAGCAGCAACGTGACTGTGAACGTTTTTATCCTGGATGAGAATGACAACACTCCTGTTATTCTCCCTCCCTATTCTGACCAAGGCTCTGTGAACTCTGAGAACATTCCCTACTCTGCTGAAGCAGGTTACTTTGTGGCCAAGATCAGGGCTGTAGACGCAGACTCTGGTTACAATGCGCTGCTCTCTTATCACATCTCTGAACCAAAGGGGCCGAATCTGTTCCGAATTGGAAGCAGCAATGGAGAGATCAGGACTAAGAGACGCATGAGTGACAATGACATAAAGACTCACCCGCTGGTCATAGTGGTGTCTGACAATGGAGAGCCTTCCCTGTCTGCCACTGTGTCTATTGATGTTGTGGTGGTTGAAAGTACAGGTGACATGCAGACAACTTTCAGACAGCTTCCAGTAAAGGAGGAGAGTTTCTCTGATCTGAACCTGTATCTGCTCATCTCCATAGCCTCAGTATCAGTCATATTTCTACTGAGCCTCATCAGTTTAATAGTGGTGAAATGCCACAAGACAGACGGCAGTTTCAGCAGGTACAGCGCCCCAATGATAACCACCCACCCTGACGGGAGCTGGTCTTACTCCAAATCTACTCAGCAGTATGACGTGTGTTTTAGCTCGGACACAATGAAGAGTGACGTAGTAGTTTTCCCCACGTCGTTTCCACCTGGTGACGGAGAGCTGATCAGTATCAATGGAGGAGACACTTTCAGTAGGACTCAAACTCTGCCCACCTGCGAGAAGGTAAGAACATTGTAAAATTCTCAAAGAAATGGAGAATGGTACGCAAATGCCTTTGTGTTTAAGATTTTTTTTTGTTGCTACGTATATTTTAAGTGATTATGGGTTTCTTTATAATGGTTGATGATGCTGCCCTGCAAATGAATGGAGTTTGCCTTCAGCACTGCTTTGCTGGACAGCGACATGTTGAAATGGTCACTGGCCGCTTTATATTCCCGCTAATGTCTGGAATTGTATACAGTTTAATATTTTGTGGCATTTGAAGAACTTACAGATTCCCCTGGTATTATTACTGGGAGCTGAAATGGACCATATTTTAAGTTAAGGAAACTTGATTGAATAGTGCGTTGTCACTACTGTAGACACAAGGCGTCGCTATAGACCGTGATTTGAAACGCAGTATGATCACTAATCTATTATAACAAACTCCTCCTTTCTCTCCTGGCCTCCATTGCGCTTCTAGTGCTTTGTCAGTATTGCACGATACCATAGCTCTGAGGAAGACGTATTCTGAAGATTATGCTAGCATTTCAAACAACTGTGCTTATATTTTTGAAGTAGGCTACCTGATGTGCACAAACTGAAGGATATTTCCTGATCCTTGGATAACGATGGATGTTTCCGTGTGGATTCTGTTCCCTCTGCTTTGTTTATGGGAGGTATCATCCGGTCAGATATCTTACTCCGTCTCAGAGGAGGTGAACAAGGGAACCGCTGTTGGAAATATTGCTAAAGATCTCAACCTCAATGTTCAGGAACTGGAGTCTCGTATGTTTCAGGTTGTATCTGAATCGAGCAAGAAGTATTTTGATGTGAATCTGAAGTCTGGTGTTTTGTTCGTGAATGAGAGAATCGACCGAGAAGAAATTTGTGGAACCAGTGAGAAATGTTATCTGAACGTACAGGCTGTGGCGCACAATCCTATGAGCATATTTCGAGTTGAAATAACAATTTTGGATGTAAATGACAATGGGCCCATTTTTACAGTGAAAACAGTCACGTTAAATGTTTCTGAAAACGCAGCGGCTGGTGAGCGTTTTCTTCTACCTTTAGCTGAGGACGCGGATGTGGGCAGTAACTCAGTCAAGACCTACAAACTGAGTCCAAATGATCATTTCTCTCTGGATGTACAGAGTGGAGGAGAGCAGAGTGTGTCTGCTGAGTTGGTGCTACAGAAACCTTTAGACCGAGAGAAACAGGCTGTGATTCAGCTCGTACTGACTGCTGTAGACGGAGGAAAACCTCCCAGATCTGGGACGGTACAGATTATGGTGAATGTATTAGACAACAATGATAATAACCCCGTTTTCAGCAAACCTCTTTATAAAGTGAAAGTGGCAGAAAATAGTAAGATAGGTACCAAAATAATATCTCTAACTGCAACAGATTTAGATGAAGGTATAAACAGTAAAATTACCTATTCATTTGTTGGACACGGTAATGCTAAACAATACGATATGTTCTCTATCGACCCCAATTCCGGGGAAATCTTTTTGAAAGGTGATCTTGACTTTGAAGACAATGTTGGTGTAGAGTTACGAGTTCAGGCTGCGGATCAAGGCCATCCTCCAAAAACCACTCACTGCAAAGTTTTGGTGGAAATTACTGATCTGAATGACAATGCGCCACAGATATCAACGACTTCTCTCATGAGCACAGTTAGGGAAGATTCTGAATCAGGTACGGCAGTAGCCTTGATAAGACTCTCTGATAAAGATGGCGGTAAAAATGGAGTTGTGAACGGTCACATCAGCGGAACTGTTCCGTTTAAACTGCAATTGGCGTATAAAAACCAGTACTCTCTGGTAGTGGACGGTCCTTTAGATAGAGAGCGTCACCCCCAGTACAACATCACCATCACAGCCGTAGATGAGGGAACCCCCCCTCTCTCTAGCACCAGTGTTGTTACTGTGCACATTTCTGATGTGAACGACAACCCACCCCGCTTCCCAGAGCCCATTGTCAACGTGTATTTAAAAGAAAATAGTCCAGTTGGAGTCCTGGTGGTTAGAGTAAATGCGCATGATGCTGACGAAAACGACAACGCGCATGTAACATATTCTATTAAAAGAAGTGAAGCGTCCTCCTCGCTGATCAACATTAACGATTTAACCGGCGAAATCCACAGTCTGCAGTCATTTAACTACGAGGAAACGAAACGATTCCAGTTCCAAGTTCAGGCCACGGACGGCGGTGTTCCTCCTCTGAGCAGCAACGTGACTGTGAACGTTTTTATCCTGGATGAGAATGACAACACTCCTGTTATTCTCCCTCCCTATTCTGACCAAGGCTCTGTGAACTCTGAAAATATTCCCTACTCTGCTGAAGCGGGCTACTTTGTGGCCAAGATCAGGGCTGTAGACGCAGACTCTGGTTACAATGCGCTGCTCTCTTATCACATCTCTGAACCAAAGGGGCCGAATCTGTTCCGAATTGGAAGCAGCAATGGAGAGATCAGGACTAAGAGACGCATGAGTGACAATGACTTAAAGACTCACCCGCTGGTCATAGTGGTGTCTGACAATGGAGAGCCTTCCCTGTCTGCCACTGTGTCTATTGATGTTGTGGTGGTTGAAAGTACAGGTGACATGCAGACAACTTTCAGACAGCTTCCAGTAAAGGAGGAGAGTTTCTCTGATCTGAACCTGTATCTGCTCATCTCCATAGCCTCAGTATCAGTCATATTTCTACTGAGCCTCATCAGTTTAATAGTGGTGAAATGCCAGAAGACAGACGGCAGTTTCAGCAGGTACAGCGCCCCAATGATAACCACCCACCCTGACGGGAGCTGGTCTTACTCCAAATCTACTCAGCAGTATGACGTGTGTTTTAGCTCGGACACAATGAAGAGTGACGTAGTAGTTTTCCCCACGTCGTTTCCGCCTGGTGACGGGGAGCTGATCAGTATCAATGGAGGAGACACTTTCAGTAGGACTCAAACTCTGCCCACCTGCGAGAAGGTAAGAACATTGTATAGTTCTCAAAGAGAATTGCAGAATGGTACGTTGATGCTGTTGTGCATAGTTTACTTCTGATAGGTTGTTTTAAAATGATTAACGTTTTTTTATACTGGTTGATGATGGTTGATAATGGTTACATTGCATTCCAATGGAAATATTTTTCCCTTCAGCACTGCTGTGCTGGACAGCGACCTGGCAAAGTGGTCACTGTCCTCTTTGAATTCACGCTAATGTCTTACATTTTATACCGTTTAATAAATCGCTGGCATTTGCAGAACTTAAGGAATACTCTCATAATATTACCGGGAGCTCAAAGGGACCATATTTTAAGTTCTAGAAACTGTATTGAATAGTGCGCTGGGACTACTGTAGACACAAGGCGTCGCTATAGACCGTGATTTGAAACGCAGTATGATCACTAATCTATTATTACAAACTCCTCCTTTCTCTCCTGGCCTCCATTGCGCTTCTAGTGCTTTGTCAGTATTGCACGATACCATAGCTCTGAGGAAGACGTATTCTGAAGATTATGCTAGCATTTGAAACAACTGTGCTTATATTTTTGAAGTAGGCTACCTGATGTGCACAAACTGAAGGATATTTCCTGATCCTTGGATAACGATGGATGTTTCCGTGTGGGTTCTGTTCCCTCTGCTTTGTTTATGGGAGGTATCATCCGGTCAGATATCTTACTCCGTCTCAGAGGAGGTGAACAAGGGAACCGCTGTTGGAAATATCGCTAAAGATCTCAACCTCAATGTTCAGGAACTGGAGTCTCGTATGTTTCAGGTTGTATCTGGATCCAAAACGAAATATTTCGAGGTAAATCGTAAAACTGGCGTCCTTTTTGTGAACGAAAGAATCGACAGAGAAGAGATTTGTTGGACTAGCAAGAAATGTTCCTTAAATGTAGAGGCCATGGCACAAAATCCTCACAGTCTTTATCGGATTGAAATAGACGTATTAGATATAAACGACAATGCGCCGTTTTTCTCAGTTAATAAACTGACTTTAAATATAACCGAAAATGCTATTGTTGGAGACAAGTTTCTCTTGCCCATAGCAAAAGATCCGGATGTGGGCAGTAACTCAGTCAAAACCTATAAACTGAGTCTAAATGAGCATTTTTCTCTGGATGTGCAGAGTGGAGGAGAGCAGAGTGTGTCTGCTGAGTTGGTGCTACAGAAACCTTTAGACCGAGAGAAACAGGCTGTGATTCAGCTCGTACTGACTGCTGTAGACGGAGGAAAACCTCCCAGATCTGGTACTCTACAGATCATAGTGAATGTGATGGATATTAATGATAATTATCCCATTTTCAGTCAGACGCTATACAAAGTAAAAGTGAAAGAGAATACGCCAAAAGAGACTAAGATCATTTCAGTTCAAGCAAAAGATTTAGATGAAGGAATGAACGGTGAAATAACATATTCTTTAGTAAGAGATAGCACTGAAAATTGGCCAGATTTATTCACCATTAATCCCGAGACAGGAGTCATTGAAGTAACGGGACTGATTGACCATGAAGAAACTCCGGCAATCGAGTTAAGAGTCCAGGCTAAAGACAAAGGCATTCCTCCTAGGAGCACCCATTGTAAAGTTTTAGTTGAAGTTATCGATGAAAACGATAACGCACCTGCCATCTCGGTGACGTCACTTATAGACACAGTACAGGAGGACGTGAAACCGGGTACCGCTGTAGCCTTGGTAACCGTAACCGATGGCGACGGAGGTAAAAACGGAGCGGTCAAATGCAGCATTGCTACATCTGTTCCTTTCAAGCTGCAGCCCTCATATAAAAACTATTACTCGCTTGTGGTCGACGGGCCGTTGGACAGGGAAGTATCCTCCCAGTATAATGTGACAATTCTAGCCGTGGATGACGGAACTCCACCTCTCTCTAGCTCCAGTGTTGTTACAGTTCTCATCTCCGATGTCAACGACAATGCACCTCGTTTCTCAGACCGCGTTTTAAACGTGTATTTGAAAGAAAATAGTCCCGTGGGTTTTCTTATTGCCACGCTGACTGCGCATGATTCTGACATCAATGAAAATGCCCAGATTTCTTTTTCATTGATCGATGAAGGGAATACAACACCGGTGTCCACAATGGTAAATATGAACTCTTTAACTGGAGAAATCTACACCTTGCAGTCGTTTAACTACGAGGACACGAAACGATTCCAGTTCCAAGTTCAGGCCACGGACGGCGGTGTTCCTCCTCTGAGCAGCAACGTGACTGTGAACGTTTTTATCCTGGATGAGAATGACAACACTCCTGTTATTCTCCCTCCCTATTCTGACCAAGGCTCTGTGAACTCTGAGAACATTCCCTACTCTGCTGAAGCGGGCTACTTTGTGGCCAAGATCAGGGCTGTAGACGCAGACTCTGGTTACAATGCGCTGCTCTCTTACCACATCTCTGAACCAAAGGGGCCGAATCTGTTCCGAATTGGAAGCAGCAATGGAGAGATCAGGACTAAGAGACGCATGAGTGACAATGACTTAAAGACTCACCCGCTGGTCATAGTGGTGTCTGACAATGGAGAGCCTTCCCTGTCTGCCACTGTGTCTATTGATGTTGTGGTGGTTGAAAGTACAGGTGACATGCAGACAACTTTCAGACAGCTTCCAGTAAAGGAGGAGAGTTTCTCTGATCTGAACTTGTATCTGCTCATCTCCATAGCCTCAGTATCAGTCATATTTCTACTGAGCCTCATCAGTTTAATAGCGGTGAAATGCCACAAGACAGACGGCAGTTTCAGCAGGTACAGCGCCCCAATGATAACCACCCACCCTGACGGGAGCTGGTCTTACTCCAAATCTACTCAGCAGTATGACGTGTGCTTTAGCTCGGACACAATGAAGAGTGACGTAGTAGTTTTCCCCACGTCGTTTCCGCCTGGTGACGGGGAGTTGATCAGTATCAATGGAGGAGACACTTTCAGTAGGACTCAAACTCTGCCTACCAGTGATAAGGTATGTAAATGCTACCCATTGTCCAATACTGCTTTCTTTTTCGGAGTTAGTGTCTATTATGGCCAGTATATGCGATTTCTGACAGCTGCAAAACACGGCATATAATTCAATGTGTTTTGATATATTTCACTTCAATGCCCTTTCATTTTTACTGCATTGGTAAGAAGCATATATTTTGCATCATTACGTGATGACTACATAAGGTAGTTCCGTTAGGAGCAAACTGGAAATTGCTGTTCCCATTCAGAACCACTGTCCTGGACAGCGACACGCCTCCAGTGGCTGTGGCTGGATGTTTGAGGTGTCTTTTTGCTTAATGTAGGCTATATATTTAAGTTACTTAAACCACATAGTCATCCTACGTCCTACTTGGTAATTTTTGTATCCTATTAGTATAAAGTTTCTAGTATATAAGGGTATTCACATTCCATTGATGGTTTTCACATAACTAGAGTGCATGTCATAGCGCCCAGTATTTTTATTTATTGCCTATTTCAGTCACACACCATTACCTCTTTAATGCAGTTGTAACAGGTTACTTTTGTTTACCCTTGCGTATTTACGCATGTCCAATCTTCTTTTGCAAGACCGTTCAACATGTACGGACTACATTACATGTATTGTATTCATTGTTTTCTTATATACTAACTATATACGGTAATATTTCGAATCGTATGTGTCTGTTTCATAAAAGCGAGTATTGATAAGATTCAAAATGAAACAAACACTCTCGGTTTATTTCTCCTTCATTTACGAATAAACACCGGATGTCGCTGTAGACCGTGAAATGTATTACTGCTCACACACTTCTGGGCTCCTCCTTCTTTTATGACGTCATATGATTCGATTTGTCTTTGAGATCAGATGAACGAGGAGTGTTCCGATACCGAAGGAGGAGTACGGAAATATTTTTTCAGTCGAATTGGACTAGTCCTCTATTGGTTCTCCGCTGAAGTCCATTGTATGATTTTGATCAGCGCGTGCCTGTGAAGCGATGGCTCTCGAGCGCAGAGGTCCGGTGTTGTTTGGGACATGGTGCCTCGTGCTTTGTTCATGTGGATTTGCTGCCGGGCAGTTGTTGTATTCTGTTTCCGAGGAGATGGATAAAGGAACGTTTGTTGGCAACATCGCCAAAGATCTACATGTAAACACACAGGAACTGGAATCGAGGGAAGTTCAAATTATAACCAATTCCAAAAGGAAGTATTTTGACTTTGACACAAAGACGGGTGATATTTTTGTCAATGAAAAAATAGACAGAGAGACACTATGCCAGAAATTAGTCAAATGTTCTGTCGATGTAGAGGTGGTGTTTAATAACCCTGTGCAAATCCATCGTTTAGAAATCAACATCGTAGACATTAATGACAACGCGCCATCATTTGGAGATATTATTTATATGATAAACATTTCCGAGTCTGCTTTTACTGGTGACCGATTCCCTTTGCCATTTGCAAGTGATGCAGACGTTAGCAGCAACGCAGTAAAAGCGTATAAATTAAATTCCAATGAACATTTCTCTCTGGATGTACAGAGTGGAGGAGAGCAGAGTGTGTCTGCTGAGTTGGTGCTACAGAAACCTTTAGACCGAGAGAAACAGGCTGTGATTCAGCTCGTACTGACTGCTGTAGATGGAGGAAAACCTCCCAGATCTGGGACGTTGCAGATAATAATTAATGTGATTGATGTGAATGACAACGCTCCAAATTTCAGTAAGCCACTTTATAAAGCTATTGTGTCAGAAAATGCTGATATTGGGGCGTCAGTTCTCACATTGAACGCAACGGATTTAGATGCTGGGGCAAATGGCGAGATAGAATATTCGTTTACAGGTCAAGACGGCTTGAATGATAAGTTTGCCGTTAACAAAAACACCGGTGAAATCACAGTTAAAAAGGATCTGGACCACGAGGAGAACTCGGCGTTTGAGATCCGCGTACAAGCAAAAGATAAGGGTGTTCCACCTAGAAGTGCCCACTCCAAAGTACTGATCGAAATACTGGACGCGAACGACAACGCACCAGAGATAATACTGACGTCTCTCCCAGGCGCAGTGAAGGAAGACGCGAAAAAAGGAACAGTTGTAGCTTCAATAAACGTGCGTGACAAAGATAGTGGTAAAAACGGCCAAGTCACGGCAAAGATTATAGGATCTACTCCATTTAAATTACAATCGTCTTATAAGAATTATTATTCTTTGGTTGTAGATGGGCCTCTAGACCGAGAAAGTGTCTCGTTGTATAACATTACTATAAAAGCCACAGACGAAGGTTCACCTAGTCTCTCCACCAGTAGCAGAATCACCGTTCACGTGTCTGACGTGAATGACAACGCGCCTCGGTTCACAGAGCCGGTAGTTAACGTGTATTTGAAGGAGAACAGTCCAGTAGGTGAACGCGTTGGAAGTGTGACTGCGAATGATCCTGATGACGGTGCAAATTCTCAATTGACTTATGCCTTATTAGGCAACATAGATGATGCTCGTCTGTCCACGTTTTTTAATCTGAACTCTTTAACTGGTGAAATCCACAGTCTGCAGTCATTTAACTACGAGGAAACGAAACGATTCCAGTTCCAAGTTCAGGCCACGGACGGCGGTGTTCCTCCTCTGAGCAGCAACGTGACTGTGAACGTTTTTATCCTGGATGAGAATGACAACACTCCTGTTATTCTCCCTCCCTATTCTGACCAAGGCTCTGTGAACTCTGAAAATATTCCCTACTCTGCTGAAGCGGGCTACTTTGTGGCCAAGATCAGGGCTGTAGACGCAGACTCTGGTTACAATGCGCTGCTCTCTTATCACATCTCTGAACCAAAGGGGCCGAATCTGTTCCGAATTGGAAGCAGCAATGGAGAGATCAGGACTAAGAGACGCATGAGTGACAATGACTTAAAGACTCACCCGCTGGTCATAGTGGTGTCTGACAATGGAGAGCCTTCCCTGTCTGCCACTGTGTCTATTGATGTTGTGGTGGTTGAAAGTACAGGTGACATGCAGACAACTTTCAGACAGCTTCCAGTAAAGGAGGAGAGTTTCTCTGATCTGAACCTGTATCTGCTCATCTCCATAGCCTCAGTATCAGTCATATTTCTACTGAGCCTCATCAGTTTAATAGTGGTGAAATGCCACAAGACAGACGGCAGTTTCAGCAGGTACAGCGCCCCAATGATAACCACCCACCCTGACGGGAGCTGGTCTTACTCCAAATCTACTCAGCAGTATGACGTGTGTTTTAGCTCGGACACAATGAAGAGTGACGTAGTAGTTTTCCCCACGTCGTTTCCACCTGGTGACGGGGAGCTGATCAGTATCAATGGAGGAGACACTTTCAGTAGGACTCAAACTCTGCCCACCTGCGAGAAGGTGAGATACTTTTCCAAAAACTTTCTCATAAATCGTGTTTATGCCTGGTAGCTTCAAGCGGAAATATATCAGCATCATTTTTATTATTTTGTGCTGGGCGTATGTGGTTTAAATTGCTAAATGATTTCCTCATGTATTGTGATTTACGCTGTTGGTTTGTTCTTGGAAACGCAGCCCTTGAATGTGGGCTGCTGACCGCTGTTCCTGTCCGTAGCACGGTCACGAGAACGAAATCTTTTTCAGCACCTCGGACAGCGGTACATTATTACACGACGGCAAATCGCAATAGCTCTTTCATAGCAGAGTTGCCGTTTGTCTTACATTGGTATTAGTTTGGTTATTTTTCTAACTGGTACCACACGTTGACACACTTAGCAAAACTAAATTTTCATGTTTTTGTTTCTTTTTATTCTTTTGAGAAATTGCTGGAAATATACGCTCTGGTAGCCCAGAATCGAACAAACTCAATATTTTTGAAGCCTCGTTGAGGTTAATGGTTGACATGTTCTAATCATTCCGTTACTTCGCCAACATTTCGTTCCTCCTAGAATGTTCTACCGTTTAAAGTGAACAACCCGCAAACAATGTGTATCTTGCAGACACCGATTAAGAATTGTATCTTTTTTATTAGGATTCTTACCTGAAAACCATTGTAATACTAATATTTCTCAAAAGGTAGTTCGTGTAAATAAATGTAAGTTTTTTTCTGTAGAATGGCAAATACAATGTTTGATTTTAATTGATAACCGATTATAACTTTATTAAGCTATTGGGTTATGTTTGATTTCATAACCAGACCAACCCGCATGGTGTCACTGCAGACCACGCATTTGCTTTCAAACATTAGTACGTAAATCTAGTACGTGTTTTACAGGATATCATCTTGAGAGCTCAAATGAGTCCTGGAAGGACTAGAAGCAGGATACTACCTAGAGAACAGTTTGCAGATGCAGCTAGATTGTAACCTCGCTTCCTCTTTGATCATATTTTATAGGCCTAATTTACATTTTATTTTGTTTATAACGGCAAAGAACACAGCGATGGCTACCGTGACGTCTTTTAATTTCGCTTGGATTTATTTGACCCTGGTTCTTTTATGTTTTAACGGGCGTGCTACCGGCGAACAAATAACCTACTCCATTTCAGAAGAGGTGAAAATAGGAACGGTGGTCGGGAATTTGGCAAAGGATTTGAGTTTAAGTGTACAGGACATGGACTCACGGATGTTTCAACTCGTTCATGCATCGAAGAACAGTTTTTTCGACGTGGATTTGAAAACAGGGATGTTGTATGTGAGCGAGAGAATTGACCGGGAGCAGCTTTGCAGCTTTACACCCGTGTGCTCTTTACAACTACAGGCCATTGTCAACCATCCTTTAAGTCTTCACCGAGTGGACATTACAGTTCTTGATATTAACGACAACCCACCCGCCTTCCCCGTTAAAGAACAGCTATTTGACATATCTGAGTCGGTCGTCTCTGGAGCTCGGTTCTCGTTGTTGAACGCAGTGGATCCTGATGTTGGAATAAATGGTGTAAAAACCTACAAACTGAGTCCAAATGAACATTTCTCCCTGGATGTGCAGAGTGGAGGAGAGCAGAGTGTGTCTGCTGAGTTGGTGCTACAGAAACCTTTAGACCGAGAGAAACAGGCTGTGATTCAGCTCGTACTGACTGCTGTAGACGGAGGAAAACCCACTCAAACGGGAACCTGTGAGATTGTGATTAATGTCCTTGATATAAATGACAACAGCCCGGTTTTTAGCAGTCCTCTTTATAAAGTCCGTGTGCATGAAAATGCGGTTCAAGGAACTCAAATTTTAAAACTTAACGCGACTGATATAGATGAAGGTCTCAACGGTGAGGTTTTATATTTATTTAGCAGACAGGGACAAGAGAAAAATTCTGAGACATTTGATATTCACCCAGAATCTGGAGACATTACAGTAAAGGGTGTCTTAGATTTTGAGGAAAACCCTTTTTATGAGATCAGGGTCGAGGCCCGTGATAAAGGCCAGTCTCCCATGGGCTCACACTGTAAGGTGCTGGTGGAGGTTGTTGACCTGAATGATAACGTGCCAGAAATAAGTGTCACCTCACTGTTACCTATGGTGAAGGAAGATGTTAGAACAGGCACTGCTATAGCTCTGGTGACAGTCTCAGATAAAGATGGAGGCAACAATGGCAAGGTTAGCTGTAGATTAATTGGGGAATCACCGTTCAAGCTTCAAACTTCTTATAAGAATCAATATTCTATTGTTGTCAATGGAGCTTTGGACAGAGAATATGCGTCCCAGTATAATGTTACTATTGTGGCAACAGATGAAGGTAGCCCACCTCTATCTTCCACTGCCGTCACTAACATTATTATTGCAGATGTTAATGATAACGCTCCAAAATTTACAGATAAAGTTCTTAACGTTTATGTCAAAGAGAATTCCCCTCACGGATCACTGATGTATACAGCTTCTGCTCATGACCCAGATTCTTTACAAAACGCTCAAGTCACATATTCAATTTTGGACAACACCAAGGGTGATAGTAGTTTTCATTTAGTAAACATTAACTCTTTAACTGGCGAAATCCACAGTCTGCAGTCGTTCAACTACGAAGAAACGAAACGATTCCAGTTCCAAGTTCAGGCCACGGACGGCGGTGTTCCTCCTCTGAGCAGCAACGTGACTGTGAACGTTTTTATCCTGGATGAGAATGACAACACTCCTGTTATTCTCCCTCCCTATTCTGACCAAGGCTCTGTGAACTCTGAGAACATTCCCTACTCTGCTGAAGCGGGCTACTTTGTGGCCAAGATCAGGGCTGTAGACGCAGACTCTGGTTACAATGCGCTGCTCTCTTATCACATCTCTGAACCAAAGGGGCCGAATCTGTTCCGAATTGGAAGCAGCAATGGAGAGATCAGGACTAAGAGACGCATGAGTGACAATGACTTAAAGACTCACCCGCTGGTCATAGTGGTGTCTGACAATGGAGAGCCTTCCCTGTCTGCCACTGTGTCTATTGATGTTGTGGTGGTTGAAAGTACAGGTGACATGCAGACAACTTTCAGACAGCTTCCAGTAAAGGAGGAGAGTTTCTCTGATCTGAACCTGTATCTGCTCATCTCCATAGCCTCAGTATCAGTCATATTTCTACTGAGCCTCATCAGTTTAATAGTGGTGAAATGCCACAAGACAGACGGCAGTTTCAGCAGGTACAGCGCCCCAATGATAACCACCCACCCTGACGGGAGCTGGTCTTACTCCAAATCTACTCAGCAGTATGACGTGTGTTTTAGCTCGGACACAATGAAGAGCGACGTAGTAGTTTTCCCCACGTCGTTTCCACCTGGTGACGGGGAGCTGATCAGTATCAATGGAGGAGACACTTTCAGTAGGACTCAAACTCTGCCCACCTGCGAGAAGGTGAGAGTATTTCAACTTCTATCAGATTCAAGGCCATAGAGTGTTTGTGTTACATGCCAGTTCAATAAGTGTTCAATTAACCCTCCGGAAGGAGCTCAGCTGTTAGCTGGGAGCTGATCCGTGTTACAGGGTCAGTCTGTGGGGGGGATGAACAGGAAGTGAGGCGGTGTGTGTGGGTCACTGGAGCTTGTGATGCTGATGATGATCTTTATTCTGCTGGTCACACACCAGCAGGTCTGCGGTCATCTGCTCTGCCTCTGGCTCCGTGTCAATGTATTGTTGTCCTGCTACTGTATATTATCCACACAAGGCTGGGGTTTGCAAATATGTTTTTAACTGAAGACTTGCCTGGTAAAATATAAATAAAAACAAACAAACAAATGAATTCATATTAATTAAAGTATGTTTGATTTGCTTGAGGGTAATCTGTGCAACATAGAGAATGGAAGAATGGAGAATGGGCTCTTTAAATGTGGTAATGCTGGGGTGGAGGGTTAAGCACACAGACCTTATTCGATCTTGCGACGCAGGGAGCGTCTCCTAGCAACAGCGCGTGAGCGTTCCGCTGTTGTCTGTGTCCCTGCGGCATCGCACTTGAGATCTGCGTGCGCGGTGACATCATCAGGATGGATCGCTGTTTATGCTGTTTATGTGTTTGACAACATCATGCTTGGATTACTGCATGTGTTCGGTCTGTGCGTGACAGTGACCAGCGAGCAGACACAGCCTCCCACAGCTGGCTGATTAACCTTGATACGTCACGGCTCACAAATACATCTCCTGAATCTAATCAAATCAAATCAACAAATCAACATTTATATAGCCATTATTTACACTCAGTGCTGCAGAGGGCTTCACATACGCATATAGAAATGCCCCTCAACCCATCTAATCTTTGACAGGACACGCCTAACAGATCTATAAACATACCGCATTGAACGTTGGGAGGGGATTGCGAAATAGCTGTAATCTCTTAGCAACCCCTCACTCTGCCTGTTCAGATGTTAAAGCCTAGCCGGTGGAGTTTGTGTGTCACGCTTTGGGCCTTCCTGTTGCTGTGTCTGAGGCCTGGTGGTGATAGCATGACAGGGTAATGCCCCCTCACTGGGGCACAGGAGGGCAGGGATCAGTCCAGCTGTAAAGTGGGTCAGGACAGTTCTGCCGGACCCATCTGGCCTGCAGAGATACATGGATTAGGGCTGTGTGGGTGTGCAGGTCTTAGTGCCGGAGGAATCCAACCTGCTTTGTGTAGGGGTGGATGGATGGAGATGCTGTACGGCTGTACTTGGAGGAGACTGCAGCCTCGCTCTCCTGGGATGGGCCCGGGCGAGAGACCTTCTCTCTCTCTCTTCCATTCTCTCTCTTTCTCTCTCTCGTCCCGTCAGTCTCTCACTTTTTGTCAATTTTTCTTGCTCGCCCTCTCTCTCTTCCATTCTCTCCCATTCTCTCTCTCTCTCTCTTCAATTCTCTCTCTCTCGTCCCGTCAGGCTCTCACTTTCTGTCAATTTCTCTTGCTCGGCCTGTCTCTCTCCCTCTCTCTAACTCTCTCTGTGTCTCTCATTATTTTTCTCTATTTTCTCCCCTTCCTCCCTCTCTCTCTCTCTCTCTCTCTCTCTCCTGCACACATTCTCTTCTCTTCTCTTTTTGTCTCGGTTCTCTAAGGTTTCCAGATTTCACAGTGTACTGTATCTCTGCATTACAGCAGGCTGGCATTTAATATTGTATTAAACCAGTGTGCTTATGCTTAATAGGATTTCAAGATTTTCCTCTGTAACTTATTTGTCCTCTGTGTCACTTTGTAAAACCTAAAGAGAATAACGCTTACTTTGCTGTCAGTTCAGTCACTTCCTCCCTAGACAGGAAACAGAATATCCTCTCTCTGTTGTTTTATTTGGCTGATAAGTTAATGAGTTTTTACTCGTTGGACAGAATAAGATCGGTTCGTGGTTGTAGGAAGTTGGGAAGGCCCTTGATGAACCGGATTATCCCCCCTCTCTGTGCTTCTCCTTCTGGGCTGTTTGTCCTGCGTCCTGCCTTAGCATCCCGTGGCCTAGATCTGCTGTTCTCTTTGAGCTGTTGTCTGGATTTCCCTAGTCTGGCTTGCTGTGTTGGTCCTTCTCTCCTCCACCGTCTGTCTCTATCTATGATCGTCAGTGCCGTATCCCAGCGGAAAATCATTTAGCCACAGGCGAACACACACACACACATACTGTACGAATATGCACGTGTGTTGCGCACACACACATCATTCACGTGTGCCTTCTCACAAAAGCACACACACATAGACACACGCCCACATGCAACCATCTTCAGCTCTCTCTCTCTCTCTCTCTCTCTCTCTCTCTCTCATATTCCCCATCCTTCCCTCTCTCATCCAGTCTTACCTAATCAGACTCCTGTTCAGAACTTAGTTTCTCTAGTGCGCAGCGATCCTAAACTTTCTAACTATCTTCAGTTCGTCAGCTGCAGGGGTTTCTCAGGAAGAGGGTTGATCAGCTCCCTGCAGTGCAGCAAACCCAGAGGAGAGGAGGGACGGATGAGGCGAGGGAAGACGAGAGAGAGGTTGTCCTTTCATGTCCTCCTATCGTCTGTTCATATCTACGTCTCTCTCCTGCTCTCTGTGCCAGAGGGAATTCAGGAAGACATGTTCTGTTCTTAATAATAGATTAATTTATTGGTATTATCTTTCATTTTTATGCAGGCATCTGTTGATGAGGAGGAAGAGAAATCTGCAGAGTCACACACACACACACACACACACACACACACACTCACACACTCACACACAAGCACTCAGTCTCTCTCACTCTCTCTCTGTCTCTGTCACACACACGCACATTGACGCACAAGCACTCCTTCTCTCACACACGCACGCACGCACGCACACACACACACACACACACACACACACACACACACACACACACACACACACACACACACACACACACACACACACACACACACACACACACACACACACAGCTTCTAGGGAGGGTTGGCTGTTTGCCAGTAAAATTCCACTCTGTATTTCTCTGCTGCAGAAGAGCTAGGGCACAGACTGTGACAGGGTGTGGTCCTTCACACAACCCTCCACCACGCTGCCCACAACACCCTCTCTCATTCCTCCTCCTGCCTGCCATCTTTCTCTCCATCACTGTTTTTACTCCCCAGGCAGCCATGTTCCCTCTTTCTCCTTGTCTCTGTTCTCTCCATCACACCACACCCACTTGGCACCCGTTGGCCGGCCGCATCACGGACGTCCCCTCGTGTGACGGCCATGTTTTTTCATCTCCTCATTAATTATTCATGAAGGCTAGCAGGGTTGTGGCTTTGACTAACCAGGTTAGCAAATCTGATGTCATAGTGTCACGGTCGCAAGCAATTGTTCCTATAGTACACCACACATTCTAGTTGGTAATGTGTGTGGTTATAGACTGGCTGTATGTTATCTATTATATTCTCTACCTTGCATGAATAGTATCTGTGTTTCTGCCCATCTGCACTGTCTAGCTGCTGTAGAGTCAATGAGTCTGGCTGTCTCTCAGTGAGTCATGTCGCCTTGTGAAATGTAGTGGCAATACTAACGGTCTTTATTAGTCCTCTGTCTGCCCACTGTTACATTACAACAACTCACACTGACTGTCAGTCAGGATTTACACATTTACACTCTACAAACATGGTGGACAGGGAGAGACAGAGACTAAATAGAGAGAAATTGAGAGAAATGCTGAGAGAAAAGTGGAAATTGAGAGGAGGGGGGAAATAGAAACAGAGAGATAATTGAGAAATATATATTATATAAAGAGAGAGAGAGAGAGAGAGAGAGAGAGAGAAAGAGAGAGAGAGAGAGAGAGAGAGAGAGAGAGAGAGAGAGAAAGAGAGAGAGAGAGAGAGAGAGAGAGAGAGAGAGAGAGCAAAACAAAGAGGTTTAGAAAGAGAAGAGCCACACCTAACTGCAGTCCTAGCAGACTAAAACCTCCATGTGATTGTCATCTTCTGATATTGTAGCTAATGAGGGTACAGCATCTGGAAATAGGTGCGGTACTCAGTGTGGTACCACAGCATGTTTGTTTGGAAGGCAGGGTTAGCAGAGTACTGAGGAGCTGTGTGGGGTCTGTATGACACAAGCCTGTTC
The DNA here is from genome assembly GCA_030340665.1 of Neosalanx taihuensis. Classification (NCBI taxonomy): domain Eukaryota; kingdom Metazoa; phylum Chordata; class Actinopteri; order Osmeriformes; family Salangidae; genus Neosalanx; species Neosalanx taihuensis. The sequence goes on from CM059310.1 coordinate 8,162,896, forward strand.
CTCTACTGCCCTCTGCCTGTGAAACAGTGCCTATGGAGGCTGGCAGGCTGGACTGGAGCTGTTATAGTCGGTACGAGCTTATCTTGGAAGATGTTTTATCTTGAATCATTTTCAGGTTTTTTTTTTTTTTTTTTTTACATTAGTGGCCTCAATGTGTCATATTCTTGTTTAAATCCAGTGCTTGTCTATTCATAAGTGGACAGATGTGCGCACACACACACATCGCACACACATCACACACAAACACATTGCACTCACACAACGCACATTGCACGCACACACACATCACACACACATCACACATCACACACACAAACACACATCGCACACGCCTTACCTCTCCCTGCACTGCACTTTCCGCCTTCTCTTCTCATCTGTTCGTATCAATCTGACACCTATTTCTCTCTAACACCGTCGCACAGACATCTATTTTTGTCGGCAGAAGGTGAAAGTCATTCACAGGGCTCCGAAATTAAAACAATGACAGACGCTATCGGCTCACCAGGGCCCCACAGCTTCCTATCTAGTCTCATGGACAAACAAGGTTCCTTAAGGAACCGTTAGTGTTCCTCCCTCTGTTCCTGTCTCTGTGTCAGTGTGTGAGACAGAACACTGACCCAGTTAGAGGACTGAGTCATAGACTGGAGCGAGGAGTCCCTGTTTGGACCTGATGAACAATGAGGTCATCACTCGTCGCCTGCAGCCCTCTGATTCCACCCCTAGCATGCTAGGGAGCGGTGGTGAGGTCATCAGCCTGCGCCCAGAGCTCTGGTAGTGGATGGGAGTGTACACGGTGGAGTGGTGGGGGTCAGGGTTTGTAACCGGGGGGGCCCTGGGTCTCTGAGGAGGTGTGCAGGTTTGTACAGGCCTGGAAAAGCAGCACTGCAACATACATACACACGTAAACAATCACTTGACTCAATGTGGCACCACACACACACGCAAATGCACACACACATGAATATTCTCTAACTCCCCGGCTCACAGTCACTGAGGTACTCAACACAAATGGTTGCCGTTGTTGTCAAAGTCAACAACGTTCTCTTAAGAATCTTGGCATGTTTGAGATACTTAATCTACTCTGAGCTGTCTTTCTTTGACCGCCAAACCAGTCGCTTCTGAACCTTAATCTTCTGCTGTACTTCATGTAATTTGTACATCGTTGTGGTTAAAGCGTCTGCTAGATGAATGAAACGTCTAGTGAAATGTATTGAACACTAGAGGGCAGCCACTGTCAGCCGTAGCAGCGTTGCCATGGCTTTCTCTCTGTCTCCACAGCATCAGGCTGCAGCTAGACTGACTCCCAGCGGCGTCACACAGCAGGAGCTGGGACAGAGGTGGAATGTTTTGCTGATGAGCGAAGTCTATGATAGAGGGAGAGAGATGAATCTGAGGAGAGAGAGAGAGAGGAGGATAGGGAGCAAAAGAAAGATAGAGGGAGAAGTTGAGGGTGGGGATGGAGACACAGAGAGAAAGAGACAGAGAAGGAGGGAATGATAGAGAGAGAGAGAGAAGGGGTCTTCAGTGGTATTTGTCTGTGAATGTCCTTGCTGAGGGCGTTGTTACCAGGTGTGCTGCTTCACAGTGTTAGAGGCTGTGTTAGAGGCTGTTAGAGACTGTGTTTGAAGTTTGTACATGGGTGGGTGGGTGGGTTCGAGGTTATGTTGGGGCTGTGATAAGGGGTTGAGTTGGGTCTGCTCTCTCAGATGACTGCATCTTAACTGGAATGCGGAGCATTACATAAGAAAGGTCAAGCTGGAACAGAGCAAAGGGGTTTATATTGAATTTAGACTGCCACTGAATGATTTTAGAATATACTTTTTTATTACTCTATGTAGCAGAGTGCATTTCTGATATAAAATATAAAAATAGACCACATTGTGTAAAGAACCAAATGTTTTTTTTTCCACTCCCACATACACACAGGCATACACACACACACAGACGTACACACACAGGCACACATTTCTATTTTAAGCTTCACTTAGATACAGTGGACGGGAGTTTTTGGCAGTCTCTGGAGAGATGTTCCCTAGCTGATTGTAAGTAAACTTGGCACACATTTGAAGTTACTCCAGACAAAAACAGTTTCTATACTCTCACTTTCACTCGCTCTCTTCTCACTCTCTCTTCTTTTTTCTGTTCTCCTTTTGATATTTTCTCCATTCTGACAGTTTGCTGTCAGAGGTCCAATATTCAAGAAGACTTTGTAATAATAGAAGGATCATCTTAGGTAAGGGACTCACACTTATCTAGAGCAGTGGTTCCATCTCAGTAGGAACGTGTGTGTTTGCAGAGACGACTTCATCAGGTTACCGCCAGGGGACTGCGGAACCTGGGACACAGATGGGACAGAATCATGATGTCTTCATTAGAACCTCTAAGTGACTGGCGTTCTATCGTTACGGAACCAGCCAGGACACTCAATGCACTTCCCCGAAGCTGGTTCTCCCAGGTGGGAGAAGGTGGGGTTCTCTGTCAATAGACTGAGATCGATGTGCTTTGTGATGAATGTCAGATTAATCACTAACACACCATAGAAGAAGAACACTGTGTTATGTGTTCCAGCATATAATTAAGATTCCATCTTGGGATGGTTTCTGAATTCTGCTGACAGAAACCATGACTGACGATCGTGTAACTGTCATACATCAATACATTTATTAGGTTAGATGCACAGTTTATTTTTGCGATCTGTGTTCTCTCGTTTTTTTATGTGCATTGCTAAATGTAGCGTAAGCACAGCAAAGCCAGTGTGTTCCTGCAGGGAATAGTGCAATGCGGATGTGGACGTAGGCTGCTCAGTGAATCACTTGGTCTGCAGTCTCCTGCTTTTCTGCTGGGGTAATTCAACTCCGTCTCAGGGCGCTCTGGTCCACAGCGGAGGAGCTGAAATCAGGCTGACGCATGGTCGAGGTTTACTCTGACTGGTCACTGGTCATGGTCTGTGACTGAGCTGGGTTCCTGCATCCATCTCTCTTCCTCCCTCTTTCTCTTCCTATTTCTCTCACATGTTCTTCCTCTCTCTCTTCCTCTCTTTTTCTTTCTCACCCTCTTCCTCCCTATATCTTTCGGTCATTCTCTTCCTCTCTCTTTTTCTCGATCACTCTCTTTCTTCCTGTCTTTTTTCTCTCTTCCCCCTCTCTCTCTCTCTCTCTCCCTCTCTCTCTCTCTCTCTCTGGGTGTGTATGCGTGTAAAGCCATTAACAAGCAAGAAGTATTCTGATTGATCTGTGCTGGCTTCTCAAATTACAAAGCAAGGCTGAGATCATCCTGCTGATACAGCAGAAGCCACATCACATGACCTTTGCAACTTGATCTCTCCTGGTTTCTAATGACCTTGGGTACCTAGAGACCAAACAAGTGGCTCCTATCCATCTAAAGTCTGTGGGTTGTTTTGTATCTGGTCTGAAATTCCTTATCTTTGGCCAAAATCACGGCAACAGGTAGGTTCCCCAGTGGTAAATATCACTTTCTCACTGTTATCATCGTGAACTCATTGTGAATACACTGCAGCCTATGACATCTATTTCAGCGTGACAGACACAGTTGCTCCAATTGTGTTGACGGATGCACAGAGCGCACGCCACAGGCATGCACGCCCCAGTGACCAAGCACGCGCTGTCTCGATATTACATGTTGACCCCCGACGACGACGACGATGATGATGATGAAGACGGGGATGATGATCGGGGTCATGTGGCACACCGAGGTAGACGGAATGGGTAATTGGATGGTTACGGTCATGTAACGAAGCACGCCTGCTCGTGCGCTTCTTGGTGGCACGCAGGCAGAGCGGATGAGACTGTCTGGTTCGCGAGGGCCCACCTCGGGCGCTTTCAGATGCGGTGATCTAAGCTGACACATGGGGGTCTCGCCCAGACACTGTCCCTGTGTTGGAGCAGGCTGTGAATGTCTTGGCAATGCGCGCCATCGGCCAGCGCTCGTGCCCCCCTGGCCACATGTGGAAGCGCAGTGAGGGTGTGCAGACTAGAGCTCGAGCTGAGGAGATGGTAGAAGAAGGATGCCGAAGTAGTTCAAACAAAGGATGTTCAAATTAAATCGCCAAAGGAAAGCAGACGTTCACAGCATGTAGTTCAAATACCAGAACATTTCTTGAAACAACAAAAAAACGGACATATCTGATACGAGGAGCATATGAAGTCTTCACGATTATCAGTTTGATTCAAATATGATTTAAATGAAGATCGTTTCGCATCCAGATCTGGCTGTTTTCCAACGCACAACGCGATCTCTCTCTCTCTCTCGCTCGCTCTCTCTGTGTGTGTGTGAGAGAGAGAGAAAGCGAGAGAGAGGATAGAGAGAGAGAGAGAGATAGAGAGAGAGTGAGAGAGAGAGAGAGAGAGAAAGAGGATAGAGAGAGACAGAGAGAGAGAGAGAGAACGAGAGAGAAGAGAGAGAGAGAGAGAGAGAGAGAGGAGAGAGACAGAAAGAGAGAGAGACCCATAGAAAGCAACCGCTCGAAAAAATGTCGTTTTTCTTAGGTTGTTCATTCGCTTGCAAGGTGCTGAAATACTGGCAGCCCTCTTAAGCACACAGCCCCTTCCCCCGCTCGTGCACCGACACCATTACACAGAGAGAGAGCAATGAAGAGAAGGCGCGAGGGGAAGGATGGGGAGGGGAAGGATGGGGAGGGGGCGGTGGCGCCAGTGGGGACTTGAGAGGAGGAGAGCGAGCGTGTGCGCGCACGAGCGAGATGCGCAGCACCAGTGGCAGGGAAACACACCCGCCAGCCGCGCGCGCTGAGAGGAGAGGAGAAAAAAGGGCTGCACGGACAAAGGAAACATGGATGCAATGAAGGGGTGCACCTTCAAACAGATAACGGAATGGATCCACCGCTTCTCGTGCATCTCAAAACCAACCAATTAGCCCCATTTTAATGCGGTGGTGGAAGGCGAGATTCTGTAAGCTGAAAAGGCGGGAAAGCTTTTGTTTAATCCGTCTGCGGATCATATGAGCTTGCGATGGCTGTTACGGGGATATGTAACAGTTTAGGGAACAATGTGCCTCTGTTTTGTGTTGTATTTTTCTTATTTTGTGGCCTTTCGTTTGGACAATTACGTTACACCATTTCTGAGGAATTAGAAAATGGAGCTCTGGTTGGTGATCTCGTGCAGGACCTGGGGTTGGACATCCGCACGCTCTCCAGCCGAAAGATAAAGGTAACCTCCAACAGCGGGAAGAGATATGTGGATGTCAACCCCAAAAACGGCAAATTACTTGTCAATGACAGAATCGACAGAGAGACTCTGTGTGATTTGAGCAGCACCTGTTTTCTGAATTTTGAGGTGCTTGTTGAAAACCCCTCTGAGGTGCACAATGTCGAGGTGGAGATTGTGGACGCCAATGACAATGCACCGCAGTTCCCCAGAGACGAACACCAACTGGACGTTAAAGAATCGGTGTTACCAGGGTCTCGTTTTCCCATCGAAACCGCACAAGATCCGGACATGGGATCGAATTCCGTTCGTCAGTATCGACTCAGCCCAAACGAACATTTTATACTAGATTCCAACAAACCCTTGCCAAACAGCAAGCACATCGAGCTCGTGCTTAAGAAGCCCCTTGATCGCGAGCAGACGCCTTACCACCAATTAATTTTAACTGCTGTCGACGGCGGAACACCAGCCAAAACCGGCACCTCTAAGATCAACGTGCGTGTCGAGGATGCCAACGATAATGTTCCTTCGTTCGACAACTCCGTTTACAAGGTGAAATTATATGAAAATTCGCCAAAAGACACGCTGGTCATCAAGCTGAACGCCACGGACCTTGATGAGGGCACCAACGGAGAGGTGTACTACTCTTTCGGTAGCTACACCAATGAGAGAGTCAGGCAGATGTTCTCTATGGACACCAACACAGGTGAGATCAGAGTCAAGCGCAACGTGGACTACGAGGAGACCAACACCTATGAGATGTACATCCAGGCTATGGATAAGGGTCCGGGGGCTGTGGCCGCCCACTGTAAGGTGGTGGTGGAAGTGGTGGACGTGAATGACAACGTCCCAGAGATAGTGTTGTCATCTCTGTCCAGCCCGGTCAGGGAAGACGCTCGTGCCGACACGGTCGTGGCTCTGATCAGTGTGACGGACAAAGACTCCGGGCCTAACAAACAGGTCAGCCTGGAGATCCCACCGGGTTTGCCTTTCAAGATCAAGTCTTTCAGGAACTACTACATGCTGGTCACCTCCGCCTTCCTGGACCGCGAGACCACGGCCGCTTACAACGTGACGCTCAGCGCCACGGACGCCGGCACGCCGCCCCTCTCTTCCCAGAAGACGATCCAGGTGGACGTGGCCGACGTGAACGACAACCCGCCGCGCTTCGAGCAGACGTCCTACACGGTGTACGTGACGGAGAACAACGCCCCCGGCGCCTCGCTGTGCACCGTCAAGGCGCAGGACTCGGACGTCAACGAGAACGCTCGCATCACCTACACGGTCCTCAACGACAACAACCACGGCATCCCCGTCACGTCGTACGTGTCCGTCAAGGCCGACACGGGCGAGGCCTACGCCCTCCGCGCCTTCGACTACGAGTCTCTCAGGGAGTTCCACTTCCAGGTCAAAGCTCAGGATGGGGGAATCCCGCCCCTCAGCCGCGTGGCCACTGTTTACATCTACATCATGGACCAGAACGACCACGTCCCCGAGATCGTCAATCCCCGTGGCAACGGCACGCGCTCCATCGAGACCGTGCTGAAGAACGCCGAGCCGGGCGCCCTGGTGACCAAGGTGGTGGCGTACGATGCGGACGCCGGCCCCAACGCCTGGCTGGTGTACGTGCTGGATCAGGCGTCCGACCTGGATCTGTTCAAGGTGCACGAACACACCGGGGAGATCCGAACCACGCGCCGCGTCCTGGAGGAGAACTCCACCTCCTTCAGCCTGACCGTGCTGGTCCGCGACCACGGACAACCGGCGCTCTCCTCCACCGCCACCATCAACGTAGCGGTCATGGAGGTTCTACCCAAGGTGACCCCTGACCCCAAGCGGGTGATCCGACCCCACAGCACGCTGCTTTTCTCCAACGTGACGCTCTACCTGATCGTGGCGCTCAGCGCCACCACCTTCGTGTTCCTGGTCACGGTGGTCGTCCTGGCGATTGTGCGTTGCCATGCCTACTGCACTCAGCCGGGCTCCTGCTCCCCGTGCTGCGTATCCCAGAAGCCCCCTCCTGACGGCGGCGCCAGCTGCATCGCGGCCAGCGGGGGAGGGGGCGGCGGGGGCGGGCCGCAACCCAACAGCAACGTGGTTCTGCGGAGGGACCTCAAAGTGGAGCCGCACTACATCGAGGTGCGAGGCAACGGCTCGCTCACCAAAACGTACTGCTACAAAACGTGCCTGACCGCCACGTCGGGCAGCGACACCTTCATGTTCTACAACACGGGCCGGCCAATGAGCGGCACCTGGGGCTCCGAGCGCTTCTTCACCGGCGGCAGCGGCTTCGTACGAAGACTGAGCATGCCCGACGCTTCCCTGCAAGTCTGTCCAGAGGTGTGTTACTCTCCTCTCCTAACACCCTCACTTCTAGCACCACCACCACAGACCAACACCATCTCACACCATCTCATCAGCATGACACTGTGTTCGGTGATGGTCGCAGCGGGTGTTTTTGGCGTTCGTTTCTAATCGGTTCTGTCATTCGTCCCAGTTAAATTTTTTGGGGGGAGGCGACAGCACTCTTCTAGTATCGGTGCATCTTCAAGGGAAATTCATCTTTCCCTTTTGTCGTACTTTGCGTTTGTTTTTTTTATCGGCGGTATGTTCCGGAAGGCACGTCGGTTTGACAAGTTCTTTCGTCGACCTCTGTCTGTGGAGGGTTGAAGAGCCGGCGCCCCTTTCTGTTCCCGTCCCAGTTGATCCGTAGCGTGTCCTCCACCCTGCTCAGCACTCACACTGCATTACCGTCAAACTCCGGCACTTTCCGGGGATCCTGCCGTATTTCTGATGATTCAGGGATTCGTCCCTGGACTTTGATGTTGTCATCACAGTGGCATCGGGAGCAGGAGTCTGTCACTGGTGCCCTCTCTGTCCCAGCCGGTTAATCTTTGTCGCATCTCAACGTCTCAGGGAGATGAACCGCTCTTTCCGCGCAGGTCCGCAGTAGATGTGTCCCATTGTATTGTTTTGCTCTGGTGCTTGTGTGTGTGTGTGTGTGTGTGTGTGTGGGTGTGTGTGTGTGTGTGTGTGTGTGTATGCTTGTGTATGTGTGTGTGTGTGTGTGTGTGCTTGTGTATGTGTGTGTGTGTGTTGGACTTGTCTTTGTAAGTCTGCCCTTGGATAGCTACTGTGTGCGTTCTTTCAGATGAATTTCCCTGGGGTCTCCTTAGCAGGGTCCCTCCAGTACAGCAGTGCTGTGCCCTGGGAAACTGATGGCATTCATGTTCCATCACGACTTGGCTAGTCAAGGCTGAGCGCCACAGGAAACCAAAATAAAACCCCCACTGTAATAACGTGAGGAAGGGAGATGTAGTATAAAATGAATGCTGGTGCAGAGATTGAATTTGTCCTCCATTGAGTTGAGTGTTTTATTGCTTAAGCTGGTATTTGTCGGTTTTTGTTTAATCAATATCACATGAATTAGAGGCAGGAGATCACGATTTATCACCTGCTAACTCAGATGGGTTTACGTTAAATACAGACCTCTTCCTTGACTCTGACCGCCTAATAGTGTGGAAATTGTCACTTTCGATTCTTGATCTTTTACTGATACTAACTCTACATCGACTAGTTTTTTTTAGCTTTGGATGAAAGCGTCCGTTACATGAATGAAATGTTAATGTGGTTTAATGTTCCTGGAGAGAATTCCACCACTCCTTAGGGAACTCTTTTATACCCATATGCGTCCCACATTTCAACTGTGTTTTAACGCCAGTTTACTATTTGTTCCTATTTTTCTATTTTCTGCGTTTGATTTCCGTGAACTCATGCTCACTCCAACGAGAGGAGATCGGTGTCGGACTCTCTGATAGGCTCACTTTCAAAAAGATGACTTCCTGTTTCATTGCTGTAGGAGGCTGATTGGTTGACGGCCAGGGCCGCGTTGTCACAATGTTGTTTACAGGTGACAGGAGTCTCCTGGAAGGAGGGGGATGGGGGGGGGGGGTGGCGTCTGGGCGTGGCTAATGGTGTCCACGGTAACAGTCCATCCTGATAGACAGTGAATGTATTAAACAAAGGAGAGCCTGGACAAGATAACAGTGGAAATCAGATTAACCTCCAGACTTTGTTTCTCTGCCCCACAAATTAGATTGACTCATTAGATTTTCTCAGAGCAGAGAACCTTCCCCTCTTGAATAGAGCTTCACACAATGCACCATCGGTAATTGAGGAAGTTGGCTACAGTTGATGTTCAGGTGTGCCAGGGGCTCAGACCAGCCTTTCTCTCATGAAACTGGAGAGCCAGATCTTAGACACGGTACCCATGACTCCTGCTGATGCCAACATCACAGCTCTCTGACGTCCGGTCACTTGCTGCAATGGAAAGAAACTCGACTGCAGTGCAGGTGTAGACGACTGAGGTGTGGAGTAACAGGGATACGGCTCTCCATCCCAGTCCTAACGTGAACACGGGGGGGGGGGTGTGCAAAGGATGCGGTTGCCGTGGTTACGGAGGCTCTGTCTGATTGGATAACCCTTAAAGCCCAGCTGCAGTGTGACTGATGAGGCAGTGATTTAGCTGAGAGCTACAGTATAAAGTACGGGAAGCATTAACCCTCTAGGGTGTACTAGCACTCCTCAGTTTCCTCAGAAACCAACCCCCCCCTACACACACACTCCTACACACACTCCTAAATAACCATTCACGATATCACAGAAGGCATCCATCAGTGTGTTGTTCAATGTCATCGGCATTATAAAGGGAGTGTGTCTGTGTGTGTGACACAGGAACTGCAGTGTTCCCACCAGGGTGCATAGCTGGGATGTGCCCCATGACTAATTTATGGGGCCATATCTGGCATGAGCTCAATGCATGAGATCAAACTAACCTCTCCATCTCCTTCTACCATTCTCTCTCTCTCTCTCTCTCTCTCTCTCTCTCTCTCTCTCTCTCTTTCGCTCTCTGTATCTCCCTCTGTTTCTCTCTCTGTCTCTCTCTTTCTCTCTCTGTCCATCTCCCTCCCTCTCTCTCTTTTTCTTTCCTCCACAGCCAAAAGCCCCAAATTCTGACTGGCGATACTCTGCATCTTTGAGGGCAGGCATGCAGAGGTAAGAATTTCATCTTTTCCACCCTCTCGTGACCTTTGAGCTTAATAGAAAGAAAACCTGAAACACTGCCTTGGCTTTGAAAAAATAAAATGTGAAATATTAATTGCGGGCTCAACACATTTGACCCCTGACTGACTGCATCATGACACTGTGCTTGGGAACAGACATGGACATATACAGACAGACACACGGACATACGTACATGTACACAAGCAGACAGACACACACCTTGACACACACACACACACACACACACACGGCTTCACACTCCCTTTCACTCACACACAGATTCCCTGTCTCCCACCCAGACACACACACATCCTGAACAGATCTCTAAGGCTCTGATACTCTGCAGTGCGATCGTGTATGTAGGTCATCTATAGTGTATGTGGGTCACTTTTCACACACACACACACACACACACACACACACACACACACACACACACACACACACACACACAGTCCTTCAGTAGGAGCTGTGAAGGACAAACGAGTTGATGAACTAAGTATGGGCTTGCTCGGTTAACGATCATCGTACACACTCCCACACACCCCCACACACACACACCCACACACACACACCCACACCCACACACACGCACACACACACACACACACACCCACACACACACACACACACACAGTCACACAGACTCACCCACAGTGCAGGCAGGGGTAACAGACCGTTTCTTCATTTAGACAGATGTGTTAATCAGCGGGCCCTCTGGCCCTGAGAGGGTGAGAGTGCGAGAGGGCGGGAGAGAGTGTGAACACACACTGAAGAGGACATGTTAGATGAATAACAGCCAGGCTGAGAACACGCATGAAGATCGTCCTGCAGGGCCAGAGGGTTTTTTCTACCCAGAATTCCTTGCTGGAGGACGTCTGCGGTGCTGTGTTAAGACGAGCCCTCATGCCTTGTGCTGTTGAGGAGGAGGAGAGGTTGAGATTTATGTTTGACTGTTGGGGAACAGACGCTTTTATCTGAAGTGACGTACAAATAGAGCATGTTTAAAAGTTCAACCGAGAGACTGAAGTAAGGCTGAACTAATAATAAAGGTTATAAAGGCTTGTTATAAAGGTTATAACAACACTGTGTTGGTCAGAGAGTCAAGGAATGATCTGTATTCACCCGGCCCAATGCTAAATGACATCTCCGCAAACATAGAAAACCACAGCGAGTCTAACGAAACTCAAGCACATTGCAACAATAACATCTAAACTAAATGAATGTATGATAGCGACAACATCAGGGTTATATCTTGTGAGAAACATCAACTCGTTTAATGGCCGCACACAAGATAGCAACACATCAGGAACTCACGTTCAACATGCAGAGAAAGGGCACAGCTTAATGGGTGTAGCGTGAAGGTGTGATGGTGTGAGGGTTTGTTGTGCAAACACGGTTTGTCGCACAATCATTCTCATTAGAGCTCTGTCTCAGATGGCAGTACCTGTAACACACACACACACACACACACACACACACACACAGACTCGCACACTCAGTCACTCAATAACTCACTCGCCACTGACCCACATTCTAAATCCAGACACCAGTTCTGGCCTCATTCCACCCAATCACACTGAGCTCACTACACACACTGCACCATCTGTACACTTTCACCAACACATTCTCTCAACTTCTCCTCTCCTGCACAGCACACAGATATCGCACCCTAACCCATTTACCCAAATATTCACACTTCTAGAGCAGGCATACAGCCAAACACACACACATACACACACAGGTGTGTGTGTGTCTCTGAGTTCTCAGCGCTCTTTAAGACTGTTTCATCCGTACAAACACAACACACCCTGGGTAGTTATGCTCTCCCCTGTTCTATGCGTACGAGTCTGGAACTAATGATAGTGAATTAGAAAGCACAAATAAATGGGACGATGAATAATTGATCGTCATTCATAGGAGTTTCTAAGCATGTATAAATAACGTGGATGAATTCGTTCCACTTTCTTTTTCTGTAACGTCGCTCTAGTTTTCTTCTGCAGCCTGGCTGGTTGTGTCCTAAGTCGTCACCTCTGTCACCTTGCCTCCTAGTTAACACGCCATGGAGGGTGAAGTCAGGCAAACACAAAACCTCCTTGCATGAGCAACTCTTACAGGAAAAACCGTAGACAAAGGGTGTTCCTTCATTACCGTTGAAACACACACATAAACTCACACAAACACACACTCTGTGAGTCTGTGAAAACATATTTTTCCAGCCAATAGCAGAGTCATGTGAGAAACGTACACTAAATTAGCTGCTGCTTGATTTTCTTCATGAAGATCTCTTAAAAGCTGCCTGGAATGCTGTTGTTAGGAGGTCTGTCTGCGTCTGCATCAGGTGTGTCTGCAGTCTGCATCAGGTGTGTCTGCAGTCTGCAGAAGGTGTGTCTGCAGTCTGCTGCAGGTGTGTGCAGTCTGCAGCAGGTGTGTCTGCAGTCTGCAGCAGGTGTGTCTGCAGTCTGCATCAGGTGTGTCTGCAGTCTGCATCAGGTGTGTCTGCAGTCTGCAGAAGGTGTGTCTGCAGTCTGCAGCAGGTGTGTCTGCAGTCTGCTGCAGGTGTGTGCAGTCTGCTGCAGGTGTGTGCAGTCTGCAGCAGGTGTGTGCAGTCTGCAGCAGGTGTGTCTGCAGTCTGCAGCAGGTGTGTCTGCAGTCTGCATCAGGTGTGTCTGCAGTCTGCATCAGGTGTGTCTGCAGTCTGCAGAAGGTGTGTCTGCAGTCTGCAGCAGGTGTGTCTGCAATCCGCATCTCAGCAGTCTTACGTGTGGACAGTAACCTCAGATGCATCTTGGAACTTTTAGGTTGAGGTTTAGGTGGTTCCAAACGGGTCAAATCCATCAGCCAAACAGAATGTGTTTTTACCACAGTGACTTTGTCTGTTTTCAGCTCGGTCCACATGGAGGAGTCGTCCGTGATGCAGGGAGCTCAGGGGATGCTGGTCCAGAACTGGCCCACTGTGAGCAGCGCTGCAGGTGAGGAGGTGTGTGTGTGTGTGTGTGGAGGGGGGGGGGGGGGTTTGTAGTGTGTGTGTTTGTGTGTGTGGAGGGGGAGTTGGGTTTGTAGTGTGTGTGTTTGTGTGTGTGGAGGGGGGGTGGGTTAGGTATGTGTTGTGTGTGTGTGTGGGGGGGGTGTTAGGTAGGTATGTTGTGTGTGTGTGGGGATGGGAGGGTTAGGTATGTGGTGTGTGTGTGTGTGGGGCGTGTGGGGGGGGTGTTAGGTAGGTATGTTGTGTGTGGGGATGGGAGGGTTAGGTATGTGGTGTGTGTGTGTGTGGGGGGGGGTGTTAGGTAGGTATGTTGTGTGTGGGGATGGGAGGGTTAGGTATGTGGTGTGTGTGTGGGGTGTGGTGGTATGTCTGTGTGTGTGAGGGGGGTTTGTTGTTGTTTGTTCCGCTACTCGTAAATCCTCGCACTTGCAAATAAACAGGAATTATTTGTGCTCCGTGGTAAACATGTGACCTTCTACAATTCCCTCTTATCCTCCTCAACACGGGGGGGACAATGTAACAGCCGGCCCTCCAGAGCCTCTCCTCTGGACACCGGCCAGTAGCAAACAGCCCACAGACTTCCAGGAGAGGAGCCTGTAAGAAACACACTGGCAGCCATAGTATCCGTATGGAGCAGATTTGAACGAACGTGATGAACAGCATGAACTATACGCATTGAGATATGGCTTTGCTCGTGGAGTAGAGTTATTTTGAGCACAGCTGCCAACTGGAAATAGAGTGAAGATAAAAAGGTTAATCCCTACTGCATATTCAGCATTCGAGAATTTACCTTTGAAGATTATTAGAAATCAGACTTTGTACAAAGGAAAGAGAGAGGAGATGATAGAAAGAGAGGGAGAGCAAGAAAGAGCAGGAAAGTGGTGGAAATACATATATATTTGTCAGCATTTCACCGTAGAAATGGTTAAACAGGGGTTTTCTCTACTTTAGAAAAGACTCTAAAAGCTGCTGTTTAGAAGCACCCTGACTGCACACTGTGTTAAGTGTCCATGCCTGTGTGGGAACTGCCTGCCCGCTGAATAAAGGAGCAACAACATACATATCCAAGTCTTTTTACTGCTCACTGACTGAAACTCTGCCTTCGACCAGAGAAGCAGTGAGAGAAAGAGTGAGAAAGAGACAGAGAGATGTAGACAGAGAGTGAGAAAGAGGGAGAGAGAGAGATGTAGACAGAGAGTGAGAAAGAGGGAGAGAGAGAGATGTAGACAGAGAGTGAGAAAGATGGAGAGAGAGAGATGTAGACAGAGAGCGAGAAAGAGGGAGAGAGAGAGATGTAGACAGAGGAAGAGATAGAGAGGGTTACAGTGGGATGTGATGCTAGCTGACTGCTTTGCTGTTGTGGCTGTGTTCCGAGGTTGTGTCAGAATGCAGGGGGGGTGGGTGGCTCTTCCTGTCATCCCTCCTCCCCCCCCCCCCCCACACACACACACACACTACTTCCCCCCCCCTGCTGTCAGTGCAGGCAGAGATCACATCGATTTACTGTCCAATCAGGGGAGGGGGAGCACAGGTGTAGGCCCACAGGGTGGGGGGGATTGAGGTAGCTTCACTGTGACACACGATCAAGTGCTTTGGTGTCTGTGTGTGTGTGTGTGGGTGTGTGTGTGTGTGTGTGTGTGTGTGTGTGTGTGTGTGTGTGTGTGTGTGTGGGAGAAGACGTTGGGTTACCAGGGTAGACTGACAGAGGCGGTACGGAAAAGCAGAAAGATGGAGATAAAGAGATGGAAGGCGTGCATCATCTCTATTGATTTTTCTACCTGACTGCAGTTTTGTGGAGCAGATGGGAAACTGGCTCTTTCTGCTCCAGAGAATCCAATACTGTCTGGAGGCGGAAGAGAGAGGAGAGAGCACTGCAGAGACGGGCCTCAGAGCAGAGGGGCCGTCTCTGCCTGGCTCAGGAGTGGCTCTCTGGCCAATATGGTGCAGGGGAGGGAGTCATGAGGCAGGTGTAGGATCTCTGTTCAGTGTGGTGCAGGGGAGGCAGTTATGAGGCAGCTGTAGGATCTCTGGTCAGTGTGGTGCAGGGGAGGCAGTTATGAGGCAGGGGTAGGATCTCTGTTCAGTGTGGTGCAGGGGAGGCAGTTATGAGGCAGGGGTAGGATCTCTGTTCAGTGTGGTGCAGGGGAGGCAGTTATGAGGCAGGGGTAGGATCTCTGTTCAGTGTGGTGCAGGGGAGGCAGTTATGAGGCAGGGGTAGAGTAACAGAAGTGAGATGTAGTGAGCGAACATGCTGGTTAAGGTGTTTCTTATTTCTATTTTACGCAGGTTATGGTGAGACAGTTCATTTTAAATTGGTGGTAATCTCCTTTCAGCCTTCTCAATTTGATTGTGTCTCTCTGGTCGGCAAATAAAGAGGGAAGGAGAGAGAGAGAGAGAGGAAGATCTTGTCATATTTAGGGTGATCGAGGAGAGAGAAGGACGGGGAAGGGTAGGGATGATGGAGGAGGAGAGAGAGAAATGGGGGGATGGAGGAAACGGAGAGGTTCAGGAATGGCAGTGGCCCTGCGGTAAGTGTTGTTGCTAGGGAACGCCATGTGACTTGTTGCTAAGCAACGCCGTCTAACTGAGAGATTGCTGCAGCACTGCTACCCTCCATCAGCAGGGAGTGGGCGAAGGCAGTTTCCACGGCAACCATTTATACCCTGAATAGCTGATAAGGGTAAAGGAAAGATGCTGGGGTGGGGGTATGTGGATGGGGGTAGTGTTGTGGGGGGGGGGGGGGGGGCTGGAGGGGGTTAGGGTCTAGAGAAGGAAAGATGAACAGAGAGAAAGAGGAGGAGAGAGAGAAAGAGAGAGCCAAGCAGGGATGAGAAGAGAACAAGCTGGTGATTGGAGAGTGATCTACTCAGGTACGCAAGTAGCCTGCAGATTTACGTCCACAGAATATAAAGATAAAACATATTCAGCACAAAGATCGTCAATTAATTAACTCTTCCTGTACTGTAGGTCAGCAAGCAACATATTTAGCACAAGAGGGAAGTTTTGGTCTGAGCAGGAAATAATGGACTTAAAATGTAGGACGCTGGGTTTTGAAACAAGGTTAGAACCACCCAGGCATCTGGCTACCATGGAAACCTTGTGACAGACATCCAGGGTAACCTGCTTACTAGTGGCATTATGGGATGTTAGCAGGCAGAAATGTGCTATAATCAGGGAAGCGGAGGAGGGGGGGGGGGGTTGAGTGGTTATTTGGAGAGGACACAGAGGCAGTGGGGGTTGCTGTGACTGTCTCCACCCCTCCTCTGAGCACCCCCGCTGAGACTTTGACTGTGGAACGCCACCCCAGCACAGAGGCACTTAGTAAAACCAAACAGGGTTCTCTGCCTTCGCACACCACAGATGGATAGGCAGAGGAAAAGGGTGTGACGGGAGTGAGTTATCAACGAACAAAAGAACAACTCGCAATATGATTAGAGGAAAGGTACAGAATGATTAAAGAGGTGCGTGCTGAACATCATCTTAAATCGGTTTAGGTTGTGGGGTGGGGTGGGGGTCGAGATGTGAGCTTTAATTAAGAAACAGAATGTACTCAACGTAATTAGCTTGATTAACGAAACGCAACTTGGAGGTTTAAAGATCAAAAGCATTTCCCGCACACGCTCAGTGTAGGGACAAGCTTTCTCCCAAGGCGTGTGACAGCTCAGGCTTTCTGCTGCAGCACAGCTGACCTTCCCAGCCCTCCTGTGCCCATCCTGGCTCTGAGAGCACGACTAAAGACCTGCCCTCTTTCTGAACCGTAGGAAGAAGAGCTCTCTCTCTCTCTTTCACTTTGTCTCTCTTTCTCTCTCTCTCATTCTCTCTCACCTCATCTCACTCTCATTCTCTCTGTCACATTCATTCTCTCTCTCTCTCTCTCTCTCTCTCTCTCTCTCTCTCTCTCTCTCTCTCTCTCCCTCTCTATCTTGTACTTTCTCTCTCTTTGACTCCACCTAGCACTGTTAGAAGTAGGCCAGCGACAAGCTTTCACTGTTCCTGTCAATCTGAAAACAGCGCGTTCCTTGCCGGCGAGAGAGAGAGAGATGTTAGACCTCCCTGTGTTCTAAGAGGTCCCCTGTCTCTGCCTGTGCTGTGTTCCCAGCAGGTCCTGTCTGCAGCCCTGGCTATCTGCCAGCTTTACCCACGAGCCTCTCACTGAAAGTTTTATCACCGCTTTGCCAGCTTCGCAAAAAAAGAAAGAATTTATTTAGCACCTACTGGGAGGTGGAAGACAGCATGATGATGATTTAGCGGGAATACATTTAAATTTATGACACGTTTGTTCTATTTTTCTCCCTCTTTTTCTCATGTCATTCTCCACTTCTGTCTCTCTATCTCCATCTCTTCCTCTCTTTCTCTCTCTGTCTCTGTCTCTCTCCCTCTCACTCCCTCTCTCTCTGTCTGTCTCTCTCCCTCTCTTCCTCTCTCTCTCTCTGTCTCTGTCTCTCTCCCTCTCACTCCCTCTCTCTCTGTCTGTCTCTCTCCCTCTCTTCCTCTCTCTCTCTCTGTCTCTCCCTCTCACTCTCTTTCTCCCTCTCTCTCTCTTTCTCTCTCTCTCTGTCTCTCTGCCCCTGATATAGATGGGGAGGGGGGCGAGCTGTCCCCCCCAGTGGGTGCAGGGATCGACAGTAACAGCTGGCACTTCCGGTACGGCGCAGGGCCGGGCTACGGACCGCCCCACGCCCTGAAACCGGGAGAGATCCCCCCTGAAGCCTTCATCATCCCCGGTTCCCCCGCCATCATCTCCATACGCCAAGACCCCGGAGCCGCGGATGACAAGAGCGACTTCATCACCTTCGGCAAGAAGGAGGAGGCCAAGAAGAAGAAAAAGAAGAAGAAGGAGAAGAAGGATAAGAAGGATAAAGGGAAGGATGACAGGGAAGAGTAGAGGAGTGTGGAGTAGAGGGATGGGGGAGGGGAGGGAGGGGGAGTATAAAAACAGAGCTACCAACAACCAAGCGACAGAGCCAGGAAAAAGCCAAATGTATATTTTAGAAGCAGGAAGGGCTCCTTGTGGGTTTTCTGCATATGTGAGTTGTTCCCAGGCCAGCGTAGCTCCCATTAACCGAGGCCTGTCCTCTGTACAGCCTGTAAACATGGCACACTAGCCTCTCTGGCAGCGTGGTCATGTCTGGCTCTACCCCCCCGAGGCCAGGGGAGCTTGCTAATAGCTCTAGTATGCCATTTTGCTGAATGAAGAAAGAAAGATAGAAAGAAAAAAAAAACACAGTTCCAAATGTATCAACAGGAAAAGAGAGGGTATTATTTAATGTCAATATTACTGCCCTGCTTGTACAGAAAATATAGAAAGTGAGATTTCTAGACACACTTCGAAATGGGGATTCAAATAGTCTCCACTGCCTCTCCCTTCCTCCCCTCCAGCCTCCCCCTGCCTCCCTCCTCTGCCTCCCCTCCGCCCCATCTGATCTCAAAGAGGCACTCATCATGTTCTGGGCATCCCCATGTTGGCATCTCAGTCCTTCCTTCACCCTCCTCCGATGTCCTGATTGGAGGGCTGAAGGAGCTCGCTGTCACTAAATCACCCACAGGCTTCACAGGGACATGGATGCCTTGATTAAAATGGTTGAAACGCTGTTGCTTTTTTATATATCTAAAAAACAAAAAATGTTAAAAAATACACCTTATATGTGTGTGCGTGTGCAGAGTACAGCAAGCTGGCTAGACATCAGTTAGGCCTGACATGAGGCTTTTGGAAACTCTGTGTGATGCAGAAGGGAATGCCTTCTATCTGCAGTCAGCAGGAGCAACGCACATTCATCTAATCTCTGCTTCAGTTTCAACACAGAGGCCTCCAGTGTGACAGAGTATGGCCTGGCAGTGTGTAATATAAGACAAGAATGTTGCTTGTTGTTGCTTCATTTCTGTTCCAAGTCTGACCCCACATCCCCCTCCCCCCCCCCCATCCCCCCTTGCTTCTGTCGTTGAATGTTCAATAGGCCTAGTTGTTCTCAAAGCCCTTCCCACACCCCTTCAACTGCTCTGGTGCTCGTAGTCTTTGCTCGCTCGCACCGCCAGCGTGTCCAAACAGGGTGGGTTTCCTAAAGTCACTCAGCTGACCTGTACATATGTGAAACCCTGCAACAGGACTGTTATCCTGGTGTCACCGACGCCCACAGGGACACCGAGAGGGACATGTCTCCCCCCCACCCCCCCTCCCCCATCACTTCTCTGAGTGTGTGTTTTGCAGTAACTTCCTTCACTAATTCACACGTCACATCGTAGGGATTCCCGACAGGTTAGCAGGGGTGCCGATGGACGCAGAGAACCTGGATGTGGGTGATGATTGGTCGATTTCCAGGCCAAGGATCGAGTAACTCGGCAACCCAGGCGTCTGTTTCGTGTTGTCAAACACCTTCATCACTTTGTGATGTTGCACAACACAGCGTAATGTCTGGGGATGAGTTTAGTTAGGTTAGATTCATCGTCATGGATACGTGCTGGCTGATATCTGACCAATCAGGAGGGGCATGTGGGTGAGATCAGCGCTGCTATTGGACAGTTACCCTTGTGAACATGACAGCTCCCCTTCAGGTGTAAATCAGTATTGTCAGATCACTAAGTGACCATTTGCATGTTGTAAGCAGATGAAACAGATACTATATAGATATATATATATATATATATAGATAGATATGTTTTTCATTTCTTTCAGCCATTCATCACTTATCCCGGAGTATTTTCTCTGTTGAAATATATGTAGATTCAACATACTCTTAAATACAATCAGACACACACACACAGCAGTACATATACACACACATACAAAGATTCACACTTATAATATACACTTGGAAATGGACAAAAATAAGCAGGAGTCACATTTCATAACCTGTTGAAGTTGAACTGAACGAACCTTCTAGTTATACGTAAATGCTGTAGTGTTACGCTAAGAAATACCTTTTACTTTATGCTCCTTATGATTTTGTAAGAATTGCAAAATGAATTCTGTACCTTGTGTTAAACTTTGAAATGATGATCAAGCAAACACTGTAACGTGAATCTGACTCATATTTTCACCGTCCATATCTATTCCTTAACCTATTTGAAAATTTAAAAAAATAAACAAAATACTGAAGAAAAAAAAAATCTATAAAATACTGTAAATAGAGAGAAAATATCAACAAAAAAATGATGCTGACAAAAAAAAGAAACCTAAGTTGATGTACTCTGCTTGTGTGTAGTGAATGTCTCCCTGGACAACTGTTGCCTGGGTGACTGATAAGACTTGGGCATCACCTAGGGAACGACAGATCTGTTGACAGCCTTTTTGTACACCTGCTCATCAGTGTAACGGTGATAATAGTGATTCTTCATTTTTATCATTTAATGAATCTGGTAATGTGTTTTGTTTATAAATCACAAAATAAACTTTTCTTTCTTAAATATCTGAACATTGGTTTTATTTTGATTTTGATTTTAAATATGGGTACGGACGGGTTGAAAGAGACGGAGGGAGGGAGGGAGGGAGGGAGGGAGAAAGGGAGAAAGGGAGAAAGGGAGGGAAAGTATAGATAAAGAGGTAAGTCTATTGGGAAAAAAGAGAGCGAAGGAGAAGCGATCAGAATCACAGCTTGGTAAGATAACACTTCCCCCTTCCGGTTAGTTGGTGAAGAGGGACGGTTCTGTGATTAATTATGCATATTTCCGTGCTGACCGAGCACTTTAGCCAGTCACAGAAAAAAAACTACTTACTTCTGTGACGAAACAATAAACATATAACTGCAATTGGATCGATTATATTGTGACGGATATGAAACAAAGATGCATCATAATGACGACCCTGAGCATAATCCAAGTTAACGTTTCGTTAGACACAGCCATAGTGAGAATGATGAACTGGATTTCTGAAGTGATTAATAGATTATATATATCAAGTATTTTGCTTTGTGGCTCCTCGTAAACAGACTTTATTTAGCTGCCCAGATATGTGCCTGAATGAATACTCTCTGCTGCTTTTCTCTGCTGAACGAGGGGAGGGGCGGTGGGGGGGGGGGGGGGGGGGGCGGTGGAGACTGGCTTCTCCCCGAGGCAGGTCTGGCTGCACACCCAACCATAATGTCTGAGGGTCGAATCATTCACAGACTGCTTCACGTGCATGGACCGAGAGGGGAGAAGAATGTGTGGGGGGGGGGGGGCACGAAGCATGCGTTGCTGAGCATAAGTGAGGAACTCGCGCGTGCTCGTACAAACAAACACAGACACACATAAGCATGCAGACATACATACACGTTTACATGGGGTTTGGTCAAAGATGTTGTTAGGTTAGATAGAAGAGAGATACGTTGAAAATGTCCTTTCGCTTTAACGGTTAAGCAGGCGACGGGTCGCTGTCCATGGTGCTGGAGTGGTAGCTGTATCTAAAACAGGCTTCAGCCTAATCCTCCTGTTTGCGCACGACAAAACTAGGAAAAAAATACAAAAATTAACCAAATTCGTCTGACAAATACTGTGCTATGTGGCTGCTCTTATGTTGCACGCTACAGCTCATCATGTATTGTCGTAAATATAATGTTGTTGTCTTCCAAAAGCCTCACGGTGTCGCTATTCACTAATAGGTGGGGTCGGTTTCAGAACCCTCCCATTCACTCCCCATATCATTATATCAGAAGAGCTACAGAAGAGACCTCTACAGACGTCGCATTGAAAAGACTATAACTGAAGATTATA
The DNA here is from genome assembly GCA_030340665.1 of Neosalanx taihuensis. Classification (NCBI taxonomy): domain Eukaryota; kingdom Metazoa; phylum Chordata; class Actinopteri; order Osmeriformes; family Salangidae; genus Neosalanx; species Neosalanx taihuensis. Next base: position 8,184,811 of record CM059310.1, read on the forward strand.
AATCGTTCGTTTAGATTCTTTTTTTTTTAACGTTGAGGGCTTTTCCAACATAATTAAATTTTTTATTCGATTTTTAAACATAAAGATGTCGAATGTGCGCTCATCCTGCGGATTAAAACGGCGACTGGAGATGTTTCTGTTTTTGCTTATTACAACTATGCAGACCGTCGCAACAGACATTCACTATTCTGTCCCTGAAGAGACTAAAATCAAACATGTTATTGGAAGCTTGAGTAAGGATCTCGATTTGGAATTACGGCGACTGAAGGTTCGAAAGGCCCGTGTTGATTTCCAGGGCGAGAAACGTTATTGTGGAATAGATCTGGACACCGGCAACCTCATTGTTCTGGAGCGCATCGATAGGGAGGTGCTTTGTGAAGCTGCCATTCCCTGTCTCCTACACTTTGAGTTCATTCTAGAGAACCCTCTGGAGCTGCACAATATTGCTGTGGAGATACAAGACGTTAATGACAACGCACCTGTGTTCCCCAAAGATTTGATCAAATTGGAAATCAGTGAATTGGCAACAACAGGAAGCAAATATAAAATAGCATCTGCCCGTGATGTAGACGTAGGAGTTAATTCAGTTCAGAGTTATTTACTCGATCAAAATGACTATTTTGTTTTGGATGGTAAGACTAGTAAAGAGAGATATGTGGAAATCGTTTTGAAACACAGTCTTGACCGCGAGATGAAAGGGGAACATTCCATGATATTAAGGGCTATCGACGGAGGTAATCCTCTTCGCTCAGGTAGTGTAACTATTCATATTAACGTCATGGATATAAATGATAACAGTCCAGTATTCTCACAAGCTCTCTACAAAGTGAACGTCTTGGAAAATACACCACAAGGAACCTCCTTATTGAAAGTCAGCGCAACTGATAAAGATGAGGGTGCGAATGGTGTGATAACGTACTATATCAACCATGTGTCCGATAACACTAAACGTTTATTCCAAATTGATCAAAATAGCGGGGAGGTGACTGTAATAGGAGAGCTTGACCATGAAAAGGCTTCTTCTTACGAGGTGGAGATACAGGCAGAGGATGGTGGGGGACAGGCGGGACACTGCAAAGTGCTTGTAGAGATTACAGACATCAACGACAACGCCCCTACTATAACAATTAAATCAGTTAACAATCCAATCCCAGAGAACATTCCACCAGGCACGGAAATAGCCATAATCAACGTCAAAGATCAGGACTATGGTGAAAACAGCAAAGTGAGATGTGTCGTTTCAGACTCTTTACCGTTTAAACTTCAGTCCTCTATCAAGAACTATTTCACGTTAGTCAGTAGCGGCCCTCTTGACAGGGAGCGCGTGTCTGAGTATAATGTTACTATAACAGCATCAGATGAAGGAATGCCATCCTTATCCTCGAGCACATTGCTGAGGTTTCACATATCTGATGTTAATGACAACCATCCTGAATTTGAAGAACAATCCTACAGCGCCTATGTGAGTGAAAATAACAAGCCTGGCTCCTCCATCTGTTCTGTTACTGCCAGAGACCCAGACTGGAGACAGAACGGCACAGTGGTTTATTCTCTAGTGCCCAGTGAGGTCAACGGTGTCCCTGTGTCTTCACATGTGTCCATTAACGGAGACACAGGGGTGATCCATGCTGTGAGAGCGTTTGATTATGAACAGTTTAGGAGCTTCAAGGTCCAGGTTGTAGCCAGAGACAACGGTTCTCCTCCACTCAGCAGTAACGTGACTGTGAGCGTCTTCGTAGCAGATGAGAATGACAACTCTCCCCAGATATTATACCCTGCTCCAGCAGGGAACTCCTTGATGACTGAGATGGTCCCCAAAGCTGCTCTGGCAGGGTCCCTGGTTTCCAAGGTGATAGCTGTGGATGCTGACTCTGGCCAGAACGCCTGGCTTTCTTATCAGATTGTCAAATCCACCGATCCGGGACTTTTCACTATCGGTCTCCACAGTGGAGAGATCAGGGCCCAGCGAGACATTTCGGATTCTGACGGTATGAAGCAGAACCTTGTGATATCTGTGAAAGATAACGGACAGCCCTCCATGTCTACAACCTGTGCTGTTTACCTGCTGATATCAGATAACCTGGCTGAGGTTCCAGAGCTGAAAGACATGTCTTACGAGGGGAAGGATTCTAAACTAACTTCCTACTTGATCATCGCTCTGGTGTCCGTCTCCACCTTCTTCCTGACTTTCATCATTCTCATCCTGGCCGTGAGGTTTTGCCGCAGGAGGAAACCTAGACTGTTGTTTGATGGAGCTGTGGCCATTCCCAGCGCCTATTTCCCTCCTAACTATGCGGAGGTGGATGGAACAGGAACGCTGCGGAGTTCTTACAATTATGACGCTTACCTGACAACGGGCTCACGCACCAGTGACTTCAAGTTTGTCAGATCTTACAACGACAACACGCTGCCAGCTGAAATGACACTAAAAAAGAGTCCAGATCATTTTCTGGAAGGAAGTATCACCACACTGAACACAGAGGGAGAATCTAGTGAGGTAAGAACTGATTTTCTTCTGTGAGAAAAGTAAACATTTCCGTTTTCACTGCCATGCAGATGAGCATATAAAATATTCTTCATATTGTTTTTACCGAACACTTTTTCTTTTGATGTCCTTAATATCACGGTTCTCTTTTGATTGCGTAATCGTGTCTGTGTCAGCACCACAGTGAATGGACAGCTCCCTTCTGTAGCTGTCATTGTTTGAGCGTAACACGGTGCTGTGTTTGTTTTGAATAGAGGCTTTTCTGAACCAAGCGTGTCTGTTGCTGTAAGATTCTTTCACACATTAGTTATTACATTTTTGGATTAAAAAATATATAATAGGCTTGTACCATTTGTAGTATTAGCCACTAACTCAACGAACACAACCGAAGTTCAGTTCATAGTTGGAATTATATATATTTCGATTCATATTCTAAAACAAGCTTTCTTGTTAAATATTACGTTATATAAAAGTCCAGATGTAATTTTGCATCCATAATAAACAATGTAAGTATTCATATTCGTTTCTCTCAGATGAATTGCGGGCTTTGGGCTGCTCTCATCTTGTCTTACAACTGAACATTGAGGTAGTGAGTGTGGGATGGTGCACACCATTTTCTGCAGTTTTATTAAAGTACACAGAGTGTCGCTCTCTACCAGCAAGTGATGTTTCACGTTTCTCTCCACCCACTTATGGGCGCAGACTTCGTGAACGTCGTGATAAAGAACAGTAGCGTTTTAGACATTTAGACGACGAGAGGGAGGATATATTTTTGCCTGGATAAATCTGTAAAGGACGGTTATATTCAGGAATTGTCTGCATCTTTCTGCAGAATGGAATACCTGGGTCTCTCTGTCTCTGCAACGATGTTTTGGCTGGCTTTGTTTCCTCTGCTCTTGCGCAGCAGCTATGGAGATGTGACCTATTCTATTCCTGAGGAGATGAAACGCGGGTCTGTAATAGGAAATATAGCCAAGGATCTGGGACTTGATGCTAAAGGACTGTTGTCTCGGAAAGCTCGTTTGGATATTGACGGTGGAAGTAAACGGTATTGTGATATCAATCTGAACACGGGGGAATTGATAGTCGCTGAAATGATAGACAGAGAGAAGCTTTGCGGTAGAAGACTTTCCTGTTCATTAAAATATGAAATGATATTGGAGAACCCGTTAGAATCACATAACATCGTTTTGCAAATCCAAGATATCAATGATAATTCTCCGCGATTCGGTGAAGACGTTGTGAAATTTGAAATCAGTGAGTCAGCAATAAAAGGCTCTAGATATTCTCCAAATCAGGCACATGACGCAGATATAGGCGTTAATGCTGTACAAACTTACACATTACAAAGGAACGATCACTTCAGTTTAGCTGTTCACAGTAATTCTGGAGGTGGGAAACAAAGTGAACTGGTTTTAGAGAAAGAATTAGATCGTGAACAGCAGCAAGAATTGTCGTTACTACTTACTGCTGTTGATGGAGGGACTCCACAGAGATCTGGTACTGTAGTTATACACGTCACAGTGCTTGATGCTAACGATAATAAACCAATATTTAGTCAAAATGTCTACAACGTTAATTTGCCTGAAAACTCCCCAATAGGTTCTGTTTTAATTACTGTTTCTGCTACTGACGCAGATGAGGGGGTAAATGGGGAAGTGACGTACGGATTTGGTCCCATTTCAGAGGAATCAACTCAATTATTTTCCCTTAATCCAAAAACAGGTGAAGTTAGTGTAATAGGAGACGTTGATTTTGAAACAGAGTCCTTTCATGAATTCAGTGTCCAAGCTAAAGATAACTCTGGGTTGAATTCTTTTGCAAATGTCAAGGTCGAAATAACTGATGTTAATGATAATGCACCTGTTATTTCTTTAAAATCCTTGACCAATCCCATCCCTGAGAATGTGTTACCAGGCACAGAGGTGGGCATCATTAATGTTCAGGATAAAGACTCTGGTGTCAATAAACAGGTCCGCTGCTCCATCCAGGAGAATGTTCCTTTCAAACTAAACCCCTCCATTAAAAACTACTATTCCTTAGTAACTACCAGTGAATTAGACCGGGAGCTGATATCAGATTATAACATAACTATCACTGCTACTGATGAGGGGTCTCCACCTTTATCCTCCTCAAAGACCATTCATTTATCTGTCTCTGACGTCAACGACAACCCTCCTGTGTTTGAAGAACAATCCTACAGCGCCTATGTGAGTGAAAATAACAAGCCTGGCTCCTCCATCTGTTCTGTTACTGCCAGAGACCCAGACTGGAGACAGAACGGCACAGTGGTCTATTCTCTAGTGCCCAGTGAGGTCAACGGTGTCCCTGTGTCTTCATATGTGTCCATTAACGGAGACACAGGGGTGATCCATGCTGTGAGAGCGTTTGATTATGAACAGTTTAGGAGCTTCAAGGTCCAGGTTGTAGCCAGAGACAACGGTTCTCCTCCACTCAGCAGTAACGTGACTGTGAGCGTCTTCGTAGCAGATGAGAATGACAACTCTCCCCAGATATTATACCCTGCTCCAGCAGGGAACTCCTTGATGACTGAGATGGTCCCCAAAGCTGCTCTGGTAGGGTCCCTGGTTTCCAAGGTGATAGCTGTGGATGCTGACTCTGGCCAGAACGCCTGGCTTTCCTATCAGATTGTCAAATCCACCGATCCGGGACTTTTCACTATCGGTCTCCACAGTGGAGAGATCAGGGCCCAGAGGGACATTTCTGATTCTGACGGTATGAAGCAGAACCTTGTGATATCTGTGAAAGATAACGGACAGCCCTCCATGTCTACAACCTGTGCTGTTTACCTGCTGATATCAGATAACCTGGCTGAGGTTCCAGAGCTGAAAGACATGTCTTACGAGGGGAAGGATTCTAAACTAACTTCCTACTTGATCATCGCTCTGGTGTCCGTCTCCACTTTCTTCCTGACTTTCATCATTCTCATCCTGGCCGTGAGGTTTTGCCGCAGGAGGAAACCTAGACTGTTGTTTGATGGAGCTGTGGCCATTCCCAGCGCCTATTTCCCTCCTAACTATGCGGAGGTGGATGGAACAGGAACGCTGCGGAGTTCTTACAATTATGACGCTTACCTGACAACGGGCTCACGCACCAGTGACTTCAAGTTTGTCAGATCTTACAATGACAACACGCTGCCAGCTGAAATGACACTAAAAAAGAGTCCAGATCATTTTCTGGAAGGAAGCATCACCACACTGAACACTGAGGGAGAATCTAGCGAGGTAAGAACTGATTTTCTTGTGTGACAAAAGTAAACATGTCCGTTTTCACTGCCATGCAGATGAGCATGTAAAATATACTGCATATTCTTCTTTACCGAACACTTTCTTTTCTTTTCCTGTCCTCAATATCACAGTGCTACTTTGATTGCGTAATCGTGTCTGTGTCAGCACCACATCGAATGAACAGCTCCATTTAGTCTCTGTCAGCGTTTGAGCGTAACATGGCGCTGTGCTTGTCTTGAGTAGAGACTTTACTGAACGAAGCGTGTCCGTTATTCTATTAATTACTATTTGTGTCTTATTTTAGTTGAACATTATTCATGAAAGGTGTTTTACCAATTATCTCAATAATAGTCATGTTTTGTCTATACTAATAGCTAGTAATTCAACGACCACAACCGAGCTGCAATTCATAGTGGAATGTTTTATATTTAGATTAATATCCACATGCTTACTTTAGAGATATGACGTTATATTAAAGTCCACATATTCATTTGCATCCAAATCGTTGATAAAATACACATTGTAGTCGTTCTACAGCTTTCAATTTGGTTGACTTGACATTGAGTCAGTGAGTTTGTTATGGTGCGATCTGTTTTCTGCAGTTTTATTAAAGTACACAGAGTGTCGCTCTCTACCAGCAAGTGATGTTTCACGTTTCTCTCCACCCACTTATGGGCGCAGACTTCGTGAACGTCGTGATAAAGAACAGTAGCGTTTTAGACATTTAGACGACGAGGTGGGGGATATATTTTTGCCTGGATAAATCTGTAAAGGACGGTTATATTCAGGAATTGTCTGCATCTTTCTGCAGAATGGAATACCTGGGTCTCTCTGTCTCTGCACCGATGTTTTGGCTGGCTTTGTTTCCTCTGCTCTTGCGCAGCAGCTATGGTGATGTGACCTATTCTATTCCTGAGGAGATGAAACGCGGGTCTGTAATAGGAAATATAGCCAAGGATCTGGGACTTGATACTAAAGCACTGTTGTCAAGGAAAGCTCGTTTGGATGTTGATGGTGAAAGTAAACGGTATTGTGATATTAATCTGAACACGGGGGAATTAATTGTTTCTGAAATCATAGACAGGGAGCAGCTTTGTGGCAGAAGGCTTTCATGTTCCCTAAAATACGAAATTATCTTGGAGAATCCCTTAGAATCACACAACATTGTTTTGCAAATAATAGATATAAATGATAATGCTCCTCAATTTGTTCAAGAGGTTTTTAAATTCGAGATCAGAGAATCTGCAGTCAAAGGCGCTCGTTTTGCGGTAAATCAGGCACTTGATGCAGACATAGGTGTTAATGGAGTCCAAAGCTACACACTACAAAGAAACGAACATTTTAGTTTAGCAGTTCATACTAACCCAAGAGGGGGGAAGCATGGGGAACTTGTTTTAGAAAATGAATTAGATCGCGAACAACAGCAAGAATTGACATTACTGTTGTCAGCTGTTGATGGAGGAACTCCACCGAAATCAGGCACTGTAGTTATACACGTCACTGTGCTTGACGCTAACGATAACAAACCAGTATTTAGTGAGAGTGAATATAAAGTCAGTTTGCCTGAAAACTCTCCAATAGGTTTTATTGTAACCACAGTGTCTGCCACAGACGCAGACGAGGGACTGAACGGGGAAGTGACGTACGAATTTGGTCCAATTACAGACGATGTAAATAAATTATTTTCTCTCAACAGCAAAACTGGTGAAATCAGTGTAGTCGGAAAGATGAATTTCGAAAAAGAGTCAATTTATGATTTCAGTATACAAGCGAAAGATAACTCTGGTCTGACCTCTTTTACCAATGTAATAGTAGAAATAACAGACGTAAATGATAATGCCCCTATTATCTCTCTTAAATCTCTGACCAATCCCATCCCTGAGAATGTGTTACCAGGCACAGAGGTGGGCATCATTAATGTTCAGGATAAAGACTCTGGTGTCAATAAACAGGTCCGCTGCTCCATCCAGCAGAATGTTCCTTTCAAACTAAACCCCTCCATTAAAAACTACTATTCCTTAGTAACTACCAGTGAATTAGACCGGGAGCTGATATCAGATTATAACATAACTATCACTGCTACTGACGAGGGGTCTCCACCTTTATCCTCCTCAAAGACGATTCATTTATCTGTCTCTGACGTCAACGACAACCCTCCTGTGTTTGAAGAACAATCCTACAGCGCCTATGTGAGTGAAAATAACAAGCCTGGCTCCTCCATCTGTTCTGTTACTGCCAGAGACCCAGACTGGAGACAGAACGGCACAGTGGTCTATTCTCTAGTGCCCAGTGAGGTCAACGGTGTCCCTGTGTCTTCATATGTGTCCATTAACGGAGACACAGGGGTGATCCATGCTGTGAGAGCGTTTGATTATGAACAGTTTAGGAGCTTCAAGGTCCAGGTTGTAGCCAGAGACAACGGTTCTCCTCCACTCAGCAGTAACGTGACTGTGAGCGTCTTCGTAGCAGATGAGAATGACAACTCTCCCCAGATATTATACCCTGCTCCAGCAGGGAACTCCTTGATGACTGAGATGGTCCCCAAAGCTGCTCTGGCAGGGTCCCTGGTTTCCAAGGTGATAGCTGTGGATGCTGACTCTGGCCAGAACGCCTGGCTTTCCTATCAGATTGTCAAATCCACCGATCCGGGACTTTTCACTATCGGTCTCCACAGTGGAGAGATCAGGGCCCAGCGGGACATTTCTGATTCTGACGGTATGAAGCAGAACCTTGTGATATCTGTGAAAGATAACGGACAGCCCTCCATGTCTACAACCTGTGCTGTTTACCTGCTGATATCAGATAACCTGGCTGAGGTTCCAGAGCTGAAAGACATGTCTTACGAGGGGAAGGATTCTAAACTAACTTCCTACTTGATCATCGCTCTGGTGTCCGTCTCCACCTTCTTCCTGACTTTCATCATTCTCATCCTGGCCGTGAGGTTTTGCCGCAGGAGGAAACCTAGACTGTTGTTTGATGGAGCTGTGGCCATTCCCAGCGCCTATTTCCCTCCTAACTATGCGGAGGTGGATGGAACAGGAACGCTGCGGAGTTCTTACAATTATGACGCTTACCTGACAACGGGCTCACGCACCAGTGACTTCAAGTTTGTCAGATCTTACAATGACAACACGCTGCCAGCTGAAATGACACTAAAAAAGAGTCCAGATCATTTTCTGGAAGGAAGTATCACCACACTGAACACAGAAGGAGAATCTAGCGAGGTAAGAACTAATTTTCTTGTGAGAAAAGTAAAAATATCAATTTTCACTGCCTTGCAGATTGGCATATCTAAATACACTTCATAATCTTCTTTACCGAACATTTTTTCTTTTGCTGTCCTTAATATCACGGTGCTACTTTGATTGCGTCATCGTGTCTGTGTCAGCACCACAGCTAATGGACAGCTCACTTTTGTCTCTGTCAGCGTTTGAGCGTAACACGGCGCTGTGTTTGTTTTGAATAGAGGCTTTACTGAACACAGCGTGTCTGTTCCTCTAAGATTATTTCACACATTAGTTATGAAATGTTTTAGACATTTTTTTAATATATAAAAGGCTTGTTACGGATGTAGTATAGCCACTAACTCAACGAACACAACCGAAGTTGAGTTCAGAGTTGGAATTCTATATATTTCGATTAATATTCTAACAGAAGCTTTCTTGTTAAATATTACCTTATATAAAAGTCCAGATGTAATTTTGCATCCATAATAAACAATGTAAGTCTTCAAATTCGTATCTCTCAGATAAATTGCGGGCTTTGGGCTGCTTTCATCTAGGTAGTCTTGTCTTTTAACTGAACATTGAGGTAGTGAGTGTGGGATGGTGCACACCATTGTCTGCAGTTTTATTAAAGTACTCAGAGTGTCGCTCTCTACCAGCAAGTGATGTTTCACGTTTCTCTCCACCCACTTATGGGCGCAGACTTCGTGAACGTCGTAATAAAGAACAGCAGCGTTTTAGACATTTAGACGACGAGGTGGATGATATATTTTTGCCTGGATACATTTTGTCAAGGACGGTTATATTCAGGAATTGTCTGCATCTTTCTGCAGAATGGAATACCTGGCTCTCTCTGTCTCTGCACCGATGTTTTGGCTGGCTTTGTTTCCTCTGCTCTTGCGCAGCAGCTATGGAGATGTGACCTATTCTATTCCTGAGGAGATGAAACGCGGGTCTGTAATAGGAAATATAGCCAAGGATCTGGGACTTGATGCTAAAGGACTGATGTCGAGGAAAGCTCGTTTGGACCTTGATGGTGAAAGCAAACGGTATTGTGATATTAATCTGAACACAGGGGAATTGATCGTTGCTGAAAAAATAGATAGAGAGGAGCTTTGTGACAGGAGAATCTCCTGTTCCCTGAAGTATGAAATTATATTGGAGAGACCGTTAGAGTCCCACAACATCGTTTTGCAGATACAGGATATAAACGATAACGCTCCTAAATTTGGCGAAGATATGGTCAAATTTGAGATCAGAGAGTCAGCCGACAAAGGCGCTCGCTTTCCTCTAAATCAGGCTCATGACGCAGATATAGGCCTGAACAGTGTTCAAAGCTACACGTTACAAAGGAATGATCACTTTAGTCTGGCAGTTCTAACAAATACAAAAGGAGGAAAACATGGTGAACTTGTTTTAGAGAAAGAATTAGATCGTGAGGTGGAACAAGAATTGACGTTACTACTTACTGCTGTTGATGGAGGAACTCCACAGAGATCTGGTACTGCAGTTATACACGTTACCGTCCTTGATGCTAATGATAATAAACCTGTTTTTAGTCAGAATGAATATAAAGTAACTTTGTCTGAAAACTCTCCCATAGATTCTGTTGTAATTACAGTTTCTGCTACAGACGCCGATGAGGGGGCGAACGGAGAAGTGACGTACGGATTTGGACCCATTTCAGACGATGCTAAGAAATTGTTTGCTCTTAATAGTAAAACGGGTGAATTAACGATTGTTGGACGGATCGATTTTGAAAAGGAGTCCATTTATGAATTCAGTGTCCAAGCCAAGGACAACGCAGGACTCACCTCATTTGCAAACGTTAAAATTGATATTATTGATGTAAATGATAATGCCCCAGTCATATCTGTAAAATCTCTGACCAATCCCATCCCTGAGAATGTGTTACCAGGCACAGAGGTGGGCATCATTAATGTTCAGGATAAAGACTCTGGTGTCAATAAACAGGTCCGCTGCTCCATCCAGCAGAATGTTCCTTTCAAACTAAACCCCTCCATTAAAAACTACTATTCCTTAGTAACTACCAGTAAATTAGACCGGGAGCTGATATCAGATTATAACATAACTATCACTGCTACTGACGAGGGGTCTCCACCGTTATCTTCCTCAAAGACGATTCATTTATCTGTCTCTGATGTCAACGACAACCCTCCTGTGTTTGAAGAACAATCCTACAGCGCCTATGTGAGTGAAAATAACAAGCCTGGCTCCTCCATCTGTTCTGTTACTGCCAGAGACCCAGACTGGAGACAGAACGGCACAGTGGTCTATTCTCTAGTGCCCAGTGAGGTCAACGGTGTCCCTGTGTCTTCATATGTGTCCATTAACGGAGACACAGGGGTGATCCATGCTGTGAGAGCGTTTGATTATGAACAGTTTAGGAGCTTCAAGGTCCAGGTTGTAGCCAGAGACAACGGTTCTCCTCCACTCAGCAGTAACGTGACTGTGAGCGTCTTCGTAGCAGATGAGAATGACAACTCTCCCCAGATATTATACCCTGCTCCAGCAGGGAACTCCTTGATGACTGAGATGGTCCCCAAAGCAGCTCTGGCAGGGTCCCTGGTTTCCAAGGTGATAGCTGTGGATGCTGACTCTGGCCAGAACGCCTGGCTTTCCTATCAGATTGTCAAATCCACCGATCCAGGACTTTTCACTATCGGTCTCCACAGTGGAGAGATCAGGGCCCAGCGGGACATTTCGGATTCTGACGATATGAAGCAGAACCTTGTGATATCTGTGAAAGATAATGGACAGCCCTCCATGTCTACAACCTGTGCTGTTTACCTGCTGATATCAGATAACCTGGCTGAGGTTCCAGAGCTGAAAGACATGTCTTACGAGGGGAAGGATTCTAAACTAACTTCCTACTTGATCATCGCTCTGGTATCCGTCTCCACCTTCTTCCTGACTTTCATCATTCTCATCCTGGCCGTGAGGTTTTGCCGCAGGAGGAAACCTAGACTGTTGTTTGATGGAGCTGTGGCCATTCCCAGCGCCTATTTCCCTCCTAACTATGCGGAGGTGGATGGAACAGGAACGCTGCGGAGTTCTTACAATTATGACGCTTACCTGACAACGGGCTCACGCACCAGTCAAATCAAATCAAATCAAATCAACATTTATTTGTATAGCCCTTTTTACAAGCAATGTCACAGAGGGCTTCACATATGCCCATAGAACCGCCCCTCAACCAACCTAAACCCTCAAGGAAGACAAGGAAAAACTCCCAGAAAAACTCACTAGGTAGAAAAAATGGAAGAAACCTTGGAAGGAGCAATTCAGTGAGGGATCCCCTCCTCCAGGGACGGTTGGAGAAAGTGAAGAGCGGAACACAGGCTAAAACAGTCATAACTCTAGAGAGAGTTAACAAGTTGCTAAAACATCAATACTCAATGCTCAACGTGGGTCTTAGGTTGCACAGCGTCAATTTAGGCAGTCACTGGGCTTGGGCCCATGATTGGCGCAGCATCACACGCAGGGGGATGAGGAAAAGGACCGGGAACTCTCTCCTTGTCCATCAGGGAGACTGACGTCCGACTGGCGACCAGATCCGGGGTTGGAAGACCATCTCGGATCAATGTCCACTGGCACCAGGTCCAACATTGGCCGATGACCACGCAAGTGCTGAGAGCTCAGTCCCCCCATACCAAAGGGAGGTATGGAGGGGAGGACAGTGAGACGGAGTAGAGGAGATGTTAGAGAGTGCAAGGAACAGCTAACAGTTATAGCAGTATTCAGAATGAGGTCCCCACCGGTCAATGTGGGCTAATGCAGCAATTTAAAAAAAAAGGGGCTATTGACACAGCCTTAGACATCAAGACAGCACCAGCCCCCCTCAATTGGAACATAAATCTGTTCCATGAGAGAAAACTCGAAGATATATATAATATATGTATATTATTATTATTATTATTATTATTATTATTTATATATATATATGTATATATATATATATTATTATTATTATTATTTATTTTTTTTTTTTTTTTTGAAAGATAGTATCTTTTGAAAGCCAAGTCTCCTGTCGTCTCTAACTGTACGGTTTTAGAATCAGAATGGGGGTTTATTCGCTATGCAAGGGTTAACAAACATAGAATTCACTCTGGCAATAATGTGCAAACATAGAACATATATGTGGCATACTAATAAAATATAAATAAATACAATGTAAAATACACTACATATATGATACATATAAACAAATAATACAAATAATACAAGTGATGCAATAGTACAAATAATAAAGGTAACATGGAAGTACAAACAACATGGGTACAGACTGGAATGGATATATATAGTACGTGGGGGGGGGGGGGTGTATATTCACAGTAGTGTAAACAATAATACAGAATTCACAGTAGTAAGTTTTAAAGTTTGTTAAGCTAACTACACTAGCCTAATAACTCCCACCGTAAACTGAGTTCTTTCTACCACAAGAGATCGCTGTCATATTACAACAAATATTGAATAACTTCACAGTACAACAGATATCAAATAACTTCACACTAACTAACCCAGCACATCTACACACTTTAACAGTCGTAGTACTGACTGAATAAAAATGTTTTCAACCTAACTTTGAATGTCGAGACGGTATCAGCCTCCTTGACTGAAACCGGTAATTTGTTCCAGAGAAGAGGCGCTCTATATGAGAAAGCCCTACCTCCAGCAGTTTTTCTGTTAATTTTGGGAATCACCAAATAGCCAGCATCTTTGGATCTTAGTGTCCTTACAGGGTGATAAGGTACAAGAAGGCCAGAGAGGTACAGTGGTGCTAATCCATGTAAGGATTTGTAGGTTAGTAGTAGAACCTTAAAATCGGCCCTGGCTTGGATAGGGAGCCAGTGTAGAGAGACAAGAGTAGCTGTTATGTGATCATACTTTCTAGTTCTGCTCAGTAGCCTAGCAGCGGCATTTTGCACCCGCTGTAAGTTTAGTACGCAGGTATTTGGGAGGCCTGAGAATAATACATTGCAATAATCCAATCGGGATGTAACAAAGGCATGTATCAATTTTTCAGCATCATCCTTTGAGAGGAAGTTTCTTATTTTGGCTATGTTACGGAGATGGAAGAATGCAGTTCTGGTAATTTGCTTGATATGATGCTCAAATGAGAGATCAGGATCCATTGTGACACCTAGATTTTTTACCAGCTGGCTTTGAGAGACTTTGAAGCCATTTAAGTCTAGGGTAAAATCGGATAGATTGTTCCTGTACTTCTTTGGTCCAAAGATTTGAACCTCTGTTTTATCAGAATTCAGAAGTAGAAAATTTGCTGACATCCAATTTCCTATCCCGGAGACACATTGTTCCAAAGCATAAGGCAGTTCGTCAGGCTTAAGGGAGAGGTATAACTGGGTGTCATCTGCATAGCAGTGAAAATGTACACCAAAACTTCTAATTATATTTCCTAAAGGTAACATGTATAGAGAAAATAGCAAGGGGCCTAAGACAGAACCCTGTGGCACTCCATATTTCACAAGGGAGCTCCTGGATGAGTGGCCATCATAGTGGACAAACTGTGATCTATCAGATAGATATGATTTAAACCACTGAAGTGAAATTCCAGAAATTCCAACATAATTTTCCATACGTTCCAGGAGAATCTGATGATCGACAGTGTCAAATGCTGCACTTAGGTCAAGAAGAATCAGGACAGAGATAGAGCCTGCATCAGAGGCTAATAGAAGATCATTGACTACTTTAGCTAGTGCAGTTTCAGTGCTGTGATGAGAACGGAATCCAGACTGGAGAGGTTCATATAGCTGATTTACGGTAAGATGTTCAGTAAGCTGATGTGCCACAACTTTCTCAAGAATTTTTGAGAGAAATGGCAAGTTTGAAATTGGCCTGTAGTTGCAGAGACATCCAGGATCCAAGTTTGGTTTTTTAAGTGAAGGTTTGATAATAGCTTTTTTCAAACAATCAGGGACTTGGCCAGTTTCGATAGATTCATTAATAATACTCAACATAGGTGGTCCAATAATGGGCAAGAGTTCCTTGCGTAGTTTGCCAGGAAGGGGGTCAAGAAGACAACTGGTCGGGTTTGACGACTCTACTAATTTTATGAATGTTTCCAAAGAAATAGGGTTGAAGTGCCGAAGAGTCTGAACATGAAGAATGCTTGGTATAGAGGGATATTCAGTGCTCATGGTGAATTGGCCACGACTAGTCTGCAGCTTGTCCCTAATTACATGGACTTTGTTGTCAAAGAACTCCAGAAATTCATTTGGAGAAAGATCCGTGCTCTCACTATGTGTACTTTTACTTGTGAGTTTTGCAACAGTATCAAATAGAAATTTAGCATTGTGCTGGTTCTTACTGATCAACTTAGAAAAGTATGCTGATCTGGTCTCATTGAGGATTTGCTTATAGTCCAGTAGGCTGTCCTTCCAGGCCAAGCGGAAGACCTCCAATTTAGTGGTCCGCCACTTACGTTCTAACTTTCTAGTGGACTTTTTTAGAGTTCGAGTTTCCTCTGAGTACCAAGGTGCAAGTTTCTTATCCTTCCTTTTCCTCGATTTGAGAGGGGCAACAGAGTCCAGCGAACACTTAAGAGCTAGATTCAGATCTCTAGTTTTATCATTCAGGGATCTATCTGGTGCAACAAGTGCTTCTAGTGCTGCAGGTAGAATACTTGCCATTTCCAGAGTTGTAGTTGGAGTTATGTGACGGCTACTAGAAATGTGCATAGCACCTCCAAGGTTCTGGCAAAGGTCCATTCTAAAAGTAACAAGGTAATGATCTGAATATGTAGGATTGTGAGGATGAACAGTGAGATCAGTAATCTCAATACCCCGTATGAGGACTAGGTCTAAAGTATGTGAATGAAGATGGGTAGGTTCGGAAACTACCTGTGTGAACCCTGAAGAATCTATGAGGGCATTGAATGCCTTACTTAAGGGATCTTTTGGGTCATCTACATGAATGTTAAAGTCACCCATAATTAAGATATGATCAGTGTACATCACAAGATCCGAACAAAATTCAGCAAATTCTTCCAGGAAAGGGGAGTAAGGACCTGGTGGACGATACAGCGTGGCTATACAAAAAGAGGGTGGAGGGACCGGAATGGTAGCATTATTCCTCTTCAGTGTAGTTGGTGGCTTCATGCAAATTATTTCAAATGTTTTGAATGTGTTCAGAGCTTTTAACCTTAAATTGAAACTGGCTTTATAGATCATAGCAACACCACCACCTTTCTTAGAGACACGAGGGATATGTGAATACATGCAATCCGGAGGTGACGCTGCATTCAGGGGAGAATATTCATCAGGTTTTAACCAGGTTTCGGTGAGTCCAATCAAGTCCAGGTTACATTCAGATATCAGATCGTTAATCAAAACAGCCTTTGTAGGTAGGGATCTGATATTTAGGAGTCCAATAGTCCAGTAAGGCTTTACAACAGCTTTAGTCTTAGATGCTTCCTCAGAAGATATAACATTAATAGCAGCAGCTTTAGGAGCGCTGACAACAGGAGAACAAGGCTGTACATAAGATAGGTTGGAATAATTCCTAGCAATTTCAGGCCGAATATTTTTTGAGAAGTAGCGGGGGACCGACACCGTCTCAATGGGAAAAACTACATCAGGAACCCCACTGGCTACACTACAAACTAAGCTATCGGGCCTCGCACACATCGCCCCAGACCTATCAGTCTTTCCAAGAGACAGTAGAGACATTAGACTGGCTTGTTCTAATGAGTGTCAGGTCTGCACTAAACTAGCTTCAATGTTTCTAGACAAAAGAAAAGCACCTCTCCAGCTCGGGTGGAGTCCGTCACTTTTCAACAAGCCAGGTCTGGCCCAGAAACGAGACCAGTTATCAACGAATCCTAAATTATGCTCCATGCAGAAGCGAGCCAGCCAGCGGTTAAGAGAGACAAGTCTGCTGTAGATCTCATCACTCCCCCTACTAACAGGTAGTGGACCAGAGACTATTACTCGACGCCGACTCATCTTTTGAGCAAGGTCACATGCCCGGGCTATATTAACCTTCGTGACCTCTGACTGCCTCATTCTAACATCATTGGTGCCAACATGAATGACAATATTCTCGTACTTATCGTCAATGTGTGTGCCATGTGCCTTAGCTTTGGCCTTTGCCTTAGCCTTAGTGCTAGCCAGCACCCTAAGATTAGATTCTATGTCGGTAGCTCTGGCCCCAGGTACACAGTAAACTGTCGCTGGTGGCTCTAATCTAATGTTGCGAGTGATAGAGTCACCGATGACTAAAGTCTGAGGAGTGCCATCACTCCCACCATGCTGCTGAGGTGAAACCGGTGAGGCTAACCTAGAGCCCTCTCTGCTAGAACTCCCTATGGGTGATGGTGTGCCAGTCGCATCTAAAGTTACTAACTTACTCTCTCCCTCCAGCGACTGGACACGGCTCTCTAGCAGAGCCAACCTCTCTAGTAAAATGTCACATGAAGGAAGTAGTAAGTAGTAACGTCACCTCCTGTTCTACCTCACGATCTAATTCCTTTTCTAAAATCAGATGACTTTGTTTTTCTCCTCCTGGATTACTGCGTACAGCTAAACTAAAGTGATCATTCCTTTGTAAAGTGTAGCTTTGGACACCGTTTAGTCCTATATCTGCGTCATGAGCCTGATTTAAAGGAAAGCGAGCTCCTTTCACTGCTAATTCTTGAATCTCAAATTTCACAATGTCTTCACTAAATTGTGGAGCATTATCGTTGACATCTTGTAATTGCAAAACGATGTTATGTGACTCTAATGGAATCTCCAAGATGATTTCATATTTTAACGTGCAAGAAAGCCTCGTGCCACAAAGCTTCTCTCTATCCATGATTTCAGCGACAATCAATTCACCCGTGTTCAGATTAATATCACAATACCGTTTACTTCCACCGTCAACATCCAAACGAGCTTTCCGAGACAACAGTCCTTTAGCATCAAGTCCCAGATCCTTGGCTATATTTCCTATTACAGACCCGCGTTTCATCTCCTCAGGAATAGAATAGGTCACATCTCCATAGCTGCTGCGCAAGAGCAGAGGAAACAAAGCCAGCCAAAACATCGGTGCAGAGACAGAGAGAGCCAGGTATTCCATTCTGCAGAAAGATGCATACAAATCCTGAATATAACCGTCCTTTACAGATTTATCCAGGCAAAAATATATCCTCCACCTCGTCGTCTAAATGTCTAAAACGCTACTGTTCTTTATCACGACGTTCACGAAGTCTGCGCCCATAAGTGGGTGGAGAGAAACGTGAAACATCACTTGCTGGTAGAGAGCGACACTCTGTGTACTTTAATAAAACTGCAAAAAACAGATCGCACCATACCAAACTCACTGACTCAATGTTCACTGAAAAGGCAACCACGTTTAAGGCTGTAGGACAACTACAAGGTTTCTATTATCAACGATGTAGAAGTCTAACGTTGTTTTTGGATGCAAATTAATAAATTGACTTTAACCAGTGACTTCAAGTTTGTCAGATCTTACAATGACAACACGCTGCCAGCTGAAATGACACTAAAAAAGAGTCCAGATCATTTTCTGGAAGGAAGTATCACCACACTGAACACAGAGGGAGAATCTAGCGAGGTAAGAACTGAATTTACCGTGTGAGAAAAATAGTCGTTATGGTAATAAATGTCATGCTGATAGGCTATGTAAAACAAGGTCATACGTTTTCTTGCTAAATACTTTAGTCCGTCAATGTCTCTTTTGCCGTTTGTTCTTTTCATCACTGAATCGTGTCTGTATAGCACCACAGCTCATGGACAGCTCCCTTGTGTTTCTGTCAGCGTTTGAGCGTAACACTGCGCTGCGTTTATCTTGAATAGAGGCTTACAAAGCGTGTCCGTTATTCTACTCATATATAGCCTATCATTATTTTTTACATTATTCATGAAAGGTGTTTTACTAAATATCTCAATAATAGTCATGTTTCGTTTATAATAATATCTAGTAATTCAACGACCACAAACGAGCTGCAATTCAGAGTGAAATAATAATTATTTAGATGAATATTCACATGCTTGAGATATATGACGTTATATTAAAGTCAATTTATTAATTTGCATCCAAAAACAACGTTAGACTTCTACATCGTTGATAATAGAAACCTTGTAGTTGTCCTACAGCCTTAAACGTGGTTGCCTTTTCAGTGAACATTGAGTCAGTGAGTTTGGTATGGTGCGATCTGTTTTTTGCAGTTTTATTAAAGTACACAGAGTGTCGCTCTCTACCAGCAAGTGATGTTTCACGTTTCTCTCCACCCACTTATGGGCGCAGACTTCGTGAACGTCGTGATAAAGAACAGTAGCGTTTTAGACATTTAGACGACGAGGTGGAGGATATATTTTTGCCTGGATAAATCTGTAAAGGACGGTTATATTCAGGATTTGTATGCATCTTTCTGCAGAATGGAATACCTGGCTCTCTCTGTCTCTGCACCGATGTTTTGGCTGGCTTTGTTTCCTCTGCTCTTGCGCAGCAGCTATGGAGATGTGACCTATTCTATTCCTGAGGAGATGAAACGCGGGTCTGTAATAGGAAATATAGCCAAGGATCTGGGACTTGATGCTAAAGGACTGTTGTCTCGGAAAGCTCGTTTGGATGTTGACGGTGGAAGTAAACGGTATTGTGATATTAATCTGAACACGGGTGAATTGATTGTCGCTGAAATCATGGATAGAGAGAAGCTTTGTGGCACGAGGCTTTCTTGCACGTTAAAATATGAAATCATCTTGGAGATTCCATTAGAGTCACATAACATCGTTTTGCAATTACAAGATGTCAACGATAATGCTCCACAATTTAGTGAAGACATTGTGAAATTTGAGATTCAAGAATTAGCAGTGAAAGGAGCTCGCTTTCCTTTAAATCAGGCTCATGACGCAGATATAGGACTAAACGGTGTCCAAAGCTACACTTTACAAAGGAATGATCACTTTAGTTTAGCTGTACGCAGTAATCCAGGAGGAGAAAAACAAAGTCATCTGATTTTAGAAAAGGAATTAGATCGTGAGGTAGAACAGGAGGTGACGTTACTACTTACTGCTGTAGATGGAGGAACTCCACAGAGATCTGGTACTGTAGTTATACACGTCACAGTGCTTGATGCTAACGACAACACACCAGTATTTAGTCAGAGTGTTTACGAGGTGAATTTACCAGAAAACTCACCTAAAGGCTCCGTTGTAATTTCTGTGTCTGCAACCGACGCAGATGAGGGGGCAAACGGGGAAGTGACGTATGGATTTGGTCCTATCACAGATGATGCTAGACAATTGTTTTCCCTTAATCCCAAAACAGGCGAAGTAACTGTAATTGCAGAGGTAGATTTTGAAACTGAGTCATTTTATGAATTCAGCATTCAAGCCAAAGATAACTCAGGTTTAAGTTCTTTAGCTAAAATCAAGGTCGACATATCAGATATAAACGATAATGCTCCAGTGATCTCTCTTAAATCTCTGACCAATCCCATCCCTGAGAATGTGTTACCAGGCACAGAGGTGGGCATCATTAATGTTCAGGATAAAGACTCTGGTGTCAATAAACAGGTCCGCTGCTCCATCCAGCAGAATGTTCCTTTCAAACTAAACCCCTCCATTAAAAACTACTATTCCTTAGTAACTACCAGTGAATTAGACCGGGAGATGATATCAGATTATAACATAACTATCACTGCTACTGACGAGGGGTCTCCACCTTTATCCTCCTCAAAGACGATTCACTTATCTGTCTCTGACGTCAACGACAACCCTCCTGTGTTTGAAGAACAATCCTACAGCGCCTATGTGAGTGAAAATAACAAGCCTGGCTCCTCCATCTGTTCTGTTACTGCCAGAGACCCAGACTGGAGACAGAACGGCACAGTGGTCTATTCTCTAGTGCCCAGTGAGGTCAACGGTGTCCCTGTGTCTTCATATGTGTCCATTAACGGAGACACAGGGGTGATCCATGCTGTGAGAGCGTTTGATTATGAACAGTTTAGGAGCTTCAAGGTCCAGGTTGTAGCCAGAGACAACGGTTCTCCTCCACTCAGCAGTAACGTGACTGTGAGCGTCTTCGTAGCAGATGAAAATGACAACTCTCCCCAGATATTATACCCTGCTCCAGCAGGGAACTCCTTGATGACTGAGATGGTCCCCAAAGCTGCTCTGGCAGGGTCCCTGGTTTCCAAGGTGATAGCTGTGGATGCTGACTCTGGCCAGAACGCCTGGCTTTCCTATCAGATTGTCAAATCCACCGATCCAGGACTTTTCACTATCGGTCTCCACAGTGGAGAGATCAGGGCCCAGCGAGACATTTCTGATTCTGACGGTATGAAGCAGAACCTTGTGATATCTGTGAAAGATAACGGACAGCCCTCCATGTCTACAACCTGTGCTGTTTACCTGCTGATATCAGATAACCTGGCTGAGGTTCCAGAGCTGAAAGACATGTCTTACGAGGGGAAGGATTCTAAACTAACTTCCTACTTGATCATCGCTCTGGTGTCCGTTTCCACCTTCTTCCTGACTTTCATCATTCTCATCCTGGCCGTGAGGTTTTGCCGCAGGAGGAAACCTAGACTGTTGTTTGATGGAGCTGTGGCCATTCCCAGCGCCTATTTCCCTCCTAACTATGCGGAGGTGGATGGAACAGGAACGCTGCGGAGTTCTTACAATTATGACGCTTACCTGACAACGGGCTCACGCACCAGTGACTTCAAGTTTGTCAGATCTTACAATGACAACACGCTGCCAGCTGAAATGACACTAAAAAAGAGTCCAGATCATTTTCTGGAAGGAAGTATCACCACACTGAACACAGAGGGAGAATCTAGCGAGGTAAGAGCTGAGTTTCCTATGTGAGAAAAGTAAAAATGTCCGTTTTCAGTGTCATGCAGATCTAAACTAATGCCTCGTATTCTTCTTTACCGAACACTATTTTTTTTATTTGTCTTTAATATCACGGTGCTACTTTGATTGCGTAATCGTGTCTGTCAGCACCACAGCGAATGGACAGCTCACTTGTGTCTCTTGTCATTGTTTTAGCGTAACACAGCGCTGTGTTTTTTTTGAATAGAGGCTTTTCTTAACATAGCATGTATGTTGCTCTAAGATTCTTTCACACATTAGTTCTGATTTTTTTTGGGACAGTTCTTTTCACATAATAGGCTTATTACGCATGTAGTATTAGCCACGAACACAACCAAAGTTGAGTTCAGAGTTGGAATTGTATATATTTCGATTAATATTCTAACACAAGCTTTCTTGTTAAATATTACGTTATATAAAAGCCCAGATGTAATTTTGCATCCATAATAAACAATGTAAGTCTTCAAATTCGTTTCTCTCAGGTGAAATGCGGGATTTGGGCTGCTTTCATCTAGGTAGTCTTGTCTTACAACTGAACATTGATTTAGTGAGTGTGGGATGGTGCACACCATTTTCTGCAGTTTTATTAAAGTACACAGAGTGTCGCTCTCTACCAGCAAGTGATGTTTCACGTTTCTCTCCACCCACTTATGGGCGCAGACTTCGTGAACGTCGTGATAAAGAACAGCAGCGTTTTAGACATTTAGACGACGAGGTGGAGGATATATTTTTGCCTGGATAAATCTGTAAAGGACGGTTATATTCAGGATTTGTCTGCATCTTTCTGCAGAATGGAATACCTGGGTCTCTCTGTCTCTGCACCGATGTTTTGGCTGGCTTTGTTTCCTCTGCTCTTGCGCAGCAGCTATGGAGATGTGACCTATTCTATTCCTGAGGAGATGAAACGCGGGTCTGTAATAGGAAATATAGCCAAGGATCTGGGACTTGATGCTAAAGGACTGTTGTCTCGGAAAGCTCGCTTGGATTTTGATGGTGAAAGCAAACGGTATTGTGATATTAATCTGAACACGGGGGAATTGATTGTTGCTGAAATAATAGACAGAGAGAAGATCTGCGGCACGAGGCTTTCATGCACTTTAAAATATGAAATGATCTTCGAGAACCCTTTAGAATTACATAATATCGTTTTGCAAATACAGGATGTCAATGATAATGCTCCAAAATTTGGGGAAGACGTTGTCAAATTTGAAATCCGCGAGTCAGCAGTCAAAGGCGCTCGCTTTGCTTTAAACCACGCACACGATGCAGATATAGGCCTGAATGGTGTTCAGAGTTACACATTACAGAGGAATGAACACTTTAGTTTAGCCGTGCAAAGTAATACCGGAGGTGAAAAACAAAGCGAATTGGTTTTGCAGAAAGAATTAGACCGTGAAGAACAGAAAGAGCTTACTTTGTTACTAACAGCTGTTGATGGAGGGACTCCACAGAGATCTGGTACTGTAGTTATACACGTCACAGTGCTTGATGCTAACGATAATAAACCAGTGTTTAGTGAAAACCTCTACAAGAAGAACTTGCCTGAAAACTCACCAAGAGGATATGTTGTAATGACTGTGTCTGCTAACGATGCAGATGAGGGGGCAAATGGGGAAGTAACGTATGGATTTGGTCCTGTCACAGACGATACAAAGAAATTATTTTCCCTTAATCATAAAACAGGTGAAGTAAGTGTAATAGGAGAGATTGATTTTGAACTTGAGTCAGTTTATGAATTCAGTATCCAGGCTAAAGATAACTCAGGACAGAGTTCTTTTGCAAAAGTTAAGATTGAAATCACAGATGTCAATGATAATGTCCCAGTTATATTTCTAAAATCTCTGACCAATCCCATCCCTGAGAATGTGTTACCAGGCACAGAGGTGGGCATCATTAATGTTCAGGATAAAGACTCTGGTGTCAATAAACAGGTCCGCTGCTCCATCCAGCAGAATGTTCCTTTCAAACTAAACCCCTCCATTAAAAACTACTATTCCTTAGTAACTACCAGTGAATTAGACCGGGAGCTGATATCAGATTATAACATAACTATCACTGCTACTGACGAGGGGTCTCCACCTTTATCCTCCTCAAAGGCGATTAATTTATCTGTCTCTGACGTCAACGACAACCCTCCTGTATTTGAAGAACAATCCTACAGCGCCTATGTGAGTGAGAATAACAAGCCTGGCTCCTCCATCTGTTCTGTTACTGCCAGAGACCCAGACTGGAGACAGAACGGCACAGTGGTCTATTCTCTAGTGCCCAGTGAGGTCAACGGTGTCCCTGTGTCTTCATATGTGTCCATTAATGGAGACACAGGGGTGATCCATGCTGTGAGAGCCTTTGATTATGAACAGTTTAGGAGCATCAAGGTCCAGGTTGTAGCCAGAGACAACGGTTCTCCTCCCCTCAGCAGTAACGTGACTGTGAGCGTCTTCGTAGCAGATGAGAATGACAACTCTCCCCAGATATTATACCCTGCTCCAGCAGGGAACTCCTTGATGACTGAGATGGTCCCCAAAGCTGCTCTGGCAGGGTCCCTGGTTTCCAAGGTGATAGCTGTGGATGCTGACTCTGGCCAGAACGCCTGGCTTTCCTATCAGATTGTCAAATCCACCGATCCGGGACTTTTCACTATCGGTCTCCACAGTGGAGAGATCAGGGCCCAGCGAGACATTTCTGATTCTGACGGTATGAAGCAGAACCTTGTGATATCTGTGAAAGATAACGGACAGCCCTCCATGTCTACAACCTGTGCTGTTTACCTGCTGATATCAGATAACCTGGCTGAGGTTCCAGAGCTGAAAGACATGTCTTACGAGGGGAAGGATTCTAAACTAACTTCCTACTTGATCATCGCTCTGGTGTCCGTCTCCACCTTCTTCCTGACTTTCATCATTCTCATCCTGGCCGTGAGGTTTTGCCGCAGGAGGAAACCTAGACTGTTGTTTGATGGAGCTGTGGCCATTCCCAGCGCCTATTTCCCTCCTAACTATGCGGAGGTGGATGGAACAGGAACGCTGCGGAGTTCTTACAATTATGACGCTTACCTGACAACGGGCTCACGCACCAGTGACTTCAAGTTTGTCAGATCTTACAATGACAACACGCTGCCAGCTGAAATGACACTAAAAAAGAGTCCAGATCATTTTCTGGAAGGAAGTATCACCACACTGAACACAGAGGGAGAATCTAGCGAGGTAAGAGCTGAATTTCCTATGTGAGAAAAGTAAAAATGTCAGTTTTCACTGCCATGCAGATGAGAATATAAAATATACTTCATATTCTTCTTTAGCGAACATTTTCTTTCTTTTGCTGTCCTTAATTTCACTATACTACTTTGATTGCGTAATCGTGTCTGTGTCAGCACCGCAATGAATGGACAGCTCCCTTGTGTTTCTGTCATTGTTTGAGCGTAACACGACGCTGTGTTTGTCTTGAATAGAGGCTTTACTGAACAAAGTGTTGTTCTAAGATTCTTTCACACATTAGTTATGAAAGGTTTTTACTAATTATTTGTTATAGTAGGTTTGGTATGTATTATTAGCTACTAGCTCAACGAATACAACCGAATTTCAGTTCAGATTTGGAATTGTTTATATTATGATGAATATACACACGCTTACTTGTTAAATGTTGCATTTGATAAAATTCCAGCTCTAATTTGCATCCATAATAAACAATGTAAGTCTTTAAAGTCGTTTCTCTCAGAAATATCGCTGGCTTTGCGCAGCTTTCATCTAGGTAGTCTAGTCTTACATTTTAACATTGACTTATTGAGTGCGGTCTGTTACACACCATTGTCTGCAGTTTTATTAAAGTACACAGAGTGTCGCTCTCTACCAGCAAGTGATGTTTCACGTTTCTCTCCACCCACTTATGGGCGCAGACTTCGTGGACGTCGTGATAAAGAACAGTAGCGTTTTAGACATTTAGACGACGAGAGGAAGGATATATTTTTGCCTGGATAAATCTGTTAAGGCCGGTTATATTCAGGAATTGACTGCATCTTTCTGCAGAATGGAATACCTGGGTCTCTCTGTCTCTGCACCGATGTTTTGGCTGGCTTTGTTTCCTCTGCTCTTGCGCAGCAGCTATGGAGATGTGACCTATTCTATTCCTGAGGAGATGAAACGCGGGTCTGTAATAGGAAATATAGCCAAGGATCTGGGACTTGATGCTAAAGGACTGTTGTCTCGGAAAGCTCGTTTGGATGTTGACGGTGGAACAAAAATGTTTTGTGACATCAATCCAAGCACAGGTGAATTGATTGTCGCTGAAATGATAGACAGAGAGAAGCTTTGCGGCACGAGGCTTTCATGTTCCCTAAAATATGAAATAATATTGGAGCACCCATTAGAATCACACAATATCCTTTTGCAAATTCAAGATGTTAATGATAATGCTCCGCAATTCAGCGAAGATGTTGTCAAATTTGAGATCAGAGAATCAGCAGTGAAGGGCGCTCGCTTTGCTCTGAATCAGGCACATGACGCAGATATAGGACTGAACGGTGTCCAAAGTTACACGTTACAGAGAAACGATCACTTTAGATTGACTGTTCATAACATTGCTGGAGGTGAAAAACAGAGTGAACTGGTTTTAGAGAAAGAATTAGACCGAGAGGTAGAACAGGAGGTGACGTTACTACTTACTGCTGTTGATGGAGGGACTCCGCAAAGATCGGGTACTGTAGTTATACACGTTACCGTGCTTGATGCTAATGATAACAAACCAGTTTTTAGTCAGAATATCTATATTGTTAATTTACCTGAAAAAACTCCCATAGGTTCTGTCTTAATGACTGTATCTGCTTCTGACGCAGACGAGGGGGCAAACGGAGAAGTGACGTATGGATTTGGTCCAATCTCAAACGACGCAAAGCAATTATTTTCACTTAATCCCAAAACAGGTGAAGTAATCGTAATAGGAGACATTGATTTTGAAATTGAGTCATTTTATGAATTCAGTGTCCAAGCTAAAGATAACTCAGGGCAGAGTTCTTTTGCTAAAGTTAAGGTCGATGTTACAGACATTAATGACAATTCCCCTGTCATATCCCTTAAATCTCTGACCAATCCCATCCCTGAGAATGTGTTAGCAGGCACAGAGGTGGGCATCATTAATGTTCAGGATAAAGACTCTGGTGTCAATAAACAGGTCCGCTGCTCCATCCAGCAGAATGTTCCTTTCAAACTAAACCCCTCCATTAAAAACTACTATTCCTTAGTAACTACCAGTGAATTAGACCGGGAGCTGATATCAGATTATAACATAACTATCACTGCTACTGACGAGGGGTCTCCACCTTTATCCTCCTCAAAGACGATTCATTTATCTGTCTCTGATGTCAACGACAACCCTCCTGTGTTTGAAGAACAATCCTACAGCGCCTATGTGAGTGAAAATAACAAGCCTGGCTCCTCCATCTGTTCTGTTACTGCCAGAGACCCAGACTGGAGACAGAACGGCACAGTGGTCTATTCTCTAGTGCCCAGTGAGGTCAACGGTGTCCCTGTGTCTTCATATGTGTCCATTAACGGAGACACAGGGGTGATCCATGCTGTGAGAGTGTTTGATTATGAACAGTTTAGGAGCTTCAAGGTCCAGGTTGTAGCCAGAGACAACGGTTCTCCTCCCCTCAGCAGTAACGTGACTGTGAGCGTCTTCGTAGCAGATGAGAATGACAACTCTCCCCAAATATTATACCCTGCTCCAGCAGGGAACTCCTTGATGACTGAGATGGTTCCCAAAGCTGCTCTTGCAGGGTCCCTGGTTTCCAAGGTGATAGCTGTGGATGCTGACTCTGGCCAGAACGCCTGGCTTTCCTATCAGATTGTCAAATCCACCGATCCGGGACTTTTCACTATCGGTCTCCACAGTGGAGAGATCAGGGCCCAGCGGGACATTTCTGATTCTGACGGTATGAAGCAGAACCTTGTGATATCTGTGAAAGATAACGGACAGCCCTCCATGTCTACAACCTGTGCTGTTTACCTGCTGATATCAGATAACCTGGCTGAGGTTCCAGAGCTGAAAGACATGTCTTACGAGGGGAAGGATTCTAAACTAACTTCCTACTTGATCATCGCTTTGGTGTCCGTCTCCACCTTCTTCCTGACTTTCATCATTCTCATCCTGGCCGTGAGGTTTTGCCGCAGGAGGAAACCTAGACTGTTGTTTGATGGAGCTGTGGCCATTCCCAGCGCCTATTTCCCTCCTAACTATGCGGAGGTGGATGGAACAGGAACGCTGCGGAGTTCTTACAATTATGACGCTTACCTGACAACGGGCTCACGCACCAGTGACTTCAAGTTTGTCAGATCTTACAATGACAACACGCTGCCAGCTGAAATGACACTAAAAAAGAGTCCAGATCATTTTCTGGAAGGAAGTATCACCACACTGAACACAGAGGGAGAATCTTGCGAGGTAAGAAGTCATTTTCTTGTGTGAGAAAAGTAAAAATGTCATTTTTCACTGCCATGCAGATTGGCATATGTAAATATGTTCTTCATAATCTTCTTTACCGAACACCTTTTTCTTTTGCTGTCTATAATATCACGTTGCTACTTTGAATGCGTAATCGTGTCTGTGTCAGCACCACAGCTAATGGACAGCTCTCTTTTGTCTCTGTCAGTGTTTGAGCGTAACACGGCGCTGTGTTTGTTTTGAATAGAGGCTTTTCTGAACAAAGCGAGTCTGTTTCTCTAAGATTCTTTCACACATTAATTATGACATTTTTTGGACATTTTTGAAAATATCTTAGCCTTGTTACGTATGTAGTATTAGCCCCTATCTCAACGAACACGACCGAAGTTCATTTCAAAGTTGGAGTTCTTTATATTTCGATTAATATTCTAACAGAAGCTTTCTTGTTAAATATTACGTTATATAAAAGTCCAGGTGTATTTTTGCATCCATGTAAAACAATGTAAGTCTTCAAATTCGTTTCTCTCAGATGAATTGCGGGCTTTGGGCTGCTTTCATCTAGGTAGTCTTGTCTTACAACTGAACATTGAGGTAGTGAGTGTGGGATGGTGCACACCATTTTCTGCAGTTTTATTAAAGTACACAGAGTGTCGCTCTCTACCAGCAAGTGATGTTTCACTTATCTCTCCACCCACTTATGGGCGCAGACTTCGTGAACGTCGTGATAAAGAACAGTAGCGTTTTAGACATTTAGACGACGAGGTGGATGATATATTTTTGCCTGGATAAATCTCTAAAGGGCGGTTATATTCAGGAATTGTCTGCATCTTTCTGCAGAATGGAATACCTGGGTCTCTCTGTCTCTGCACCGATGTTTTGGCTGGCTTTGTTTCCTCTGCTCTTGCGCAGCAGCTATGGAGATGTGACCTATTCTATTCCTGAGGAGATGAAACGCGGGTCTGTAATAGGAAATATAGCCAAGGATCTGGGACTTGATGCTAAAGGACTGTTGTCACGGAAAGCTCGTTTGGATGTTGATCGAAAAAGTAAACGGTATTGTGATATTAATCTGAACACAGGAGAATTGATTGTCGCTGAAATGATTGACAGAGAGAAGCTTTGCAGCAGAAGGCTTTCATGCACTTTAAAATACGAAATTATCTTGGAGAATCCATTAGAATCACATAACATCGTTTTGCAAATACAGGATGTCAATGATAATGCGCCAAAATTTGGGGAAGATGAAGTTAGATTTGAAATCAGAGAATCAGCAGTCAAAGGCGCTCGATTTCCTTTAAATGAAGCAATTGACGCAGATATAGGCCTGAATGCTGTCCAGGACTATACATTACAAAGGAACGATCACTTCAGTTTAGCTGTTCACAGTAATTCTGGAGGTGGGAAACAAAGTGAACTGGTTTTAGAGAAAGAATTAGATCGTGAACAGCAGCAAGATTTGTCGTTACTACTTACTGCTGTTGATGGAGGGAATCCACAGAGATCTGGTACTGTAGTTATACACGTTACTGTGCTTGACGCTAACGATAATAAACCAATATTCAGTCAGAATTCCTATAAGGTTAATCTGCATGAGAACTCCCCCATAGGTTCTGTAGTCATTACAGTGACTGCTACTGACGCAGATGAGGGGGCTAACGGGGAAGTGACGTATGCATTTGGTCCCACAACAGACGACGTGACTAACTTATTTTCTATAAACCCCAAAACGGGAGAAGTCATCGTAATAGGTGAAATTGATTTTGAAAAAGAGTCATTTTATGAGTTCAGCATCCGCGCTAAAGATAACTCAGGACTGAGCACATCTGCTAACGTTAAAGTTGATATTTTAGACGTTAATGATAATGCTCCATTTATTTCGGTTAAATCTCTGACCAATCCCATCCCTGAGAATGTGTTACCAGGCACAGAGGTGGGCATCATTAATGTACAAGATGAAGACTCTGGTGTCAATAAACAGGTCCGCTGCTCCATCCAGCAGAATGTTCCTTTCAAACTAAACCCCTCCATTAAAAACTACTATTCCTTAGTAACTACCAGTGAATTAGACCGGGAGCTGATATCAGATTATAACATAACTATCACTGCTACTGACGAAGGGTCTCCACCTTTATCCTCCTCAAAGACGATTAATTTATCTGTCTCTGACGTCAACGACAACCCTCCCGTGTTTGAAGAACAATCCTACAGTGCCTATGTGAGTGAAAATAACAAGCCTGGCTCCTCCATCTGTTCTGTTACTGCCAGAGACCCAGACTGGAGACAGAACGGCACAGTGGTCTATTCTCTAGTGCCCAGTGAGGTCAACGGTGTCCCTGTGTCTTCATATGTGTCCATTAACGGAGACACAGGGGTGATCCATGCTGTGAGAGCGTTTGATTATGAACAGTTTAGGAGCTTCAAGGTCCAGGTTGTAGCCAGAGACAACGGTTCTCCTCCACTCAGCAGTAACGTGACTGTGAGCGTCTTCGTAGCAGATGAGAATGACAACTCTCCCCAGATATTATACCCTGCTCCAGAAGGGAACTCCTTGATGACTGAGATGGTCCCCAAAGCTGCTCTGGCAGGGTCCCTGGTTTCCAAGGTGATAGCTGTGGATGCTGACTCTGGCCAGAACGCCTGGCTTTCCTATCAGATTGTCAAATCCACCGATCCAGGACTTTTCACTATCGGTCTCCACAGTGGAGAGATCAGGGCCCAGCGAGACATTTCTGATTCTGACGGTATGAAGCAGAACCTTGTGATATCTGTGAAAGACAACGGACAGCCCTCCATGTCTACAACCTGTGCTGTTTACCTGCTGATATCAGATAACCTGGCTGAGGTTCCAGAGCTGAAAGACATGTCTTACGAGGGGAAGGATTCTAAACTAACTTCCTACTTGATCATCGCTCTGGTGTCGGTCTCCACCTTCTTCCTGACTTTCATCATTCTCATCCTGGCCGTGAGGTTTTGCCGCAGGAGGAAACCTAGACTGTTGTTTGATGGAGCTGTGGCCATTCCCAGCGCCTATTTCCCTCCGAACTATGCGGAGGTGGATGGAACAGGAACGCTGCGGAGTTCTTACAATTATGACGCTTACCTGACAACGGGCTCACGCACCAGCGACTTCAAGTTTGTCAGATCTTACAATGACAACACGCTGCCAGCTGAAATGACACTAAAAAAGAGTCCAGATCATTTTCTGGAAGGAAGTATCACCACACTGAACACAGAGGGAGAATCTAGCGAGGTAAGAACTGATTTTCTTGTGAGAAAAGTAAAAATATCAATTTTCACTGCCTTGCAGATGGGCATATCTAAATACACTTCATAATCTTCTTTACCGAACATTTTTTCTTTTGCTGTCCTTAATATCACGGTGCTAGTTTGATTGCGTCATCGTGTCTGTGTCAGCACCACAGTTAATGGACAGCTCACTTTTGTCTCTGTCAGCGTTTGAGCGTAACACGGCGCTGTGTTTGTTTTGAATAGAGGCTTTACTGAACACAGCGTGTCTGTTCCTCTAAGATTATTTCACACGTTAGTTATGACATTTTTTAGACATTTTTTTTAATATATAAAAGGCTTGTTACGTATGTAGTATAGCCACTTACTCAACGAACACAACCGATGTTGAGTTCAGAGTTGGAATTCTATATATTTCGATTAACATTCTAAACAGAAGCTTTCTTGTTAAATATTACGTTACATAAAAGTCCAGATGTAATTTTGCATCCATAATAAACAATGTAAGTCTTCAAATTTGTATCTCTCAGGTAAAATGCGGGCTTTGGGCTGCTCTCATCTTGGTAGTCTTGTCTTTTAACTGAACATTGAGGTAGTGAGTGTGGGATGGTGCACACCATTTTCTGCAGTTTTATTAAAGTACACAGAGTGTCGCTCTCTACCAGCAAGTGATGTTTCACGTTTCTCTCCACCCACTTATGGGCGCAGACTTCGTGAACGTCGTGATAAAGAACAGTAGCGTTTTAGACATTTAGACGACGAGGTGGATGATATATTTTTGCCTGGATAAATCTCTAAAGGGCGGTTATATTCAGGAATTGTCTGCATCTTTCTGCAGAATGGAATACCTGGGTCTCTCTGTCTCTGCACCGATGTTTTGGCTGGCTTTGTTTCCTCTGCTCTTGCGCAGCAGCTATGGAGATGTGACCTATTCTATTCCTGAGGAGATGAAACGCGGGTCTGTAATAGGAAATATAGCCAAGGATCTGGGACTTGATGCTAAAGGACTGTTGTCACGGAAAGCTCGTTTGGATGTTGATCGAAAAAGTAAACGGTATTGTGATATTAATCTGAACACAGGAGAATTGATTGTCGCTGAAATGATTGACAGAGAGAAGCTTTGCAGCAGAAGGCTTTCATGCACTTTAAAATACGAAATTATCTTGGAGAATCCATTAGAATCACATAACATCGTTTTGCAAATACAGGATGTCAATGATAATGCGCCAAAATTTGGGGAAGATGAAGTTAGATTTGAAATCAGAGAATCAGCAGTCAAAGGCGCTCGATTTCCTTTAAATGAAGCAATTGACGCAGATATAGGCCTGAATGCTGTCCAGGACTATACATTACAAAGGAACGATCACTTCAGTTTAGCTGTTCACAGTAATTCTGGAGGTGGGAAACAAAGTGAACTGGTTTTAGAGAAAGAATTAGATCGTGAACAGCAGCAAGATTTGTCGTTACTACTTACTGCTGTTGATGGAGGGAATCCACAGAGATCTGGTACTGTAGTTATACACGTTACTGTGCTTGACGCTAACGATAATAAACCAATATTCAGTCAGAATTCCTATAAGGTTAATCTGCATGAGAACTCCCCCATAGGTTCTGTAGTCATTACAGTGACTGCTACTGACGCAGATGAGGGGGCTAACGGGGAAGTGACGTATGCATTTGGTCCCACAACAGACGACGTGACTAACTTATTTTCTATAAACCCCAAAACGGGAGAAGTCATCGTAATAGGTGAAATTGATTTTGAAAAAGAGTCATTTTATGAGTTCAGCATCCGCGCTAAAGATAACTCAGGACTGAGCACATCTGCTAACGTTAAAGTTGATATTTTAGACGTTAATGATAATGCTCCATTTATTTCGGTTAAATCTCTGACCAATCCCATCCCTGAGAATGTGTTACCAGGCACAGAGGTGGGCATCATTAATGTACAAGATGAAGACTCTGGTGTCAATAAACAGGTCCGCTGCTCCATCCAGCAGAATGTTCCTTTCAAACTAAACCCCTCCATTAAAAACTACTATTCCTTAGTAACTACCAGTGAATTAGACCGGGAGCTGATATCAGATTATAACATAACTATCACTGCTACTGACGAAGGGTCTCCACCTTTATCCTCCTCAAAGACGATTAATTTATCTGTCTCTGACGTCAACGACAACCCTCCCGTGTTTGAAGAACAATCCTACAGTGCCTATGTGAGTGAAAATAACAAGCCTGGCTCCTCCATCTGTTCTGTTACTGCCAGAGACCCAGACTGGAGACAGAACGGCACAGTGGTCTATTCTCTAGTGCCCAGTGAGGTCAACGGTGTCCCTGTGTCTTCATATGTGTCCATTAACGGAGACACAGGGGTGATCCATGCTGTGAGAGCGTTTGATTATGAACAGTTTAGGAGCTTCAAGGTCCAGGTTGTAGCCAGAGACAACGGTTCTCCTCCACTCAGCAGTAACGTGACTGTGAGCGTCTTCGTAGCAGATGAGAATGACAACTCTCCCCAGATATTATACCCTGCTCCAGAAGGGAACTCCTTGATGACTGAGATGGTCCCCAAAGCTGCTCTGGCAGGGTCCCTGGTTTCCAAGGTGATAGCTGTGGATGCTGACTCTGGCCAGAACGCCTGGCTTTCCTATCAGATTGTCAAATCCACCGATCCAGGACTTTTCACTATCGGTCTCCACAGTGGAGAGATCAGGGCCCAGCGAGACATTTCTGATTCTGACGGTATGAAGCAGAACCTTGTGATATCTGTGAAAGACAACGGACAGCCCTCCATGTCTACAACCTGTGCTGTTTACCTGCTGATATCAGATAACCTGGCTGAGGTTCCAGAGCTGAAAGACATGTCTTACGAGGGGAAGGATTCTAAACTAACTTCCTACTTGATCATCGCTCTGGTGTCGGTCTCCACCTTCTTCCTGACTTTCATCATTCTCATCCTGGCCGTGAGGTTTTGCCGCAGGAGGAAACCTAGACTGTTGTTTGATGGAGCTGTGGCCATTCCCAGCGCCTATTTCCCTCCGAACTATGCGGAGGTGGATGGAACAGGAACGCTGCGGAGTTCTTACAATTATGACGCTTACCTGACAACGGGCTCACGCACCAGCGACTTCAAGTTTGTCAGATCTTACAATGACAACACGCTGCCAGCTGAAATGACACTAAAAAAGAGTCCAGATCATTTTCTGGAAGGAAGTATCACCACACTGAACACAGAGGGAGAATCTAGCGAGGTAAGAACTGATTTTCTTGTGAGAAAAGTAAAAATATCAATTTTCACTGCCTTGCAGATGGGCATATCTAAATACACTTCATAATCTTCTTTACCGAACATTTTTTCTTTTGCTGTCCTTAATATCACGGTGCTAGTTTGATTGCGTCATCGTGTCTGTGTCAGCACCACAGTTAATGGACAGCTCACTTTTGTCTCTGTCAGCGTTTGAGCGTAACACGGCGCTGTGTTTGTTTTGAATAGAGGCTTTACTGAACACAGCGTGTCTGTTCCTCTAAGATTATTTCACACGTTAGTTATGACATTTTTTAGACATTTTTTTTAATATATAAAAGGCTTGTTACGTATGTAGTATAGCCACTTACTCAACGAACACAACCGATGTTGAGTTCAGAGTTGGAATTCTATATATTTCGATTAACATTCTAAACAGAAGCTTTCTTGTTAAATATTACGTTACATAAAAGTCCAGATGTAATTTTGCATCCATAATAAACAATGTAAGTCTTCAAATTTGTATCTCTCAGGTAAAATGCGGGCTTTGGGCTGCTCTCATCTTGGTAGTCTTGTCTTTTAACTGAACATTGAGGTAGTGAGTGTGGGATGGTGCACACCATTTTCTGCAGTTTTATTAAAGTACACAGAGTGTCGCTCTCTACCAGCAAGTGATGTTTCACGTTTCTCTCCACCCACTTATGGGCGCAGACTTCGTGAACGTCGTGATAAAGAACAGCAGCGTTTTAGACATTTAGACGACGAGAGGGAGGATTTTTTTTGCCTGGATAAATCTGTAAAGGACGGTTATATTCAGGAATTGTCTGCATCTTTCTGTAGAATGGAATACCTGGGTCTCTCTGTCTCTGCACCGATGTTTTGGCTGGCTTTGTTTCCTCTGCTCTTGCGCAGCAGCTATGGAGATGTGACCTATTCTATTCCTGAGGAGATGAAACGCGGGTCTGTAATAGGAAATATAGCCAAGGATCTGGGACTTGATGCTAAAGGACTGTTGTCTCGGAAAGCTCGTTTGGATGTTGACGGTGGAAGTAAACGGTATTGTGATATTAATCTGAACACGGGGGAATTAATCGTCTCTGAAATTATCGACAGAGAGAAGCTTTGCGGAAGGAGACTTTCATGCAGCCTGAAATATGAAATGATCTTGGAAAACCCATTAGAGTCACATAACATCGTCCTGCAAGTACAAGATGTTAATGATAATGCTCCGAAGTTTGGGGAAGAAATTGTTAAATTTGAGATTCAAGAATCAGCAGACAAAGGCGCTCGCTTTTCTCTGAATCCAGCTCATGACGCAGATATAGGATTGAACGATGTACAAAGTTACACATTACAGAGGAATGATCACTTTAATTTAGCTGTTCACACTAATCCTGCTGGTGGAAAGCAGAGTGAACTGGTTTTAGAGAAAGAATTAGATCGTGAGGTAGAAGAGGAGGTAACGTTACTACTTACTGCTGTTGATGGAGGGACTCCACAGAGATCTGGTACTGTTCTTATACACGTTACAGTGCTTGATGCTAATGATAATAAACCCGTGTTTAGTGAGAATGTCTACAAGGTTAATATTCCTGAAAACGCCCCTTTAGGTTACGTTGTAATTACCGTGTCTGCTACTGACGCAGATGAGGGGGAAAACGGGGAAGTGACGTACGGATTTGGGCACATTTCAGAAGATGCTTCCCAATTATTTTCCCTTAATCCTAGAACTGGTGAAGTGACTGTGAAAGGTGGGATTGATTTTGAAACAGAATCATTTCATGAATTTAGTGTTCAAGCTAAAGATAATTCTGGGCTGAACTCTTTTGCAAACGTTAAGATTGAAATAACAGATGTCAATGATAATGCACCTGTTATTTCTTTGAAATCCTTGACCAATCCCATCCCTGAGAATGTGTTACCAGGCACAGAGGTGGGCATCATTAATGTTCAGGATAAAGACTCTGGTGTCAATAAACAGGTCCGCTGCTCCATCCAGCAGAATGTTCCTTTCAAACTAAACCCCTCCATTAAAAACTATTATTCCTTAGTAACTACCAGTGAATTAGACCGGGAGCTGATATCAGATTATAACATAACTATCACTGCTACTGACGAGGGGTCTCCACCTTTATCCTCCTCAAAGACCATTCACTTATCTGTCTCTGACGTCAACGACAACCCTCCTGTGTTTGAAGAACAATCCTACAGCGCCTATGTGAGTGAAAATAACAAGCCAGGCTCCTCCATCTGTTCTGTTACTGCCAGAGACCCAGACTGGAGACAGAACGGCACAGTGGTCTATTCTCTAGTGCCCAGTGAGGTCAACGGTGTCCCTGTGTCTTCATATGCGTCCATTAACGGAGACACAGGGGTGATCCATGCTGTGAGAGCGTTTGATTATGAACAGTTTAGGAGCTTCAAGGTCCAGGTTGTAGCCAGAGACAACGGTTCTCCTCCACTCAGCAGTAACGTGACCTTGAGCGTCTTCGTAGCAGATGAGAATGACAACTCTCCCCAGATATTATACCCTGCTCCAGCAGGGAACTCCTTGATGACTGAGATGGTCCCCAAAGCTGCTCTGGCAGGGTCCCTGGTTTCCAAGGTGATAGCTGTGGATGCTGACTCTGGCCAGAACGCCTGGCTTTCCTATCAGATTGTCAAATCCACCGATCCAGGACTTTTCACTATCGGTCTCCACAGTGGAGAGATCAGGGCCCAGCGAGACATTTCTGATTCTGACGGTATGAAGCAGAACCTTGTGATATCTGTGAAAGACAACGGACAGCCCTCCATGTCTACAACCTGTGCTGTTTACCTGCTGATATCAGATAACCTGGCTGAGGTTCCAGAGCTGAAAGACATGTCTTACGAGGGGAAGGATTCTAAACTAACTTCCTACTTGATCATCGCTCTGGTGTCCGTCTCCACCTTCTTCCTGACTTTCATCATTCTCATCCTGGCCGTGAGGTTTTGCCGCAGGAGGAAACCTAGACTGTTGTTTGATGGAGCTGTGGCCATTCCCAGCGCCTATTTCCCTCCTAACTATGCGGAGGTGGATGGAACAGGAACGCTGCGGAGTTCTTACAATTATGACGCTTACCTGACAACGGGCTCACGCACCAGTGACTTCAAGTTTGTTAGATCTTACAATGACAACACGCTGCCAGCTGAAATGACACTAAAAAAGAGTCCAGATCATTTTCTGGAAGGAAGCATCACCACACTGAACACAGAGGGAGAATCTAGCGAGGTAAGAAGTGATTTTCTTGTGTGAGAAAAGTAAAAATGTCATTTTTCACTGCCATGCAGATTGGCATATCTAAATATGTTCTTCATAATCTTCTTTACCGAACACCTTTTTCTTTTGCTGTCTATAATATCACGTTGCTACTTTGATTGCGTAATCGTGTCTGTGTCAGCACCACAGCTAATGGACAGCTCTCTTTTGTCTCTGTCAGTGTTTGAGCGTATCACGGCGCTGTGTTTGTTTTTAATAGAGTCTTTTCTGAACAAAAGCGAGTCTGTTGCTCTAAGATTCTTTCACACATTAGTTATGACATTTTTTGGACATTTTTGAAATTATCGTAGCCTTGTTACGTATGTAGTATTAGCCCCTATCTCAACGAACACGACTGAAGTTCATTTCAGAGTTGGAGTTGTTTATATTTCGATTAATATTCTAACACAAGCTTTCTTGTTAAATATTACGTTATATAAAAGTCCAGATGTAATTTTGCATCCATAATAAACAATGTAAGTCTTCAAATTCGTTTCTCTCAGGAAAAATGCGGACTTTGGGCTGCTTTCATCTAGGTAGTCTTGTCTTACAACTGAATTGAGGTAGTGAGTGTGGTATGGTGCACACCATTTTCTGCAGTTTCATTAAAGTACACAGAGTGTCGCTCTCTACCAGCAAGTGATGTTTCACGTTTCTCTCCACCCACTTATGGGCGCAGACTTCGTGAACGACGTGATAAAGAACAGCAGCGT
Source organism: Neosalanx taihuensis (assembly GCA_030340665.1). NCBI lineage: Eukaryota > Metazoa > Chordata > Actinopteri > Osmeriformes > Salangidae > Neosalanx > Neosalanx taihuensis. Next base: position 8,223,549 of record CM059310.1, read on the forward strand.
TTTAGACAGTTAGACGACGAGGTGGAGGATATATTTTTGCCTGGATAAAACTGTAAAGGACGGTTATATTCAGAAATTGTCTGCATCTTTCTGCAGAATGGAATACCTGGGTCTCTCTGTCTCTGCACCGATGTTTTGGCTGGCTTTGTTTCCTCTGCTCTTGCGCAGCAGCTATGGAGATGTGACCTATTCTATTCCTGAGGAGATGAAACGCGGGTCTGTAATAGGAAATATAGCCAAGGATCTGGGACTTGATGCTAAAGGACTGTTGTCTCGGAAAGCTCGTTTGGATGTTGACGGTGGAAGTAAACGGTATTGTGATATTAATCTGAACACGGGGGAATTGATCATCGCTGAAATTATCGACAGAGAACAGCTTTGCGGCAGGAGGCTTTCTTGCTCCCAGAAATATGAAATTATATTGGAGAACCCATTAGAATCACATAACATCGTTTTACAAATACAAGATATTAATGACAACGCACCAAAATTTGGCAAAGACGTGGTTCGATTTGATATCCGAGAATCAGCAGACAAAGGCGCCAGATTTGCTGTTAATCAGGCTCATGATGCAGATATAGGCCTGAATGCTGTCCAGAGCTACACATTACAGAGGAACAATCATTTCAGTTTGGCTGTTCATACAAACCCTGGAGGTGGAAAGTATGGAGAGTTAGTTTTAGAGAACGATTTAGATCGTGAGAAAGAGCAAAATGTAGAGTTACTACTTACTGCTGTTGATGGAGGGACTCCACAGAGATCCGGTACTGTAGTTATACACGTCACAGTGCTTGATGCTAATGATAATAAACCTGTATTTAGTCAGAATGTGTATAAGGTTAATCTGCCTGAAAACTCCCCTAAGGGTTCTGTTATAATTACTGTTTCTGCTACTGACGCAGACGAGGGGGTAAACGGGGAAGTGACGTACGGATTTGGTCCCGTTTCTGAACAACTGAGTGAGTTATTTTCTCTTGATACAAAATCTGGGGAAATAAGTATCGTTGGAGAGATAGACTTTGAAAAAGAATCAACTCATGAATTGAGCATCCAAGCTGAAGATAACTTCGGGCTGACTTCCTTTGCCAATGTTATAGTTGACATAACTGACATTAATGATAATGCCCCAATTATCTCTCTTAAATCTCTGACCAATCCCATCCCTGAGAATGTGTTACCAGGCACAGAGGTGGGCATCATTAATGTTCAGGATAAAGACTCTGGTGTCAATAAACAGGTCCGCTGCTCCATCCAGCAGAATGTTCCTTTCAAACTAAACCCCTCCATTAAAAACTACTATTCCTTAGTAACTACCAGTGAATTAGACCGGGAGCTGATATCAGATTATAACATAACTATCACTGCTACTGACGAGGGGTCTCCACCTTTATCCTCCTCAAAGACCATTCATTTATCTGTCTCTGACGTCAACGACAACCCTCCTGTGTTTGAAGAACAATCCTACAGCGCCTATGTGAGTGAAAATAACAAGCCTGGCTCCTCCATCTGTTCTATTACTGCCAGAGACCCAGACTGGAGACAGAACGGCACAGTGGTCTATTCTCTAGTGCCCAGTGAGGTCAACGGGGTCCCTGTGTCTTCATATGTGTCCATTAACGGAGACACAGGGGTGATCCATGCTGTGAGAGCGTTTGATTATGAACAGTTTAGGAGCTTCAAGGTCCAGGTTGTAGCCAGAGACAACGGTTCTCCTCCACTCAGCAGTAACGTGACTGTGAGCGTCTTCGTAGCCGATGAGAATGACAACTCTCCCCAGATATTATACCCTGCTCCAGCAGGGAACTCCTTGATGACTGAGATGGTCCCCAAAGCTGCTCTGGCAGGGTCCCTGGTTTCCAAGGTGATAGCTGTGGATGCTGACTCTGGCCAGAACGCCTGGCTTTCCTATCAGATTGTCAAATCCACCGATCCAGGACTTTTCACTATCGGTCTCCACAGTGGAGAGATCAGGGCCCAGCGAGACATTTCTGATTCTGACGGTATGAAGCAGAACCTTGTGATATCAGTGAAAGATAACGGACAGCCCTCCATGTCTACAACCTGTGCTGTTTACCTGCTGATATCAGATAACCTGGCTGAGGTTCCAGAGCTGAAAGACATGTCTTACGAGGGGAAGGATTTTAAACTAACTTCCTACTTGATCATCGCTCTGGTGTCCGTCTCCACCTTCTTCCTGACTTTCATCATTCTCATCCTGGCCGTGAGGTTTTGCCGCAGGAGGAAACCTAGACTGTTGTTTGATGGAGCTGTGGCCATTCCCAGCGCCTATTTCCCTCCTAACTATGCGGAGGTGGATGGAACAGGAACGCTGCGGAGTTCTTACAATTATGACGCTTACCTGACAACGGGCTCACGCACCAGTGACTTCAAGTTTGTCAGATCTTACAATGACAACACGCTGCCAGCTGAAATGACACTAAAAAAGAGTCCAGATCATTTTCTGGAAGGAAGTATCACCACACTGAACACAGAGGGAGAATCTAGCGAGGTAAGAACCATTTCAGCACCACAGCTAATGGACAGCCCTCTTTTGTTTCTGTCAGCGTTTGACCGTAACACGGCGCTGTGTTTGTCTTGAATAGAGGCTTTACTTAACAAATTGTGTCTGTTGTTCCAAAATTCTTTAACACATTAGTTATGAAAGGTTTTTACTAATTATTTTATAATAGGTTTGTTACGTATGTAGTTGTTAGCTACTAACTCAACGAACACAACCGAAGTTCAATTCAGATTTTGAAATGTTTATATTTTAAAGAATATACACAGGCTTAAATGTTGCATTTGATAAAATTCCAGCTTCAATTAGCATCCATAATAAGCAATGTAAGTCTTCAAAGTCGTTTCTCTCAGATAAATTGCTGGCTTTGCGCATCTTTCATCTTGGTACTCTAGACTTACATTTTAACATTGAGGTCGTGAGTGCGGTCTGTTACACACTGTTCTCTGCAGTTTTATTAAAGTACACAGAGTGTCGCTCTCTACCAGCAAGTGATGTTTCACGTTTCTCTCCACCCACTTATGGGCGCAGACTTCGTGAACGTCGTGATAAAGAACAGCAGCGTTTTAGACATTTAGACGACAAGGTGGAGGATATATTTTTGCCTGGATAAATCTGTAAAAGACGGTTATATTCAGGAATTGTCTGCATCTTTCTGCAGAATGGAATACCTGGGTCTCTCTGTCTCTGCACCGATGTTTTGGCTGGCTTTGTTTCCTCTGCTCTTGCGCAGCAGCTATGGAGATGTGACCTATTCTATTCCTGAGGAGATGAAACGCGGGTCTGTAATAGGAAATATAGCCAAGGATCTGGGACTTGATGCTAAAGGACTGTTGTCAAGGAAAGCTCGCTTGGATGTTGACGGTGAAAGCAAACGGTATTGTGATATTAATCTGAAGACAGGAGAATTGATCGTCGCTGAAATAATAGACAGGGAACAGCTTTGTGGCAGAAGAATTTCTTGTTACCTGAAATATGAAATTATCCTGGAAAGTCCATTAGAATCTCATAATATTGTTTTACAAATACAAGATATGAATGATAACAGTCCGCATTTCGCAGAGGATGTCGTGAAGTTTGAGATCCAAGAGTCAGCAGTTAAAGGCGCAAGATTCGCTGTTAATCAGGCACTTGACGCAGACATAGGCGTTAATGCGGTTCAGGACTACACATTACAAAGGAACGACCACTTCAGTTTAGCTGTGCATGCCAATCCTGGAGGTGGGAAACACGGTGAACTGATTTTAGAGAAAGAATTAGATCGTGAACAACAGGAAGAGTTGACTTTAATACTTACTGCTGTAGATGGAGGGACTCCACAGAGATCTGGTACTGTAGTTATACACGTTACAGTGCTCGATGCTAACGATAATAAACCGATATTTACTCAGAATATATATCAAATTAATCTGCCTGAAAACTCCCCTGTAGGCTTTGGTGTAATTAATGTGTCTGCTACAGACGCAGACGAAGGGGCAAACGGAGAAGTGACGTATGGATTTGGTCCTGTCTCTGACGATGTAAAGCAATTATTTTCCCTAAATCCCAAAACTGGTGCGGTAAATATAATTGGAGTTATGGATTTTGAAAAAGAGTCAATTTATGAATTCAGTATTCAAGCAAAAGACAACTATGGTCTTACTTCATTTGCCAACGTCAAGGTTGATATTATTGATGTAAATGATAATGCTCCAATTATCTCTCTCAAATCTCTAACCAATCCCATCCCTGAGAATGTGTTACCAGGCACAGAGGTGGGCATCATTAATGTTCAGGATAAAGACTCTGGTGTCAATAAACAGGTCCGCTGCTCCATCCAGCAGAATGTTCCTTTCAAACTAAACCCCTCCATTAAAAACTACTATTCCTTAGTAACTACCAGTGAATTAGACCGGGAGCTGATATCAGATTATAACATAACTGTCACTGCTACTGACGAGGGGTCTCCACCTTTATCCTCCTCAAAGACGATTCATTTATCTGTCTCTGACGTCAACGACAACCCTCCTGTGTTTGAAGAACAATCGTACAGCGCCTATGTGAGTGAAAATAACAAGCCTGGCTCCTCCATCTGTTCTGTTACTGCCAGAGACCCAGACTGGAGACAGAACGGCACAGTGGTCTATTCTCTAGTGCCCAGTGAGGTCAACGGTGTTCCTGTGTCTTCATATGTGTCCATTAACGGAGACACAGGGGTGATCCATGCTGTGAGAGCGTTTGATTATGAACAGTTTAGGAGCTTCAAGGTCCAGGTTGTAGCCAGAGACAACGGTTCTCCTCCACTCAGCAGTAACGTGACTGTGAGCGTCTTCGTAGCAGATGAGAATGACAACTCTCCCCAGATATTATACCCTGCTCCAGCAGGGAACTCCTTGATGACTGAGATGGTCCCCAAAGCTGCTCTGGCAGGGTCCCTGGTTTCCAAGGTGATAGCTGTAGATGCTGACTCTGGCCAGAACGCCTGGCTTTCCTATCAGATTGTCAAATCCACCGATCCGGGACTTTTCACTATCGGTCTCCACAGTGGAGAGATCAGGGCCCAGCGGGACATTTCTGATTCTGACGGTATGAAGCAGAACCTTGTGATATCAGTGAAAGATAACGGACAGCCCTCCATGTCTACAACCTGTGCTGTTTACCTGCTGATATCAGATAACCTGGCTGAGGTTCCAGAGCTGAAAGACATGTCTTACGAGGGGAAGGATTCTAAACTAACTTCCTACTTGATCATCGCTCTGGTGTCCGTCTCCACCTTCTTCCTGACTTTCATCATTCTCATCCTGGCCGTGAGGTTTTGCCGCAGGAGGAAACCTAGACTGTTGTTTGATGGAGCTGTGGCCATTCCCAGCGCCTATTTCCCTCCTAACTATGCGGAGGTGGATGGAATAGGAACGCTGCGGAGTTCTTACAATTATGACGCTTACCTGACAACGGGCTCACGCACCAGTGACTTCAAGTTTGTCAGATCTTACAACGACAACACGCTGCCAGCTGAAATGACACTAAAAAAGAGTCCAGATCATTTTCTGGAAGGAAGTATCACCACACTGAACACAGAGGGAGAATCTAGCGAGGTAAGAACTGATTTTCTTCTTTGAAAAAAGTAACCATTTCCGTTTTCACTGCCATGCAGATGAGCATATAAAATATACTTAATATTATTTTTTACCGAACACTTTTTCTTTTGATGTCCTTAATATCACGGTTCTCTTTTGATTGCGTAATCGTGTCTGTGTCAGCACCACAGTGAATGGACAGCTCCCTTTTGTCGCTGTCCTTGTTTGAGCGTAACACGGCGCTGTGCTTGATTTGAATAGAGGCTTTTCTGAACAAAGCGTGTCTGTTGCTCTAAGAATCTTTCAAACATTAGTTATGACATTTTTGGATTAAAAAATACATAATAGGCTTGTTACATTTGTAGTGTTAGCCACTAACTCAATGAACACAACCGAAGTTCAGTTCATAGTTGGAATTATATATATTTCGATTCATATTCTAAAACAAGCTGTCTTGTTAAATATTACGTTATATAAAAGTCCAGATGTAATTTTGCATCCATAATAAACAATGTAAGTCTTCAATTTAGTTTCTCTCAGGAAAATTGCGGGATTTGGGCTGCTCTCGTCTTGGTAGTCTTGTCTTACAACTGAACATTGAGGTAGTGAGTGTGGGATGGTGCACACCATTTTCTGCAGTTTTATTAAAGTACACAGAGTGTCGCTCTCTACCAGCAAGTGATGTTTCACGTTTCTCTCCACCCACTTATGGGCGCAGACTTCGTGAACGTCGTGATTAAGAACAGTAGCGTTTTAGACATTTAGACGACGAGAGGGAGGATTTTTTTGCCAGGACAAATCTGTAACGGACGGTTATATTCAGGAATTGTCTGCATCTTTCTGCAGAATGGAATACCTGGGTCTCTCTGTCTCTGCACCGATGTTTTGGCTGGCTTTGTTTCCTCTGCTCTTGCGCAGCAGCTATGGAGATGTGACCTATTCTATTCCTGAGGAGATGAAACGCGGGTCTGTAATAGGAAATATAGCCAAGGATCTGGGACTTGATGCTAAAGGACTGTTGTCTCGGAAAGCTCGGTTGGATGTTGACGGTGGAAGTAAACGGTATTGTGATATTAATCTGAACACGGGGGAATTGATCGTCGCTGAAAGAATAGATAGAGAAGAGCTTTGCGGTAGCATGCTTTCTTGCAACCTAAAATATGAAATGATAATGGAAAACCCCCTAGAATTACACAATATAGTTCTGCAAATTCAAGACGTCAATGATAATGTTCCAAAATTTGGGGAAGACATTATCAAATTTGAAATCCGAGAATCAGCAGATAAAGGCGCTCGTTTTTCTCTGAACCAGGCACTTGACGAAGACGTTGGCTTAAATGCTGTACAAAGTTACGCCTTACAAAGAAATGATCATTTCAGTTTGGCAGTACAAACAAATCCTGCAGGTGGAAAACACGGTGAATTGGTTTTAGAGAAAGAATTAGATCGTGAGGTAGAACAGGAGGTGACATTGCTACTTACTGCTGTAGATGGAGGGACTCCACAGAGATCCGGTACTGTAGTAATACACGTTACCGTGCTTGATGCAAACGATAATAAACCTGTATTTAGTCAGAATATCTATACGGCAAATCTGCTTGAAGACACACCAATAGGTTCTGTCTTGATGTCTGTGTCTGCTACTGACGCTGATGAGGGGGCAAACGGGGAAGTGACGTACGGATTTGGTCCTATATCGGACGATGTAAAAAAATTGTTTTCCCTTAATCCAAAAACCGGAGTCATAAGTGCAGTTGGCGAATTTGATTTTGAAAAGAAGACTGTTCATGAATTCAGCATTCAAGCTAAAGACAATGCTGGACTTACCTCCTTTGCTAACGTTAAAATTGAAATAACTGATGTAAATGATAATGCCCCTGTTATCTCTCTGAAATCTCTGACCAATCCCATCCCTGAGAATGTGTTACCAGGCACAGAGGTGGGCATCATTAATGTTCAGGATAAAGACTCTGGTGTCAATAAACAGGTCCGCTGCTCCATCCAGCAGAATGTTCCTTTCAAACTAAACCCCTCCATTAAAAACTACTATTCCTTAGTAACTACCAGTGAATTAGACCGGGAGCTGATATCAGATTATAACATAACTATCACTGCTACTGACGAGGGGTCTCCACCTTTATCCTCCTCAAAGACCATTCATTTATCTGTCTCTGACGTCAACGACAACCCTCCTGTGTTTGAAGAACAATCCTACAGCGCCTATGTGAGTGAAAATAACAAGCCTGGCTCCTCCATCTGTTCTGTTACTGCCAGAGACCCAGACTGGAGACAGAACGGCACAGTGGTCTTTTCTCTAGTGCCTAGTGAGGTCAACGGTGTCCCTGTGTCTTCATATGTGTCCATTAACGGAGACACAGGGGTGATCCATGCTGTGAGGGCGTTTGATTATGAACAGTTTAGGAGCTTCAAGGTCCAGGTTGTAGCCAGAGACAACGGTTCTCCTCCACTCAGCAGTAACGTGACTGTGAGCGTCTTCGTAGCAGATGAGAATGACAACTCTCCCCAGATATTATACCCTGCTCCAGCAGGGAACTCCTTGATGACTGAGATGGTCCCCAAAGCTGCTCTGGCAGGGTCCCTGGTTTCCAAGGTGATAGCTGTGGATGCTGACTCTGGCCAGAATGCCTGGCTTTCCTATCAGATTGTCAAATCCACCGATCCGGGACTTTTCACTATCGGTCTCCACAGTGGAGAGATCAGGGCCCAGCGGGACATTTCTGATTCTGACGGTATGAAGCAGAACCTTGTGATATCTGTGAAAGATAACGGACAGCCCTCCATGTCTACAACCTGTGCTGTTTACCTGCTGATATCAGATAACCTGGCTGAGGTTCCAGAGCTGAAAGACATGTCTTACGAGGGGAAGGATTCTAAACTAACTTCCTACTTGATCATCGCTCTGGTGTCCGTCTCCACCTTCTTCCTGACTTTCATCATTCTCATCCTGGCCGTGAGGTTTTGCCGCAGGAGGAAACCTAGACTGTTGTTTGATGGAGCTGTGGCCATTCCCAGCGCCTATTTCCCTCCTAACTATGCGGAGGTGGATGGAACAGGAACGCTGCGGAGTTCTTACAATTATGACGCTTACCTGACAACGGGCTCACGCACCAGTGACTTCAAGTTTGTCAGATCTTACAACGACAACACGCTGCCAGCTGAATTGACACTAAAAAAGAGTCCAGATCATTTTCTGGAAGGAAGTATCACCACACTAAACACAGAAGGAGAATCTAGCGAGGTAAGAACTGATTTTCTTGTGTGAGAAAAGTAAAAATATCCCTTTTCACTGCCGTGCAGATGAGCATATAAAATATACTTCATATTCTTCTTTACCGAACACTTTTTTCCTTTTGCTGTCTATAATATCACGGTGCTACTTTGATTGTGTAATCGTGTCTGTGTCAGCACCACAGCTAATGGACAACTCCCTTTTTTCTGTCATTGTTTGAGCGTAACACGGCGCTGTGCTCGTCTTAAATAGAGGCTTTACTGAAAAATGTGTGTTGTTGTTCTAAGATACTTTCACATATTAGTTATGACATTTTGTTATTTTTGTTATTTTTAATATAAAAGTCTTGTTACGTATGCAGTATAGCCACTAACTCAACGAACATAACCGAAGTTCAGTTCAGACTTGGAATAGTATATATTTCGATTAATATTCTAACAGAAGCTTTCTCGTTAAATATTTCCTTACATAAAAGTCCAGATGTAATTTTGCATCCATAATAAACAATGTAAGTCTTCAAATTCGTATCTCTCAGGTAAATTGCGGGCTTTGGGCTGCTTTCATCTAGGTAGTCTTGTCTTACAACTGAACATTGAGGTAGTGAGTGTGGGATGGTGCACACCATTTTCTGCAGTTTTATTAAAGTACACAGAGTGTCGCTCTCTACCAGCAAGTGATGTTTCACGTTTCTCTCCACCCACTTATGGGCGCAGACGAACGTCGTGATAAAGAACAGTAGCGTTTTAGTCTTTTAGACGACGAGGTGGAGGATATATTTTTGCCTGGATAAATCTGTAACGGACGGTTATATTCAGGAATTGTCTGCATCTTTCTGCAGAATGGAATACCTGGGTCTCTCTGTCTCTGCACCGATGTTTTGGCTGGCTTTGTTTCCTCTGCTCTTGCGCAGCAGCTATGGAGATGTGACCTATTCTATTCCTGAGGAGATGAAACGCGGGTCTGTAATAGGAAATATAGCCAAGGATCTGGGACTTGATGCTAAAGGACTGTTGTCACGGAAAGCTCGCTTGGATGTTGATCGTAGAAGTAAACGGTATTGTGATATTAATCTGAACACGGGGGAATTAATTGTCAATGAAAAGATCGACCGAGAAGAGCTATGCGGAACGAGGCTTTCATGCAATTTAAAATATGAAATGATTCTAGAGAACCCGTTAGAATCACATAACATCGTTTTGCAAATACAAGATGTCAACGATAATACTCCACAATTTGGCGAAGATTTTGTGAAATTTGAGATCAGAGAGTCAGCTGGTAAAGGCGCTCGATTTGCTCTAAATCAGGCACATGACGCAGATATAGGACTGAACGGTGTTCAAAGCTACACTTTACAAAAGAACAATCACTTTAGTTTGGATGTACAAAGTATTGCTGGAGGTGAAAAACTGAGTGAACTGGTCTTGGAGAAAGAATTAGATCGTGAGTTAGAACAGGAGGTGTCGTTACTACTTACTGCTGTAGATGGAGGAACTCCACAGAGATCTGGTACTGTAGTTATACACGTCACAGTGCTTGATGCTAATGATAATAAACCTGTATTTAGTGAGACTATCTACACTGCTAATCTACCTGAAAACGCTCCCATAGGTTCTGTCCTAATGACTGTGACTGCTACTGACGCAGATGAGGGGGCAAATGGGGAAGTGACGTATGTATTTGGTCCAATCTCAAACAGTGCCAAGCAATTATTTTCCCTAAATCCCAAAACAGGAGAAATAATCATAATAGGAGAGCTTGATTTCGAAACTGAGTCATTTTATGAATTCAGTATCCAAGCCAAAGATAACTCAGGGCAGAGTTCTTTTGCTAAAGTTAAGATTGATGTTACTGACATTAATGACAATTCCCCTGTCATATCTCTTAAATCCCTGACAAATCCCATCCCTGAGAATGTGTTACCAGGCACAGAGGTGGGCATCATTAATGTACAAGATGAAGACTCTGGTGTCAATAAACAGGTCCGCTGCTCCATCCAGCAGAATGTTCCTTTCAAACTAAACCCTTCCATTAAAAACTACTATTCCTTAGTAACTACCAGTGAATTAGACCGGGAGCTGATATCAGATTATAACATAACTATCACTGCTACTGATGAGGGGTCTCCACCTTTATCCTCCTCAAAGACGATTCATTTATCTGTCTCTGACGTCAACGACAACCCTCCTGTGTTTGAAGAACAATCCTACAGCGCCTATGTGAGTGAAAATAACAAGCCTGGCTCCTCCATCTGTTCTGTTACTGCCAGAGACCCAGACTGGAGACAGAACGGCACAGTGGTCTATTCTCTAGTGCCCAGTGAGGTCAACGGTGTCCCTGTGTCTTCATATGTGTCCATTAACGGAGACACAGGGGTGATCCATGCTGTGAGAGCGTTTGATTATGAACAGTTTAGGAGCTTCAAGGTCCAGGTTGTAGCCAGAGACAACGGTTCTCCTCCACTCAGCAGTAACGTGACTGTGAGCGTCTTCGTAGCAGATGAGAATGACAACTCTCCCCAGATATTATACCCTGCTCCAGCAGGGAACTCCTTGATGACTGAGATGGTCCCCAAAGCTGCTCTGGCAGGGTCCCTGGTTTCCAAGGTGATAGCTGTGGATGCTGACTCTGGCCAGAACGCCTGGCTTTCCTATCAGATTGTCAAATCCACCGATCCGGGACTTTTCACTATCGGTCTCCACAGTGGAGAGATCAGGGCCCAGCGGGACATTTCTGATTCTGACGGTATGAAGCAGAACCTTGTGGTATCTGTGAAAGATAACGGACAGCCCTCCATGTCTACAACCTGTGCTGTTTACCTGCTGATATCAGATAACCTGGCTGAGGTTCCAGAGCTGAAAGACATGTCTTACGAGGGGAAGGATTCTAAACTAACTTCCTACTTGATCATCGCTCTGGTGTCCGTCTCCACCTTCTTCCTGACTTTCATCATTCTCATCCTGGCCGTGAGGTTTTGCCGCAGGAGGAAACCTAGACTGTTGTTTGATGGAGCTGTGGCCATTCCCAGCGCCTATTTCCCTCCTAACTATGCGGAGGTGGATGGAACAGGAACGCTGCGGAGTTCTTACAATTATGACGCTTACCTGACAACGGGCTCACGCACCAGTGACTTCAAGTTTGTCAGATCTTACAATGACAACACGCTGCCGGCTGAAATGACACTAAAAAAGAGTCCAGATCATTTTCTGGAAGGAAGTATCACCACACTGAACACAGAGGGAGAATCTAGCGAGGTAAGAACTGATTTTCTTGTGTGAGAAAAGTAAAAATATCCCTTTTCACTGCCGTGCAGATGAGCATATAAAATATACTTCATATTCTTCTTTACAAAACATTTTTTTTCCTTTTGCTGTCCTAATAACACGGTGCAACTTTGATTGCGTAATCGTGTCTGTGTCAGCACCACAGCTAATGGACAGCTCTCTTTTGTTTCTGTCAGCGTTTGAGCGTAACACGGGGCTGTGCTTTTCTTGAGTAGAGGCTTTACTGGACAAAATGTGTCCGTTATTCTATTAGTAAAATGAAAAAAATAAATACAAACATTTGAACATTATTCATGAAATGTGTTTTACCAATTATCTCAATAATAGTCATGTTTCGGATATAATAATAGCTAGTAATTCAACGACCACACCCGAGCTGCAAATCAGAGTGGAATAATTAATATTTAGATGAATATTCACCTGCTTACTTGATATATATATATGACGTTATATTAAAGTCCAGATATTGATTTGCATCCAAAAACAACGTTAGACTTCTAAATCGTTGATAATAGATACATTGTAGTGGTTATGGGCGGAGCCAGTTCTGAAAGGACATTCAGGCCGCCCGCGTCATCACTCATTCATACGCTCAGTATACACTCAATTATACACTCAGTTTACATTATCACTAGTTACACACTCAGTATATCATCACTCAACTACACACTCTAGTATACATCATTCATTACACACACCTCATCATACGTCATCACTCATTTTCTCACATGCACCAGCAGCGCAGGCATTCGGCTAAGCGAGCGTAATCGCTCCAGGACACACCTGACTCAGCCAGCGCAAGCCTATTGGGCACTAGTCCGGGAAGTCGGGTTCAAAGGCCGCGCGGAAATTCAACACTCACCCGACTGTCTAATGATCAGTGCTGCTGCCACCCGTCACCATCCCCTTCTCCCCCTGTCGTTTTGTCTGTCTGTTTTTTTCCGTTTGTCTATTTGCATGTTTTTTATGTTGTCTATCAGGGGGATTATATATATCCTATTGCTCCATGCCTCTGTCACATATGTTGCACGTATGTGTCGCTTGAGGCGGTAGGGAGCGCTCCCCTTAGACATTCCACTCCACCAAAGTAAGATATATTTCCATGTCATGGTTAAATAAAAGCATATTTATATCAAATCAATCACGTGAATGTTTTGACTGAACTACAGATTTCGACTTAATTGCCTTTTCAGTGAACATTGAGTCAGTGAGTTTGGTATGGTGCGATCTGTTCTCTGCAGTTTTATTAAAGTACACAGAGTGTCGCTCTCTACCAGCAAGTGATGTTTCACGTTTCTCTCCACCCACTTATGGGCGCAGACTTCGTGAACGTCGTGATAAAGAACAGCAGCGTTTTAGACATTTAGACGACGAGGTGGAGGATATATTTTTGCCTGGATAAAACTGTAAAGGACGGTTATATTCAGGAATTGTCTGCATCTTTCTGCAGAATGGAATACCTGGGTCTCTCTGTCTCTGCAACGATGTTTTGGCTGGCTTTGTTTCCTCTGCTCTTGCGCAGCAGCTATGGAGATGTGACCTATTCTATTCCTGAGGAGATGAAACGCGGGTCTGTAATAGGAAATATAGCCAAGGATCTGGGACTTGATGCTAAAGGACTGTTGTCACGGAAAGCTCGTTTGGATGTTGACGGTGGAAGCAAACGGTATTGTGATATTAATCTGAACACGGGGGAATTGATCATCGCTGAAATGATAGACAGAGAGAAGCTTTGCGGCAGGAGACTTTCATGCGCATTAAAATATGAAATGATTTTGGAGAACCCGTTAGAATCACATAACATCGTTTTGCAAATACAAGATATTAATGATAATGCTCCACGATTCGGGGAAGATGTTGTCAAATTTGAGATTCAAGAGTCTGCAGTAAAAGGCGCTCGATATCCTCTAAATCACGCACATGACGCAGATATAGGCCTAAACGCTGTACAAAGCTACTCTTTACAGAGGAACAATCACTTTAGTTTAGCTGTTAATACTAACACTGCAGGTGGCAAACATAGTGAACTAATTTTAGATAAAGAATTAGATCGTGAACAGCAGCAAGAATTGTCGTTACTACTTACTGCTGTTGATGGAGGGACTCCACAGAGATCTGGTACTGTAGTTATACACGTCACAGTGCTTGATGCTAACGATAATAAACCCATGTTTAGTCAAAATGTCTACAGCGTTAATTTGCTAGAAAACTCCCCTATAAGTTCTGTTATAATTACTGTTTCTGCTACTGACGCAGATGAGGGGGTAAACGGGGAAGTGACGTACGGATTTGGTCCCATTTCAGAGGAATCCACACAATTATTTTCCCTTAATCCCAAAACAGGTGAAATAACTGTGATAGGAGAGATTGATTTTGAAACAGATTCATTTCATGAACTCAGTGTCCAAGCCAAAGACAACTCAGGGCTCAGTTCGTTTGCCAACGTCAAGGTTCAGATAGTAGATATTAATGATAACGTCCCACTTATTTCTCTCAAATCTCTGACCAATCCCATCCCTGAGAATGTGTTACCAGGCACAGAGGTGGGCATCATTAATGTTCAGGATAAAGACTCTGGTGTCAATAAACAGGTCCGCTGCTCCATCCAGCAGAATGTTCCTTTCAAACTAAACCCCTCCATTAAAAACTACTATTCCTTAGTAACTACCAGTGAATTAGACCGGGAGCTGATATCAGATTATAACATAACTATCACTGCTACTGACGAGGGGTCTCCACCTTTATCCTCCTCAAAGACAATTCATTTATCCGTCTCCGACGTCAACGACAACCCTCCTGTGTTTGAAGAACAATCCTACAGCGCCTATGTGAGTGAAAATAACAAGCCTGGCTCCTCCATCTGTTCTGTTACTGCCAGAGACCCAGACTGGAGACAGAACGGCACAGTGGTCTATTCTCTAGTGCCCAGTGAGGTCAACGGTGTCCCTGTGTCTTCATATGTGTCCATTAACGGAGACACAGGGGTGATCCATGCTGTGAGAGCGTTTGATTATGAACAGTTTAGGAGCTTCAAGGTCCAGGTTGTAGCCAGAGACAACGGTTCTCCTCCACTCAGCAGTAACGTGACTGTGAGCGTCTTCGTAGCAGATGAGAATGACAACTCTCCCCAGATATTATACCCTGCTCCAGCAGGGAACTCCTTGATGACTGAGATGGTCCCCAAAGCTGCTCTGGCAGGGTCCCTGGTTTCCAAGGTGATAGCTGTGGATGCTGACTCTGGCCAGAACGCCTGGCTTTCCTATCAGATTGTCAAATCCACCGATCCGGGACTTTTCACTATCGGTCTCCACAGTGGAGAGATCAGGGCCCAGCGGGACATTTCTGATTCTGACGGTATGAAGCAGAACCTTGTGATATCTGTGAAAGATAACGGACAGCCCTCCTTGTCTACAACCTGTGCTGTTTACCTGCTGATATCAGATAACCTGGCTGAGGTTCCAGAGCTGAAAGACATGTCTTACGAGGGGAAGGATTCTAAACTAACTTCCTACTTGATCATCGCTCTGGTGTCCGTCTCCACCTTCTTCCTGACTTTCATCATTCTCATCCTGGCCGTGAGGTTTTGCCGCAGGAGGAAACCTAGACTGTTGTTTGATGGAGCTGTGGCCATTCCCAGCGCCTATTTCCCTCCTAACTATGCGGAGGTGGATGGAACAGGAACGCTGCGGAGTTCTTACAATTATGACGCTTACCTGACAACGGGCTCACGCACCAGCGACTTCAAGTTTGTCAGATCTTACAATGACAACACGCTGCCAGCTGAAATGACACTAAAAAAGAGTCCAGATCATTTTCTGGAAGGAAGTATCACCACACTGAACACAGAGGGAGAATCTAGCGAGGTAAGAACTGATTTTCTTGAGTGAGAAAAGTAAAAATATAAATTTTCACTGCCTTGCAGATGGGCATATCTAAATACACTCCATAATCTTCTTTACCGAACATTTTTTCTTTTGCTGTCCTTAATATCACGGTGCTACTTTGATTGCGTCATCGTGTCTGTGTCAGCACCACAGCTAATGGACAGCTCACTTTTGTCTCTGTCAGCGTTTGAGCGTAACACGGCGCTGTGTTTGTTTTGAATAGAGGCTTTACTGAACACAGCGTGTCTGTTCCTCTAAGATTATTTCACACGTTAGTTATGACATTTTTTAGACATTTTTTTTAATATATAAAAGGCTTGTTACGGATGTAGTATAGCCACTAACTCAACGAACACAACCGAAGTTGAGTTCAGAGTTGGAATTCTATATATTTCGATTCAGATGTAATTTTGCATCCATAATAAACAATGTAAGTCTTCAAATTCGTATCTCTCAGGAAAATTGCGGGCTTTGGGCTGCTCTCGTCTTGGTAGTCTTGTCTTACAACTGAACATTGAGGTAGTGAGTGTGGGATGGTGCACACCATTTTCTGCAGTTTTATTAAAGTACACAGAGTGTCGCTCTCTACCAGCAAGTGATGTTTCACGTTTCTCTCCACCCACTTATGGGCGCAAACTTCGTGAACGTCGTGATAAAGAACAGTTGCGTTTTAGACATTTAGACGACGAGGTGGAGGATATATTTTTGTCTGGATAAATCTGTAAAGGACGGTTATATTCAGGAATTGTCTGCATCTTTCTGCAGAATGGAATACCTGGGTCTCTCTGTCTCTGCACCGATGTTTTGGCTGGCTTTGTTTCCTCTGCTCTTGCGCAGCAGCTATGGAGATGTGACCTATTCTATTCCTGAGGAGATGAAACGCGGGTCTGTAATAGGAAATATAGCCAAGGATCTGGGACTTGATGCTAAAGGACTGTTGTCTCGGAAAGCTCGTTTGGATGTTGACGGTGGAAGTAAACGGTATTGTGATATTAATCTGAACACGGGGGAGTTGATCGTGGCTGAAATGATAGACAGAGAGCAGCTTTGCGGCAAACGACGGTCATGTACCCTAAAATATGAAATCGTCCTGGAAGATCCGTTAGAATCACATAATATAGTCTTGCAAATTCAAGATATCAACGACAACACGCCACAATTCGGGGGAGATGTTGTGAAATTTGAAATACACGAATCAGCAGATAAAGGCGCAAGATTCGCTGTTAATCAGGCACTTGACGCAGATATAGGCCTGAATGCTGTTCAGGACTACATATTACAAAGGAACGATCACTTCAGTTTAGCTGTTCATACCAATCCTGGAGGTGGGAAACACGGTGAACTGGTATTGGAGAAAGAATTAGATCGTGAACAACAGCAAGAATTGTCGTTACTACTTACTGCTGTTGATGGAGGGACTCCACAGAGATCTGGTACTGTAGTTATACACGTTACTGTGCTCGACGCTAATGATAATAAACCAGTATTTAAACAGAATGTTTATAAGGTGAATCTGCCTGAGAACTCCCCCATAGGATCTGTTGTTACGACTGTTACTGCTACTGACGCAGATGAGGGTGCATATGGGGAAGTAACGTACGGGTTTGGGCCAATATCAGAAGATGTAAAGAAAATATTTTCCCTTAATCCCAAAACTGGTGATATTAGCATTACTGGAGTTATGGATTTTGAAAAAGAGTCTATTTATGATTTAAGTATTCAAGCAAAAGACAACTATGGTTTAACTTCATTTGCTAACGTTAAGGTCGAAATAACTGATGTAAATGACAATGCCCCAGTTATCTCTCTCAAATCTCTGACCAATCCCATCCCTGAGAATGTGTTACCAGGCACAGAGGTGGGCATCATTAATGTTCAGGATAAAGACTCTGGTGTCAATAAACAGGTCCGCTGCTCCATCCAGCAGAATGTTCCTTTCAAACTCAATCCCTCCATTAAAAACTACTATTCCTTAGTAACTACCAGTGAATTAGACCGGGAGCTGATATCAGATTATAACATAACTATCACTGCTACTGACGAGGGGTCTCCACCTTTATCCTCCTCAAAGACGATTCATTTATCTGTCTCTGACGTCAACGACAACCCTCCTGTGTTTGAAGAACAATCCTACAGCGCCTATGTGAGTGAAAATAACAAGCCTGGCTCCTCTATCTGTTCTGTTACTGCCAGAGACCCAGACTGGAGACAGAACGGCACAGTGGTCTATTCTCTAGTGCCCAGTGAGGTCAACGGTGTCCCCGTGTCTTCATATGTGTCCATTAACGGAGACACAGGGGTGATCCATGCTGTGAGAGCGTTTGATTATGAACAGTTTAGGAGCTTCAAGGTCCAGGTTGTAGCCAGAGACAACGGTTCTCCTCCACTCAGCAGTAACGTGACTGTGAGCGTCTTCGTAGCAGATGAGAATGACAACTCTCCCCAGATATTATACCCTGCTCCAGCAGGGAACTCCTTGATGACTGAGATGGTCCCCAAAGCTGCTCTGGCAGGGTCCCTGGTTTCCAAGGTGATAGCTGTGGATGCTGACTCTGGCCAGAACGCCTGGCTTTCCTATCAGATTGTCAAATCCACCGATCCGGGACTTTTCACTATCGGTCTCCACAGTGGAGAGATCAGGGCCCAGCGGGACATTTCTGATTCTGACGGTATGAAGCAGAACCTTGTGATATCTGTGAAAGATAACGGACAGCCCTCCTTGTCTACAACCTGTGCTGTTTACCTGCTGATATCAGATAACCTGGCTGAGGTTCCAGAGCTGAAAGACATGTCTTACGAGGGGAAGGATTCTAAACTAACTTCCTACTTGATCATCGCTCTGGTGTCCGTCTCCACCTTCTTCCTGACTTTCATCATTCTCATCCTGGCCGTGAGGTTTTGCCGCAGGAGGAAACCTAGACTGTTGTTTGATGGAGCTGTGGCCATTCCCAGCGCCTATTTCCCTCCTAACTATGCGGAGGTGGATGGAACAGGAACGCTGCGGAGTTCTTACAATTATGACGCTTACCTGACAACGGGCTCACGCACCAGTGACTTCAAGTTTGTCAGATCTTACAATGACAACACGCTGCCAGCTGAAATGACACAAAAAAAGAGTCCAGATCATTTTCTGGAAGGAAGTATCACCACACTGAACACAGAGGGAGAATCTAGCGAGGTAAGAACTGATTTTCTTGAGTGAGAAAAGTAGAAATGTCCTTTTTCACTGCCATGCAGATTGGCATATCTAAATATGGTTCATAATCTTCTTTACCGAACATTTTTTCCTTAGCTGTCCTTAATATCACGGTGCTACTTTGATTGCGTAATCATGTCTGTGTCAGCACCACAGCTAATGGACAGCTCCATTTAGTCTCTGTCAGCGTTTGAGGGTAACATGGCGCTGTGCTTGTCTTGAGTAGAGACTTTACTGAACGAAGCGTGTCCGTTATTCTATTAATTATTATTTTTGTTTTATTTTAGTTGAACATTATTCATGAAAGGTGTTTTACCAATTATCTCAATAATAGTCATGTTTTGTGTATAATAATAGCTAGTAATTCAACGACGACAACCGAGCGGCAATTCATAGTGGAATGTAATATTTAGATGAATATCCACATGCTTATTTCAGAGATATGACGTTATATTAAAGTCCACATATTTATTTGCATCCAAAAACAACGTTGATTTTCTTAATCGTTGATATTTGATACATTGTAGTGGTTCTTCAGCCTTAAACTTGGTTGCCTTTTCAGTGAACATTGAGTCAGTGAGTTTGGTATGGTGCGATCTGTTTTCTGCAGTTTTATTAAAGTACACAGAGTGTCGCTCTCTACCAGCAAGTGATGTTTTACTTTTCTCTCCACCCACTTATGGGCGCAGACTTCGTGAACGTCGTGATAAAGAACAGCAGCGTTTTAGACATTTAGACGACGAGAGGGAGGATTTTTTTTTGCCTGGATAATTCTGTAAAGGACGGTTATATTCAGGAATTGTCTGCATCTTTCTGCAGAATGGAATACCTGGGTCTCTCTGTCTCTGCACCTATGTTTTGGCTGGCTTTGTTTCCTCTGCTCTTGTGCAGCAGCTATGGAGATGTGACCTATTCTATTCCTGAGGAGATGAAACGCGGGTCTGTAATAGGAAATATAGCCAAGGATGTGGGACTTGATGCTAAAGGACTGTTGTCAAGGAAAGCTCGTTTGGATGTTGATCGTAAAAGCAAACGGTACTGTGATATTAATCTGAACACAGGAGAATTGATTGTCAATGAACAAATCGACAGAGAAGAGCTTTGCGGTACGAGGCTTTCATGCACTTTAAAATATGAAATGATTCTAGAGAACCCGTTAGAATCACACAATATCGTTTTGCAAATACAAGATGTCAACGATAATGCTCCACAATTTGGTGAAGACTTTGTAAAATTTGAAATCCGAGAATCAGCAGTAAAAGGCGCTCGCTATCCTCTAAATCAGGCACATGACGCAGATATAGGTCTGAATACCGTTCAGACTTACACGTTACAAAGGAATGATCACTTTAGTTTGGCTGTTCATAGTATTTCTGGAGGTGAAAAACAGAGTGAACTCGTCTTAGAGAAAGAATTAGATCGTGAGGTAGAACAGGAGGTGACGTTACTACTTACTGCTGTAGATGGAGGGACTCCACAGAGATCCAGTACTGTAGTTATACACGTCACAGTGCTTGATGCTAATGATAATAAACCTGTATTTAGTCAGAATATCTACATGGCAAATCTACCTGAAAACACTCCCATTGGTTCTGCCTTAATGACTGTGTCTGCTAATGATGCAGATGAGGG
The DNA here is from genome assembly GCA_030340665.1 of Neosalanx taihuensis. Taxonomy (NCBI): domain Eukaryota; kingdom Metazoa; phylum Chordata; class Actinopteri; order Osmeriformes; family Salangidae; genus Neosalanx; species Neosalanx taihuensis. The sequence goes on from CM059310.1 coordinate 8,244,366, forward strand.
GGCAAATGGGGAAGTGACATATGGATTTGGTCCTATCTCTAACAAAGCAAAGCAATTATTTTCCCTGAATCCAAAGTCAGGTGAATTGATAGTTCAAGGAGAAATTGATTTTGAAATTGAGTCATTTTATGAATTCAGCATACAAGCCAAAGACAATTCAGGCCTAAGTTCGTTAGCTAAAGTTAAGGTCGACATTACAGACATTAATGACAATGCCCCAGTTATATCAATGAAATCCCTGACCAATCCCATCCCTGAGAATGTGTTACCAGGCACAGAGGTGGGCATCATTAATGTACAAGATGAAGACTCTGGTGTCAATAAACAGGTCCGCTGCTCCATCCAGCAGAATGTTCCTTTCAAACTAAGCCCCTCCATTAAAAACTACTATTCCTTAGTAACTACCAGTGAATTAGACCGGGAGCTGATATCAGATTATAACATAACTATCACTGCTACTGACGAGGGGTCTCCACCTTTATCCTCCTCAAAGACGATTCATTTATCCGTCTCCGACGTCAACGACAACCCTCCTGTGTTTGAAGAACAATCCTACAGTGCCTATGTGAGTGAAAATAACAAGCCTGGCTCCTCCATCTGTTCTGTTACTGCCAGAGACCCAGACTGGAGACAGAACGGCACAGTGGTCTATTCTCTAGTGCCCAGTGAGGTCAACGGTGTCCCTGTGTCTTCATATGTGTCCATTAACGGAGACACAGGGGTGATCCATGCTGTGAGAGCATTTGATTATGAACAGTTTAGGAGCTTCAAGGTCCAGGTTGTAGCCAGAGACAACGGTTCTCCTCCACTCAGCAGTAACGTGACTGTGAGCGTCTTCGTAGCAGATGAGAATGACAACTCTCCCCAGATATTATACCCTGCTCCAGCAGGGAACTCCTTGATGACTGAGATGGTCCCCAAAGCTGCTCTGGCAGGGTCCCTGGTTTCCAAGGTGATAGCTGTGGATGCTGACTCTGGCCAGAACGCCTGGCTTTCCTATCAGATTGTCAAATCCACCGATCCGGGACTTTTCACTATCGGTCTCCACAGTGGAGAGATCAGGGCCCAGCGGGACATTTCTGATTCTGACGGTATGAAGCAGAACCTTGTGATATCTGTGAAAGATAACGGACAGCCCTCCTTGTCTACAACCTGTGCTGTTTACCTGCTGATATCAGATAACCTGGCTGAGGTTCCAGAGCTGAAAGACATGTCTTACGAGGGGAAGGATTCTAAACTAACTTCCTACTTGATCATCGCTCTGGTGTCCGTCTCCACCTTCTTCCTGACTTTCATCATTCTCATCCTGGCCGTGAGGTTTTGCCGCAGGAGGAAACCTAGACTGTTGTTTGATGGAGCTGTGGCCATTCCCAGCGCCTATTTCCCTCCTAACTATGCGGAGGTGGATGGAACAGGAACACTGCGGAGTTCTTACAATTATGACGCTTACCTGACAACGGGCTCACGCACCAGTGACTTCAAGTTTGTCAGATCTTACAATGACAACACGCTGCCAGCTGAAATGACACTAAAAAAGAGTCCAGATCATTTTCTGGAAGGAAGTATCACCACACTGAACACAGAGGGAGAATCTAGCGAGGTAAGAATTGATTTTCTTGTGTGAGAAAATAAAAAATGTCCTTTTTCACTGCTATGCAGATTGGCATATCTAAAAATATAGTTCATATTCTTCTTTACCGAAAACTTTTTTTCTTTTGCTGTCCTAATATCACGGTGCTTCTTTGATTGCGTCATCGTGTCTGTGTCAGCACCACAGAGAATGGACAGCTCTCTTTTGTCCCTGTCAGCATTTGAGCGTAAAACGGCGCTGTGTTTTTTTTTAATAGAGGCTTTTCTGAACAAAGCATGTCTGTTGCTCTAAGACTCTTTCACACATTAGTTATGATTTTTTTGGGACATAAAAATACGTATATAGTATTAGCCACTATCTCAACGAACACGACCGAAGTTCAGTTCAGAGTTGGAATTGTATATATTTCGATTAATATTCTAACACAAGTTTTCTTATTAAATATTACGTTATATAAAAGTCCAAATGTACCTTTGCATCCATAATAAACAATGCAAGTCTTCACATTCGTTTCTCTCAGGAAAATTGCGGGCTTTGGGCTGCTTTCATCTAGGTAGTCTTGTCTTTTAACTGAACATTGAGGTAGTGAGTGTGGGATGGTGCACACCATTTTCTGCAGTTTTATTAAAGTACACAGAGTGTCGCTCTCTACCAGCAAGTGATGTTTCACGTTTCTCTCCACCCACTTATGGGCGCAGACTTCGTGAACGTCGTGATAAAGAACAGTAGCGTTTTAGACATTTACACGACAAGGTGGAGGATATATTTTTGCCTGGATAAATCTGTAAAAGACGGTTATATTCAGGAATTGTCTGCATCTTTCTGCAGAATGGAATACCTGGGTCTCTCTGTCTCTGCACCGATGTTTTGGCTGGCTTTGTTTCCTCTACTCTTGCGCAGCAGCTATGGAGATGTGATCTACTCTATTCCTGAGGAGATGAAACGCGGGTCTGTAATAGGAAATATAGCCAAGGATCTGGGACTTGATGCTAAAGGACTATTGTCTCGGAAAGCTCGCTTGGATGTTGATCGTAAAAGCAAACGGTATTGTGATATTAATCTGAACACAGGGGAATTGATTGTCGCTGAAATGATAGACAGGGAGAAGCTTTGTGGCACGAGGCTTTCATGCACTTTAAAGTATGAAATGATCTTGGAGAACCCATTAGAATCACATAACATCGTTTTGCAAATACAGGATATCAATGATAATGCGCCAAAATTTGGGGAAGATGTTGTCAAATTTGAGATCAGAGAGTCAGCTGATAAAGGCGCTCGCTTCGCTCTAAATCAGGCACACGACGCAGATATCGGCCTAAACGGAGTCCAAAGCTATACTTTACAAAGGAATGATCACTTTACTTTAGCTGTTCATGGTATTTCTGGGGGCGAAAAACAGAGTGAACTTGTTTTAGAGAAAGAATTAGATCGTGAGGTAGAACAGGAGGTGACATTACTACTTACTGCTGTTGATGGAGGGACTCCACAGAGATCTGGTACTGTAGTTATACACGTTACCGTGCTTGATGCTAATGATAATAAACCTGTATTTAGTCAGAATATCTATGAGGTCAATCTACAAGAAAACTCCCCTTTAGGTTCAGTTATAGTTACTGTGTCTGCTACTGATGCAGATGAGGGGGCAAACGGTGAAGTGATGTACGGATTTGGTCCCATTTCCGATGATGCAAAGCAATTATTTTCCCTGAATCCCAACAAAGGTGAAGTCATTGTAATAGCAGAGATTGATGCTGAAACTGAGTCATTTTATGAATTCAGCATCCAAGCCAAAGACAACTCAGGGCAAAGTTCTTTTGCTAAGGTTAAAGTGTTTATATCTGATGTAAATGACAATACCCCAGTTATATCTATTAAATCCGTGACCAATCCCATCCCTGAGAATGTGTTACCAGGCACAGAGGTGGGCATCATTAATGTACAAGATGAAGACTCTGGTGTCAATAAACAGGTCCGCTGCTCCATCCAGCAGAATGTTCCTTTTAAACTAAACCCCTCCATTAAAAACTACTATTCCTTAGTAACTACCAGTGAATTAGACCGGGAGCTGATAACAGATTATAACATAACTATCACTGCTACTGACGAGGGGTCTCCACCTTTATCCTCCTCAAAGACGATTCATTTATCTGTCTCTGACGTCAACGACAACCCTCCTGTGTTTGAAGAACAATCCTACAGCGCCTATGTGAGTGAAAATAACAAGCCTGGCTCCTCCATCTGTTCTGTTACTGCCAGAGACCCAGACTGGAGACAGAACGGCACAGTGGTCTATTCTCTAGTGCCCAGTGAGGTCAACGGTGTCCCTGTGTCTTCATATGTGTCCATTAACGGAGACACAGGGGTGATCCATGCTGTGAGAGCGTTTGATTATGAACAGTTTAGGAGCTTCAAGGTCCAGGTTGTAGCCAGAGACAACGGTTCTCCTCCACTCAGCAGTAACGTGACTGTGAGCGTCTTCGTAGCAGATGAGAATGACAACTCTCCCCAGATATTATACCCTGCTCCAGCAGGGAACTCCTTAATGACTGAGATGGTTCCCAAAGCTGCTCTGGCAGGGTCCCTGGTTTCCAAGGTGATAGCTGTGGATGCTGACTCTGGCCAGAACGCCTGGCTTTCCTATCAGATTGTCAAATCCACCGATCCAGGACTTTTCACTATCGGTCTCCACAGTGGAGAGATCAGGGCCCAACGGGACATTTCTGATTCTGATGGTATGAAGCAGAACCTTGTGATATCAGTGAAAGATAACGGACAGCCCTCCATGTCTACAACCTGTGCTGTTTACCTGCTGATATCAGATAACCTGGCTGAGGTTCCAGAGCTGAAAGACATGTCTTACGAGGGGAAGGATTCTAAACTAACTTCCTACTTGATCATCGCTCTGGTGTCCGTCTCCACCTTCTTCCTGACTTTCATCATTCTCATCCTGGCCGTGAGGTTTTGCCGCAGGAGGAAACCTAGACTGTTGTTTGATGGAGCTGTGGCCATTCCCAGCGCCTATTTCCCTCCTAACTATGCGGAGGTGGATGGAACAGGAACGCTGCGGAGTTCTTACAATTATGACGCTTACCTGACGACGGGCTCACGCACCAGTGACTTCAAGTTTGTCAGATCTTACAACGACAACACGCTGCCAGCTGAAATGACACTAAAAAAGAGTCCAGATCATTTTCTGGAAGGAAGTATCACCACACTGAACACAGAGGGAGAATCTAGCGAGGTAAGAACTGATTTTCTTGTGTGAGAAAAGTAAAAATGTCATTTTTCACTGCCATGCAGATTGGCATATCTAAAAATATACTTCATATTCTTCTTTACCGAAAACTTTTTTTCTTTTGCTGTCCTAATATCACGGTGCTACTTTGATTGCGTCATCGTGTCTGTGTCAGCACCACAGCTAATGGACAGCTCTCTTTTGCCCCTGTCAGTGTTTGAGCGTAACACCGAGCAGTGTTTGTTTTGAATGGAGGCTTTTCTGAACAAAGCATGTCTGTTGCTCTAAGATTCTTTTACACATTAGTTATGATTTTTTTGGGACATAAAAATACGTATGTAGTATTAGCCACTATCTCAACGAACACGACCGAAGTTCAGTTCACAGTTGGAATTGTATATATTTCGATTAATATTCTAACACAATCGTTCTCCTTAAATGTTACGTTATATAAAAGTCCAGATGTAATTTTGCATCCATAATAAACAATGTAAGTCTTCAAATTCGTTTCTCTCAGGAAAATTTGGGGTTTGGGCTGCTTTCATCTAGGTAGTCTTGTCTTACATTTGAACATTGAGGTAGTGAGTGTGGGATGGTGCACACCATTTTCTGCAGTTTTATTAAAGTACACAGAGTGTCGCTCTCTACCAGCAAGTGATGTTTCACGTTTCTCTCCACCTACTTATGGGCGCAGACTTCGTGAACGTCGTGATAAAGAACAGTAGCGTTTTAGACATTTAGACGACGAGGTGGAGGATATATCTTTGTCTGGATAATTCTGTAAAGGACGGTTATATTCAGGAATTGTCTGCATCTTTCTGCAGAATGGAATACCTGGGTCTCTCTGTCTCTGCACCGATGTTTTGGCTAGCTTTGTTTCCTCTGCTCTTGCGCAGCAGCTATGGAGATGTGACCTATTCTATTCCTGAGGAGATGAAACGCGGGTCTGTAATAGGAAATATAGCCAAGGATCTGGGACTTGATGCTAAAGGACTGTTGTCTCGGAAAGCTCGTTTGGATGTTGACGGTGGAAGTAAACGGTATTGTGATATTAATCTGAACACGGGGGAACTGATCGTCGCTGAAATCATGGACAGGGAGAAGCTTTGCGGCAGAAAGCTTTCTTGTTCCCAGAAATATGAAATAATATTGGAGAACCCCTTAGAATCACATAACATCGTTTTACAAATACAAGATATTAATGACAACGCACCTAAATTCGGCAAAGATGTTATTAATTTTGATATCCAGGAATCAGCTGTTAAAGGCGCCAGATTCGCTGTTAATCAAGCTCATGATGCAGATATAGGCCTGAATGCTGTCCAGAGCTACACATTACAGAGAAACAATCATTTCAGTTTGGCTGTTCATACAAACCCCGGAGGTGGAAAGTATGGAGAGTTAGTTTTAGAGAACGAATTAGATCGTGAGAAAGAGCAAAATGTAGAGTTACTACTTACTGCTGTAGACGGAGGGACTCCACAGAGATCTGCTACTGTAGTTATACACGTCACAGTACTTGATGCGAACGATAATAAACCTGTCTTCAGTCAGAATGTGTATAAGGTGAATCTGCCTGAAAACTCCCCTAAAGGCTCTGTTATAATTACTGTTTCTGCTACTGACGCAGATGAGGGGGCAAATGGGGAAGTGACGTACGGATTTGGTCCCGTATCCGAGCATTTGAGTGAGTTATTTTCTCTTGATGTAAAAACTGGAGATATAAGTATTGTTGGAGAGATAGACTTTGAAAAAGAGTCAATTCATGAATTGAGCATCCAAGCTGAAGATAACTTCGGGCTGAATTCCTTTGCCAATGTAATAGTTGAAATAACTGACATTAACGATAATGCTCCAGTTATCTCTTTGAAATCTCTGACCAATCCCATCCCTGAGAATGTGTTACCAGGCACAGAGGTGGGCATCATTAATGTTCAGGATAAAGACTCTGGTGTCAATAAACAGGTCCGCTGCTCCATCCAGCAGAATGTTCCTTTCAAACTAAACCCCTCCATTAAAAACTACTATTCCTTAGTAACTACCAGTGAATTAGACCGGGAGCTGATATCAGATTATAACATAACTATCACTGCTACTGACGAGGGGTCTCCACCGTTATCCTCCTCAAAGACCATTCATTTATCTGTCTCTGATGTCAACGACAACCCTCCTGTGTTTGAAGAACAATCCTACAGCGCCTATGTGAGTGAAAATAACAAGCCTGGCTCCTCCATCTGTTCTGTTACTGCCAGAGACCCAGACTGGAGACAGAACGGCACAGTGGTCTATTCTCTAGTGCCCAGTGAGGTCAACGGTGTCCCTGTGTCTTCATATGTGTCCATTAACGGAGACACAGGGGTGATCCATGCTGTGAGAGCGTTTGATTATGAACAGTTTAGGAGCTTCAAGGTCCAGGTTGTAGCCAGAGACAACGGTTCTCCTCCACTCAGCAGTAACGTGACTGTGAGCGTCTTCGTAGCAGATGAGAATGACAACTCTCCCCAGATATTATACCCTGCTCCAGTAGGGAACTCCTTGATGACTGAGATGGTCCCCAAAGCAGCTCTGGCAGGGTCCCTGGTTTCCAAGGTGATAGCTGTGGATGCTGACTCTGGCCAGAACGCCTGGCTTTCCTATCAGATTGTCAAATCCACCGATCCAGGACTTTTCACTATCGGTCTCCACAGTGGAGAGATCAGGGCCCAGCGAGACTTTCTGATTCTGACGGTATGAAGCAGAACCTTGTGATATCTGTGAAAGACAACGGACAGCCCTCCATGTCTACAACCTGTGCTGTTTACCTGCTGATATCAGATAACCTGGCTGAGGTTCCAGAGCTGAAAGACATGTCTTACGAGGTGAAGGATTCTAAACTAACTTCCTACTTGATCATCGCTCTGGTGTCCGTCTCCACCTTCTTCCTGACTTTCATCATTCTCATCCTGGCCGTGAGGTTTTGCCGCAGGAGGAAACCTAGACTGTTGTTTGATGGAGCTGTGGCCATTCCCAGCGCCTATTTCCCTCCTAACTATGCGGAGGTGGATGGAACAGGAACGCTGCGGAGTTCTTACAATTATGACGCTTACCTGACAACGGGCTCACGCACCAGTGACTTCAAGTTTGTCAGATCTTACAATGACAACACGCTGCCAGCTGAAATGACACTAAAAAAGAGTCCAGATCATTTTGTGGAAGGAAGTATCACCACACTGAACACAGAGGGAGAATCTAGCGAGGTAAGAGCTGAATTTCCTATGTGAGAAAAGTAAAAATGTCCGTTTTCAGTGTCATGCAGATCTAAACTAATGCCTCGTATTCTTCTTTACCGAACACTATTTTTTTTATTTGTCTTTAATATCACGGTGCTACTTTGATTGCGTAATCGTGTCTGTCAGCACCACAGCGAATGGACAGCTCACTTGTGTCTCTTGTCATTGTTTTAGCGTAACACAGCGCTGTGTTTTTTTTTTGAATAGAGGCTTTTCTTAACATAGCATGTATGTTGCTCTAAGATTCTTTCACACATTAGTTCTGATTTTTTTTGGGACAGTTCTTTTCACATAATAGGCTTATTACACATGTAGTATTAGCCACGAACACAACCAAAGTTGAGTTCAGAGTTGGAATTGTTTATATTTCGATTAATATTCTAACACAAGCTTTCTTGTTAAATATTACGTTATATAAAAGCCCAGATGTAATTTTGCATCCATAATAAACAATGTAAGTCTTCAAATTCGTTTCTCTCAGGTGAAATGCGGGATTTGGGCTGCTTTCATCTTGGTAGTCTTGTCTTACAACTGAACATTGAGGTAGTGAGTGTGGGATGGTGCACACCATTTTCTGCAGTTTTATTAAAGTACACAGAGTGTCGCTCTCTACCAGCAAGTGATGTTTCACGTTTCTCTCCACCCACTTATGGGCGCAGACTTCGTGAACGTCGTGATAAAGAACAGTAGCGTTTTAGACATTTAGACGACGAGGTGGAGGACATATTTTTGCCTGGATAAATCTGTAAAGGACGGTTATATTCAGGATTTGTCTGCATCTTTCTGCAGAATGGAATACCTGGGTCTCTCTGTCTCTGCTCCGATGTTTTGGCTGGCTTTGTTTCCTCTGCTCTTGCGCAGCAGCTATGGAGATGTGACCTATTCTATTCCTGAGGAGATGAAACGCGGGTCTGTAATAGGAAATATAGCCAAGGATCTGGGACTTGATGCTAAAGGACTGTTGTCACGGAAAGCTCGTTTGGATGTTGAAGGTGGAACTCAAATGTTTTGTGACATAAATCCGAACACAGGTGAATTGATTGTCGCTGAAATGGTAGACAGAGAGAAGCTTTGCGGTACGAGGCTTTCATGCACCCTAAAATATGAAATGATATTGGAGAATCCATTAGAATCACATAACATCGTTTTGCAAATACAAGATGTCAATGATAATGCTCCACAATTTAGCGAAGACGTTGTCAAATTTGAGATTCAAGAATCAGTAGTGAAAGGTGCTCGCTTTCCTCTAAATCAGGCCCATGACGCAGATATAGGATTGAATACCGTTCAGAGTTACACGTTACAAAGGAATGATCACTTCAGCTTAGCTATTCATACTAATACACGGGGTGGTAAAAACTGCGAACTGGTTTTAGACAAAGAATTAGATCGTGAACAGCAGCAAGAATTGTCGTTACTACTTACTGCTGTAGACGGAGGAACTCCACAGAGATCTGGCACTGTAGTTATACACGTCACAGTGCTCGATGCTAACGATAATAAACCAGTGTTTAGTGAAAATGAATACCGAGTCAATCTGCCTGAAAATTCCTCTTTAGGTTCTGTTGTAATTACTGTGTCTGCTACAGACGTAGATGAGGGGGCAAATGGGGAAGTGACGTACGGATTTGGTCACATTTTAGACGATGCAAAGAAACTATTTTCTCTAAATAGCCAAACAGGAGCACTAAGCATTGCTGGACAGATGGATTTTGAAAAGGAATCAATGTATGAATTCAGTATTCAAGCCAAAGACAATGGCGGCCTAACTTCGTTTGCCAATATTTTAGTCGAAATAATAGATATTAATGATAATGCCCCCCTTATTTCTCTTAAGTCTCTGACCAATCCCATCCCTGAGAATGTGTTACCAGGCACAGAGGTGGGCATCATTAATGTTCAGGATAAAGACTCTGGTGTCAATAAACAGGTCCGCTGCTCCATCCAGCAGAATGTTCCTTTCAAACTTAACCCCTCCATTAAAAACTACTATTCCTTAGTAACTACCAGTGAATTAGACCGAGAGCTGATATCAGATTATAACATAACTATCACTGCTACTGACGAGGGGTCTCCACCTTTATCCTCCTCAAAGACGATTCATTTATCCATCTCTGATGTCAACGACAACCCTCCTGTGTTTGAAGAACAATCCTACAGCGCCTATGTGAGTGAAAATAACAAGCCTGGCTCCTCCATCTGTTCTGTTACTGCCAGAGACCCAGACTGGAGACAGAACGGCACAGTGCTCTATTCTCTAGTGCCCAGTGAGGTCAACGGTGTCCCTGTGTCTTCATATGTGTCCATTAACGGAGACACAGGGGTGATCCATGCTGTGAGAGCGTTTGATTATGAACAGTTTAGGAGCTTCAAGGTCCAGGTTGTAGCCAGAGACAACGGTTCTCCTCCACTCAGCAGTAACGTGACTGTGAGCATCTTCGTAGCAGATGAGAATGACAACTCTCCCCAGATATTATACCCTGCTCCAGCAGGGAACTCCTTGATGACTGAGATGGTCCCCAAAGCTGCTCTGGCAGGGGCCTTGGTTTCCAAGGTGATAGCTGTGGATGCTGACTCTGGCCAGAACGCCTGGCTTTCCTATCAGATTGTCAAATCCACCGATCCAGGACTTTTCACTATCGGTCTCCACAGTGGAGAGATCAGGGCCCAGCGGGACATTTCTGATTCTGACGGTATGAAGCAGAACCTTGTGATATCTGTGAAAGATAACGGACAGCCCTCCATGTCTACAACCTGTGCTGTTTACCTGCTGATATCAGATAACCTGGCTGAGGTTCCAGAGCTGAAAGACATGTCTTACGAGGGGAAGGATTCGAAACTAACTTCCTACTTGATCATCGCTCTGGTGTCCGTCTCCACCTTCTTCCTGACTTTCATCATTCTCATCCTGGCCGTGAGGTTTTGCCGCAGGAGGAAACCTAGACTGTTGTTTGATGGAGCTGTGGCCATTCCCAGCGCCTATTTCCCTCCTAACTATGCGGAGGTGGATGGAACAGGAACGCTGCGGAGTTCTTACAATTATGACGCTTACCTGACAACGGGCTCACGCACCAGCGACTTCAAGTTTGTCAGATCGTACAATGACAACACGCTGCCAGCTGAAATGACACTAAAAAAGAGTCCAGATCATTTTCTGGAAGGAAGTATCACCACACTGAACACAGAGGGAGAATCTAGCGAGGTAAGAACTGAATTTACCGTGTGAGAAAAATAGTCGTCATGGTAATAAATGTCATGCTGATAGGCTATGTAAAACAAGGTCATACGTTTTCTTGCTAAATACTTTAGTCCGTCAATGTCTCTTTTGCCGTTTGTTCTTTTCATCCCTGAATCGTGTCTGTCAGCACCACAGAGAATGGACAGCTTCCATGTGTTTCTGTCAGCGTTTGAGCGTAACACTGCGTTGCGTTTATCTTGAATAGAGGCTTACAAAGTGTGTCCGTTATTCTATTCATATATATTATAATTTTTTTACATTATTCATGAAAGGTGTTTTACCAAATATCTCAATAAAAGTCATGTTTCCTAATATCTAGTAATTCAACGACCACAACCGAGCTGCAATTCAGAGTGAAATAATAATTATTTAGATGAATATTCACATGCTTACTTGAGATATATGACGTTATATTAAAGTCAAGATATTAATGTGCATCCAAAAACAACGTTAGACTTCTACATCGTTGATAATAGAAACATTGCAGTGGTTCTACAGCTTTCAACTTGGTTGCCTTTTCAGTGAACATTGAGTCAGTGAGTTTGGTATGGTGCGATCTGTTTTCTGCAGTTTTATTAAAGTACACAGAGTGTCGCTCTCTACCAGCAAGTGATGTTTCACGTTTCTCTCCACCCACTTATGGGCGCAGACTTCGTGAACGTCGTGATAAAGAACAGTAGCGTTTTAGACATTTAGACGACAAGGTGGAGGATATATTTTTGCCTGGATAAATCTGTAAAGGACGGTTATATTCAGGATTTGTCTGCATCTTTCTGCAGAATGGAATACCTGGGTCTCTCTGTCTCTGCACCGATGTTTTGGCTGGCTTTGTTTCCTCTGCTCTTGCGCAGCAGCTACGGAGATGTGACCTATTCTATTCCTGAGGAGATGAAACGCGGGTCTGTAATAGGAAATATAGCCAAGGATCTGGGACTTGATGCTAAAGGACTGATGTCTCGGAAAGCTCGTTTGGATGTTGACGGTGGAAGTAAACGGTATTGTGATATTAATCTGAACACGGGGCAATTGATCGTCGCTGAAATAATCGACAGAGAGAAGCTTTGTGGAAGGAGACTTTCATGCACTTTAAAATATGAAATTATTTTGGAGAACCCTTTGGAATCACATAATATCGTTTTGCAAATCCAAGATATCAATGATAATGCTCCACAATTTAGTGAAGACGTGGTCAAATTTGAGATTCAAGAATCAGCAGACAAAGGTGCTCGCTTTCCTTTAAATCAGGCTCATGACGCAGATATAGGTCTGAATTCTGTCCAAAGCTACATATTACAAAGGAATGATCACTTCAGTTTGACTGTTCACAATATTGCTGCCGGTGAAAAACAGAGTGAACTGGTTTTAGAGAAAGAATTAGATCGTGAACAGCAGCAAGAATTGTCGTTACTACTCACTGCTGTAGACGGAGGGACTCCACAGAGATCCGGTACAGTAGTTATACACGTGACAGTGCTTGACGCTAACGATAATAAACCTGTCTTCAGTAAGAATGTCTATACAGTTAGTCTTCCTGAGAACTCCCCAATAGGTTCTGTTGTAATTACAGTGTCTGCTACAGATGCAGATGAGGGGGCAAACGGGGAAGTGACGTATGGATTTGGTACAATTTCTGACGAAGCAAAGCAGTTATTTTCGCTTAATCCTAAAACAGGTGAAGTAATCGTGATTGCAGTGATTGATTCTGAAACTGAGACATTCTATGAATTTAGTATCCAAGCGAAAGATAATTCTGGCTTAAGTTCTTTGACAAAAATCAACATCGATATAATGGATGTTAATGATAATGCCCCTGTTATATCTATTAAATCTCTGACCAATCCCATCCCTGAGAATGTGTTACCAGGCACAGAGGTGGGCATCATTAATGTTCAGGATAAAGACTCTGGTGTCAATAAACAGGTCCGCTGCTCCATCCAGCAGAATGTTCCTTTCAAACTAAACCCCTCCATTAAAAACTACTATTCCTTAGTAACTACCAGTGAATTAGACCGGGAGCTGATATCAGATTATAACATAACTATCACTGCTACTGACGAGGGATCTCCACCGTTATCCTCCTCAAAGACGATTCATTTATCTGTCTCTGACGTCAACGACAACCCTCCTGTGTTTGAAGAACAATCCTACAGCGCCTATGTGAGTGAAAATAACAAGCCTGGCTCCTCCATCTGTTCTGTTACTGCCAGAGACCCAGACTGGAGACAGAACGGCACAGTGGTCTATTCTCTAGTGCCCAGTGAGGTCAACGGTGTCCCTGTGTCTTCATATGTGTCCATTAACGGAGACACAGGGGTGATCCATGCTGTGAGAGCGTTTGATTATGAACAGTTTAGGAGCTTCAAGGTCCAGGTTGTAGCCAGAGACAACGGTTCTCCTCCACTCAGCAGTAACGTGACTGTGAGCGTCTTCGTAGCAGATGAGAATGACAACTCTCCCCAGATATTATACCCTGCTCCAGCAGGGAACTCCTTGATGACTGAGATGGTCCCCAAAGCTGCTCTGGCAGGGTCCCTGGTTTCCAAGGTGATAGCTGTGGATGCTGACTCTGGCCAGAACGCCTGGCTTTCCTATCAGATTGTCAAATCCACCGATCCAGGACTTTTCACTATCGGTCTCCACAGCGGAGAGATCAGGGCCCAACGGGACATTTCTGATTCTGACGGTATGAAGCAGAACCTTGTGATATCTGTGAAAGATAACGGACAGCCCTCCATGTCTACAACCTGTGCTGTTTACCTGCTGATATCAGATAACCTGGCTGAGGTTCCAGAGCTGAAAGACATGTCTTACGAGGGGAAGGATTCTAAACTAACTTCCTACTTGATCATCGCTCTGGTGTCCGTCTCCACCTTCTTCCTGACTTTCATCATTCTCATCCTGGCCGTGAGGTTTTGCCGCAGGAGGAAACCTAGACTGTTGTTTGATGGAGCTGTGGCCATTCCCAGCGCCTATTTCCCTCCTAACTATGCGGAGGTGGATGGAACAGGAACGCTGCGGAGTTCTTACAATTATGACGCTTACCTGACAACGGGCTCACGCACCAGTGACTTCAAGTTTGTCAGATCTTACAATGACAACACGCTGCCAGCTGAAATGACACTAAAAAAGAGTCCCGATTATTTTCTGGAAGGAAGTATCACCACACTGAACACAGAGGGAGAATCTAGCGAGGTAAGAACTGATTTCTTTACGTGATAAAAGTAAAAATGTCAGTTTTCACTGCCATGCAGATTGGCATATCTAAATATGTTCTTCATAATCTTCTTTACCGAACACCTTTTTCTTTTGCTGTCTATAATATCACGTTGCTACTTTGATTGCGTAATCGTGTCTGTGTCAGCACCACAGCTAATGGACAGCTCTCTTTTGTCTCTGTCAGTGTTTGAGCGTAACACGGCGCTGTGTTTGTTTTGAATAGAGGCTTTTCTGAACAAAAGCGAGTCTGTTGCTCTAAGATTCTTTCACACATTAGTTATGACATTTTATTGGACATTTTTAAAAATATCTTAGCCTTGTTACGTATGTAGTATTAGCCACTATCTCAACGAACACGACCGAAGTTCATTTCAGAGTTGGAATTGTTTATATTTCGATTAATATTCTAACAGAAGCTTTCTTGTTAAATATTACGTTATATAAAAGTCCAGATGTAATTTTGCATCCATAATAAACAATGCAAGTCTTCAAATTCGTATCTCTCAGGTAAATTGCGGGCTTTGGGCTGCTTTCATCTAGGTAGTCTTGTCTTTTAACTGAACATTGAGGTAGTGAGTGTGGGATGGTGCACACCATTTTCTGCAGTTTTATTAAAGTACACAGAGTGTCGCTCTCTACCAGCAAGTGATGTTTCACGTTTCTCTCCACCCACTTATTGGCGCAGACTTCGTGAACGTCGTGATAAAGAACAGTAGCGTTTTAGACATTTAGACGACGAGAGGGAGGATATATTTTTGCCTGGATAAATCTGTAAAAGACGGTTATATTCAGGAATTGTCTGCATCTTTCTGCAGAATGGAATACCTGGGTCTCTCTGTCTCTGCACCGATGTTTTGGCTGGCTTTGTTTCCTCTGCTCTTGCGCAGCAGCTATGGAGATGTGACCTATTCTATTCCTGAGGAGATGAAACGCGGGTCTGTAATAGGAAATATAGCCAAGGATCTGGGACTTGATGCTAAAGGACTGTTGTCACGGAAAGCTCGTTTGGATGTTCAGTGGCGAACTTAGCCACTTGGGGGCTCCAGGCGAACAGTCCTTTGGGGGCCCCCACATCTACGAGTCTAATGTACCTTATATCGCATGAGACACTCAATACAAGGGGGGTTGGTTTCCAGTAGGTCATAGGGGGTCTGACAGGGCAATGTGGTCTATGTTGTGTCACCTGAAAAGTGAGAATAGCATACAAAACAATAAGATTAATTATGATGACACATATTCCACTGACTGTTAACCTAATATTTCATAATTTACCTCTTCAGTCTCACTGTTTCTTTGCCTCTCTCGTCTTACATATCTTCTTCTCACTTGTTTCTGAATACTTTTGTGTTATCTCTCCTTTCCCTGAGCTTGTTTTTTCTCCTCTCTCCTCCCTCAGTTTGTTTTTATCATGTTTCTCCTCTTCTCTCCCTCTCTTGTTTGTCTTCATGTTTCTCCTCTCTCCTCCCTCAGTTTGTCTTTATCCTTTTTCTCCTCTTCTCTCCCTCTCTTGTTTGTCTTCATGTTTCTCCTCTCTTCTCTCTCTCTCTGTTTTGTTATCTCTCCTTTCCCTGAGCTTGTTGTTTCTCCTCTCTCCTCCCTCAGTTTGTCTTTATCATGTTTCTCCTGTCTCCTCCCTCAGTTTGACTTCATGTTTCTCCTCTCTCCTCCCTCAGTTTGTCTTTATCCTTTTTCTCCTCTTCTCTCCCTCTCTTGTTTGTCTTCATGTTTCTCCTCTCTTCTCTCTCTCTCTGTTTTGTTATCTCTCCTTTCCCTGAGCTTGTTGTTTCTCCTCTCTCCTCCCTCAGTTTGTTTTTATCATGTTTCTCCTCTCTCCTCCCTCAGTTTGTCTTTATCATGTTTCTCCTGTCTCCTCCCTCAGTTTGACTTCATGTTTCTCCTCTCTCCTCCCTCAGTTTGTCTTTATCCTTTTTCTCCTCTTCTCTCCCTCTCTTGTTTGTCTTCATGTTTCTCCTCTCTTCTCTCTCTCTGTTTTGACTTCATCCTAAAACCTGACTTTGCGAGCCTTGGCATCAGCAAATCTAGCTATGACATCTTTCATATCTAAAGATCTTCTAATTTCCTGCTCAATCGAAAGAACAGCTAGGGACGACAGCCTTTCCTGTGTCATGGTGGTTCGCAGGTATGTTTTTATGAGCTTTAGTTTGGAAAAGCTTCTCTCACCTGAAGCCACAGTTACTGGGAGAGTTAGAAGGAGCCTGAGTGCAATACTTAAATTTGGATACAGGTCAACTATGTTCTCCTTATAGATGTAATTCAGCATCTCTGATGGTGTTGAGATGTCTGTGGGGAAGGACTGAACTGCCCCCTCTACCTCCATCCTCAGTCAATACTAGCAATAGCATTAGCATCGATGCTGGCTGAGCCGGTGCCACTTGGATTGACAGCAGGAGGAGCTGGAACGTTACCGGTTGATGTTGACGGCTGTTCTTCCGCGGAAGGTCCCGCAGCTGCTGCCACCGCGCCGGGTGGTGTAAAAAAGCTTGAAAGCTTTGGCAGCTTTGAAACAAACTCTTGCCTTTGGTCCTTCTTCTTTTTTTTTTGATAACCACTGTCATATGTTCGCTTCATTTTGATTTATCTCGTCTACTCTCTCTATCGTCTGTCTCCCGCTATTTACTTTTTTGATTTTACGCCGTACGTGCAGAATCATGAGCGTGCTGCGTAATGGAATAGTCCATGTAGTGCAGACTGAAGGGGGGTGCACGGTTGGCAGAAAGGCCATCAAAACGCGAGTAATTAGACAACCCGATGATACTATTGTGAAGAGATTTTTATAAAAACAACAAGTAATGGGACAAAATATAAAGAGGGCATTTTTGGGGGCCCCTAAGAGGCTTATGGGGCCCCGGGGCTCCAGGCAATTGCCTGGTTTGCCTCAATGGACGGCCCGCCCCTGTGGATGTTGAAGGTGGAACAAAAATGTTTTGTGACATAAATCCGAACACAGGTGAATTGATTGTCGCTGAAATGATAGACAGAGAGAAGCTCTGCGGCACGAGACTTTCATGCACCCTAAAATATGAAATTATTTTGGAGAATCCGTTAGAATCACATAACATCGTTTTGCAGATACAGGATATAAACGATAACGCTCCTAAATTCGGCGAAGATATGGTCAAATTTGAGATCAGAGAGTCAGCCGACAAAGGGGCTCGCTTTCCTTTAAATCAGGCTCATGACGCAGATATAGGTCTGAATGCCGTGCAAAGCTACACTTTACAAAGGAATGATCACTTTAGTTTAGCTGTACACAGTAATCCAGGAGGAGAAAAACAAAGTCAGCTGATTTTAGAAAAGGAATTAGATCGTGAGGTAGAACAGGAGGTGACATTACTACTTACTGCTGTAGATGGAGGGACTCCACAGAGATCTGGTACTGTAGTTATACACATTACAGTGCTTGATGCTAACGACAACACACCAGTATTTAGTCAGAGTGTTTACGAGGTGAATTTACCAGAAAACTCACCTAAAGGCTCCGTTGTAATTTCTGTGTCTGCAATAGACGCAGATGAGGGGGCAAACGGGGAAGTGACGTATGGATTTGGTCCTATCACAGATGATGCTAGACAATTATTTTCCCTTAATCCCAAAACAGGCGAAGTAACTGTAATTGCAGAGGTAGATTTTGAAACTGAGTCATTTTATGAATTCAGCATTCAAGCCAAAGATAACTCAGGTTTAAGTTCTTTAGCTAAAATCAAGGTCGGAATATTAGATATAAATGACAATGCCCCTGTGATCTCTCTTAAATCCCTGACCAATCCCATCCCTGAGAATGTGTTACCAGGCACAGAGGTGGGCATCATTAATGTTCAGGATAAAGACTCTGGTGTCAATAAACAGGTCCGCTGCTCCATCCAGCAGAATGTTCCTTTCAAACTAAACCCCTCCATTAAAAACTACTATTCCTTAGTAACTACCAGTGAATTAGACCGGGAGCTGATATCAGATTATAACATAACTATCACTGCTACTGATGAGGGGTCTCCACCTTTATCCTCCTCAAAGACGATTCATTTATCTGTCTCTGACGTCAACGACAACCCTCCTGTGTTTGAAGAACAATCCTACAGCGCCTATGTGAGTGAAAATAACAAGCCTGGCTCCTCCATCTGTTCTGTTACTGCCAGAGACCCAGACTGGAGACAGAACGGCACAGTGGTCTATTCTCTAGTGCCCAGTGAGGTCAACGGTGTCCCTGTGTCTTCATATGTGTCCATTAACGGAGACACAGGGGTGATCCATGCTGTGAGAGCATTTGATTATGAACAGTTTAGGAGCTTCAAGGTCCAGGTTGTAGCCAGAGACAACGGTTCTCCTCCACTCAGCAGTAACGTGACTGTGAGCGTCTTCGTAGCCGATGAAAATGACAACTCTCCCCAGATATTATACCCTGCTCCAGCAGGGAACTCCTTGATGACTGAGATGGTCCCCAAAGCTGCTCTGGCAGGGTCCCTGGTTTCCAAGGTGATAGCTGTGGATGCTGACTCTGGCCAGAACGCCTGGCTTTCCTATCAGATTGTCAAATCCACCGATCCGGGACTTTTCACTATCGGTCTCCACAGTGGAGAGATCAGGGCCCAGCGGGATATTTCTGAATCTGACGGTATGAAGCAGAACCTTGTGATATCTGTGAAAGATAACGGACAGCCCTCCATGTCTACAACCTGTGCTGTTTACCTGCTGATATCAGATAACCTGGCTGAGGTTCCAGAGCTGAAAGACATGTCTTACGAGGGGAAGGATTCTAAACTAACTTCCTACTTGATCATCGCTCTGGTGTCCGTCTCCACCTTCTTCCTGACTTTCATCATTCTCATCCTGGCCGTGAGGTTTTGCCGCAGGAGGAAACCTAGACTGTTGTTTGATGGAGCTGTGGCCATTCCCAGCGCCTATTTCCCTCCTAACTATGCGGAGGTGGATGGAACAGGAACGCTGCGGAGTTCTTACAATTATGACGCTTACCTGACAACGGGCTCACGCACCAGTGACTTCAAGTTTGTCAGATCTTACAATGACAACACGCTGCCAGCTGAAATGACACTAAAAAAGAGTCCAGATCATTTTCTGGAAGGAAGTATCACCACACTGAACACAGAGGGAGAATCTAGCGAGGTAAGAAGTGATTTTCTTGTGTGAGAAAAATAGTCGTTATGGTAATAAATGTCATGCTGATAGGCTATGTAAAACAAGGTCATACGTTTTCTTGCTAAATACTTTAGTCCGTCAATAACTCTTTTGCCGTTTGTTCTTTTCATCACTGAATCGTGTCTGTATAGCACCACAGCTCATGGACAGCTCCCTTGTGTTTCACCCAGCTGCGTTTATCTAGAATAGAGGCTTTACTGAACAAAGTGTGTCCGTTGTTTATATTAATAAAAAAAATTATAAAACATTTTAACATTATACATGGGAGGTTTTGCAAATTATCTCAGTAATTGTCTTGTTTCGTATATAATAATAGCTAGTAATTCAACGACCACAACCGAGCTGCAATTCAGAGTGGAATAATTAATATGTAGATGAATATTAACACGCTTACTTGATATATATATGACGTTATATTAAAGTCCAGATATTGATTTGCATCCAAAAACAACGTTAGACTTCTAAATCGTTGATATTAGATAAATTGTAGTGGTTCTACAGCCTTAAACTTGGTTGCCTTTTCAGTGAACATTGAGTCAGTGAGTTTGTTATGGTGCGATCTGTTTTCTGCAGTTTTATTAAAGTACACAGAGTGTCGCTCTCTACCAGCAAGTGATGTTTCACGTTTCTCTCCACCCACTTATGGGCGCAGACTTCGTGAACGTCGTGATAAAGAACAGCAGCGTTTTAGACATTTAGACGACGAGGTGAAGGATATATTTTTGCCTGGATAAATCTGTAAAGGACGGTTATATTCAGGATTTGTCTGCATCTTTCTGCAGAATGGAATACCTGGGTCTCTCTGTCTCTGCACCGATGTTTTGGCTGGCTTTGTTTCCTCTGCTCTTGCGCAGCAGCTATGGAGATGTGACCTATTCTATTCCTGAGGAGATGAAACGCGGGTCTGTAATAGGAAATATAGCCAAGGATCTGGGACTTGATGCTAAAGGACTGTTGTCAAGGAAAGCTCGTTTGGATGTTGATCGTAAAAGCAAACGGTATTGTGATATTAATCTGAACACAGGAGAATTGATTGTCAATGAACAAATCGACAGAGAAGAGCTTTGTGGTACGAGGCTTTCATGCACTTTAAAATATGAAATGATTCTAGAGAACCCGTTAGAATCACACAATATCGTTTTGCAAATACAAGATGTAAACGATAATGCTCCACAATTTGGTGAAGACTTTGTAAAATTTGAAATCCGAGAATCAGCAGTAAAAGGCGCTCGCTATCCTCTAAATCAGGCACATGACGCAGATATAGGTCTGAATACCGTTCAGAGTTACACGTTACAAAGGAATGATCACTTTAGTTTGGCTGTTCATAATATTGCTGGAGGTGAAAAACAGAGTGAACTCGTCTTAGAGAAAGAATTAGATCGTGAGGTAGAACAGGAGGTGACGTTACTACTTACTGCTATAGATGGAGGAACTCCACAGAGATCTGGTACTGTAGTTATACACGTCACAGTGCTTGATGCTAATGATAATAAACCTGTATTTAGTCAGAATATCTACATGGCAAATCTACCTGAAAACACTCCCATTGGTTCTGCCTTAATGACTGTGTCTGCTAATGATGCAGATGAGGGGGCAAATGGGGAAGTGACATATGGATTTGGTCCTATCTCTAACAAAGCAAAGCAATTATTTTCCCTGAATCCAAAATCAGGTGAATTGATAGTTCAAGGAGAAATTGATTTTGAAATTGAGTCATTTTATGAATTCAGCATACAAGCCAAAGACAATTCAGGCCTAAGTTCTTTAGCTAAAGTTAAGGTTGATGTTACAGACATTAATGATAATGCCCCAGTCATATCTATTAAATCCCTGACAAATCCCATCCCTGAGAATGTGTTACCTGGCACAGAGGTGGGCATCATTAATGTACAAGATGAAGACTCTGGTGTCAATAAACAGGTCCGCTGCTCCATCCAGCAGAATGTTCCTTTCAAACTAAACCCCTCCATTAAAAACTACTATTCCTTAGTAACTACCAGTGAATTAGACCGGGAGCTGATATCAGATTATAACATAACTATCACTGCTACTGACGAGGGGTCTCCACCTTTATCCTCCTCAAAGACGATTCATTTATCTGTCTCTGACGTCAACGACAACCCTCCTGTGTTTGAAGAACAATCTTACAGCTCCTATGTGAGTGAAAATAACAAGCCTGGCTCCTCCATCTGTTCTGTTACTGCCAGAGACCCAGACTGGAGACAGAACGGCACAGTGGTCTATTCTCTAGTGCCCAGTGAGGTCAACGGTGTCCCTGTGTCTTCATATGTGTCCATTAACGGAGACACAGGGGTGATCCATGCTGTGAGAGCGTTTGATTATGAACAGTTTAGGAGCTTCAAGGTCCAGGTTGTAGCCAGAGACAACGGTTCTCCTCCACTCAGCAGTAACGTGACTGTGAGCGTCTTCGTAGCAGATGAGAATGACAACTCTCCCCAGATATTATACCCTGCTCCAGCAGGGAACTCCTTGATGACTGAGATGGTCCCCAAAGCTGCTCTGGCAGGGGCCCTGGTTTCCAAGGTGATAGCTGTGGATGCTGACTCTGGCCAGAACGCCTGGCTTTCCTATCAGATTGTCAAATCCACCGATCCGGGACTTTTCACTATCGGTCTCCACAGTGGAGAGATCAGGGCCCAGCGAGACATTTCTGATTCTGACGATATGAAGCAGAACCTTGTGATATCTGTGAAAGATAACGGACAGCCCTCCATGTCTACATCCTGTGCTGTTTACCTGCTGATATCAGATAACCTGGCTGAGGTTCCAGAGCTGAAAGACATGTCTTACGAGGGGAAGGATTCTAAACTAACTTCCTACTTGATCATCGCTCTGGTGTCCGTCTCCACCTTCTTCCTGACTTTCATCATTCTCATCCTGGCTGTGAGGTTTTGCCGCAGGAGGAAACCTAGACTGTTGTTTGATGGAGCTGTGGCCATTCCCAGCGCCTATTTCCCTCCTAACTATGCGGAGGTGGATGGAACAGGAACGCTGCGGAGTTCTTACAATTATGACGCTTACCTGACAACGGGCTCACGCACCAGTGACTTCAAGTTTGTCAGATCTTACAACGACAACACGCTGCCAGCTGAAATGACACTAAAAAAGAGTCCAGATCATTTTCTGGAAGGAAGTATCACCACACTGAACACAGAGGGAGAATCTAGCGAGGTAAGAACTGAATTTACCGTGTGAGAAAAATAGTCGTTATGGTAATACATGTCATGCTGATAGGCTATGTAAAACAAGGTCATACGTTTTCTTGCTAAATACTTTAGTCCGTCAATGTCTCTTTTGCCGTTTGTTCTTTTCATCACTGAATCGTGTCTGTGTCAGCACCACAGCTCATGGACAGCTCCCTTGTGTTTCACTGAGCTGCGTTTATCTTCAATAGAGGCTTTACTGAACAAAGTGTGTGTGTTGTTTCTATGAATAAAAAAATTATAAAACATTTTAACATCATACAGGGGAGGTTTTGCAAATTATCTCAACGATAGTCTTGTTTCGTATATAATACTAGCTAGTAATTCAACGACCACAACCGAGCTGCAATTCAGAGTGGAATAGTTAATATGTAGATGAATATTAACACGCTTACTTGATATATGACGTTATATTAAAGTCCAGATATTGATTTGCATCCAAAAACAACCTTAGACTTCTACATCGTTGATATTAGATAAATTGTAGTGGTTCTACAGCCTTAAACTTGGTTGCCTTTTCAGTGAACATTGAGTCAGTGAGTTTGGTATGGTGCGATCTGTTTTCTGCAGTTTTATTAAAGTACACAGAGTGTCGCTCTCTACCAGCAAGTGATGTTTCACGTTTCTCTCCACCCACTTATGGGCGCAGACTTCGTGAACGTCGTGATAAAGAACAGTAGCGTTTTAGACATTTAGACGACGAGGTGGAGGATATATTTTTGTCTGGATAAATCTGTAAAGGACGGTTATATTCAGAAATTGTCTGCATCTTTCTGCAGAATGGAATACCTGGGTCTCTCTGTCTCTGCACCGATGTTTTGGCTGGCTTTGTTTCCTCTGCTCTTGCGCAGCAGCTATGGAGATGTGACCTATTCTATTCCTGAGGAGATGAAACGCGGGTCTGTAATAGGAAATATAGCCAAGGATCTGGGACTTGATGCTAAAGGACTGTTGTCTAGGAAAGCTCGCTTGGATGTTGACGGTGGAAGCAAACGGTATTGTGATATTAATCTGAACACGGGCGAATTGATCATCGCTGAAATTATCGACAGAGAACAGCTTTGCGGCAGGAAGCTTTCTTGTTACCAGAAATATGAAATTATATTGGAGAACCCATTAGAATCACATAACATCGTTTTACAAATACAAGATATTAATGACAACGCACCAAAATTTGGCAAAGACGTGGTTCGATTTGATATCCGAGAATCAGCTGTTAAAGGCGCCAGATTTGCTGTTAATCAAGCTCATGATGCAGATATAGGCCTGAATGCTGTCCAGAGCTACACATTACAGAGGAACAATCATTTCAGTTTGGCTGTTCATACAAACCCTGGAGGTGGAAAGTATGGAGAGTTAGTTTTAGAGAACGAATTAGATCGTGAGAAAGAGCAAAATGTAGAGTTACTACTTACTGCTGTAGACGGAGGGACTCCACAGAGATCTGGTACTGTAGTTATACACGTCACAGTACTTGATGCTAATGATAATAAACCTGTCTTCAGTCAGAATGTGTATAAGGTGAATCTGCCTGAAAACTCCCACAAAGGTTCTGTTATAATTACTGTTTCTGCTACTGACGCAGACGAGGGGGTAAACGGGGAAGTGACGTACGGATTTGGTCCCGTTTCTGAACAACTGAGTGAGTTATTTTCTCTTGATACAAAATCTGGGGAAATAAGTATTGTTGGAGAGATAGACTTTGAAAAAGAGTCAACTCATGAATTGAGCATCCAAGCTGAAGATAACTTCGGGCTGACTTCCTTTGCCAATGTTATAGTTGACATAACTGACATTAACGATAATGCTCCAGTTATCTCTTTGAAATCTCTGACCAATCCCATCCCTGAGAATGTGTTACCAGGCACAGAGGTGGGCATCATTAATGTTCAGGATAAAGACTCTGGTGTCAATAAACAGGTCCGCTGCTCCATCCAGCAGAATGTTCCTTTCAAACTAAACCCCTCCATTAAAAACTACTATTCCTTAGTAACTACCAGTGAATTAGACCGGGAGCTGATATCAGATTATAACATAACTATCACTGCTACTGACGAGGGGTCTCCACCTTTATCCTCCTCAAAGACGATTCATTTATCTGTCTCTGACGTCAACGACAACCCTCCTGTGTTTGAAGAACAATCCTACAGCGCCTATGTGAGTGAAAATAACAAGCCTGGCTCCTCCATCTGTTCTGTTACTGCCAGAGACCCAGACTGGAGACAGAACGGCACAGTGGTCTATTCTCTAGTACCCAGTGAGGTCAACGGTGTCCCTGTGTCTTCATATGTGTCCATTAACGGAGACACAGGGGTGATCCATGCTGTGAGAGCATTTGATTATGAACAGTTTAGGAGCTTCAAGGTCCAGGTTGTAGCCAGAGACAACGGTTCTCCTCCACTCAGCAGTAACGTAACTGTGAGCATCTTCGTAGCAGATGAGAATGACAACTCTCCCCAGATATTATACCCTGCTCCAGCAGGGAACTCCTTGATGACTGAGATGGTCCCCAAAGCTGCTCTGGCAGGGTCCCTGGTTTCCAAGGTGATAGCTGTGGATGCTGACTCTGGCCAGAATGCCTGGCTTTCCTATCAGATTGTAAAATCCACCGATCCAGGACTTTTCACTATCGGTCTCCACAGTGGAGAGATCAGGGCCCAGCGGGACATTTCTGATTCTGACGGTATGAAGCAGAACCTTGTGATATCAGTGAAAGATAACGGACAGCCCTCCATGTCTACAACCTGTGCTGTTTACCTGCTGATATCAGATAACCTGGCTGAGGTTCCAGAGCTGAAAGACATGTCTTACGAGGGGAAGGATTCTAAACTAACTTCCTACTTGATCATCGCTCTGGTGTCCGTCTCCACCTTCTTCCTGACTTTCATCATTCTCATCCTGGCCGTGAGGTTTTGCCGCAGGAGGAAACCTAGACTGTTGTTTGATGGAGCTGTGGCCATTCCCAGCGCCTATTTCCCTCCTAACTATGCGGAGGTGGATGGAACAGGAACGCTGCGGAGTTCTTACAATTATGACGCTTACCTGACAACGGGCTCACGCACCAGTGACTTCAAGTTTGTCAGATCTTACAATGACAACACGCTGCCAGCTGAAATGACACTAAAAAAGAGTCCAGATCATTTTCTGGAAGGAAGTATCACCACACTGAACACAGAGGGAGAATCTAGCGAGGTAAGAACTGAATTTTCCGTGTGAGAATCACATTCGTTAAGGAAATAAATGTCATTGAGATAGGCGATGTAAAACAACCTCATACGTTTTCGTACCACATACACTATAATACCAAAAGTATTTGCCCACCTGCCTTGACCCACATATGATCTTCAGTGCCATCCCATTCCTAACCCATAGGGTTCAATATGATGTTGGTCCACCTTTTGCAGCTATTACAGCTTCAACTCTCCTAGGAAGGCTGTCCACGAGGTTCAGGAGTGTGTTTATGGGAATTTTTTACTATTCTTCCAAAAGTGCATTGGCGAGGTCACACACTGATGTTGGTCGAGAAGGCCTGGCTCTCAGTATCCGCTCTAATTCATCCCAAAGGTGTTCTATCGGGTTCAGGTCAGGACTGTGTGTAGGCCAGTCAAGTTCATCCACACCAGACTCTGTCATCCATGTCTTTACGGACCTTGCTTTGTGCACTGGTGCACAGTCATGTTGGAAGAGGAAGGGGCCCGCTCCAAACTGTTCCCACAAGGTTGGGAGCATGGAGTTGTCCAAAATGTTTTGGTATTCTAGATCATTCAAAGTTCCTTTCACTGGAGCTTAGGGGCCAAGCCCACTGCATCCAACGCTTTGCATTGCACTTGTTGATGTATGACTTAGAAGCAGCTGCTCGGCCATGGAAACCCATTCCATGAAGCTCTCTGCGTACTGTACTTCGGCTAATTTTAAAGTCACAAGAAGTTTGGAGCTCTGTAGCAATTGACCGTGCAGAAAGTCGACGACCTCTTTGCACTATGCGCTTCAGCATCTGTTGACCCCTCTCTGTCAGTTTACTTGGCCTACCACTTCGTGGCTGAGTTGTTGTTGTTCCCAAACTCTTCCATTGTCTTATATTAAAGCTGTTAGTTGACTGTGGAATATTAGAGCGAGGAAACTTCACGAATGGATTTGTTACACAGGTGGCACCCTATGACAGTTCCAAGCTGGAAATCACTGAGCTCCTGAGAGTGGCCCATTCTTTCACAAATGTTTGTAAAAACAGTCTGCATGCCTCAGTGCTTGATTTTATACACATGTGGCCGGGCCAAGTGATTAGGACACCTGCTTCTGATCATTTGGAAGGGTGACCAAATACTTTTGGTAATATAGTGTACTTTTGTCTGTCAATGTCTCTTTTTCCTTTTGTTACTTCCATCACTGAATCGTGTCTGATTCAGCACCACACTGAATGGACAGCTCTCTTTTGTTTCTGTCAGCGTTTTAGCGTAACACGGTGCTGTGCTTGTCTTCAATATAGGTTTTACTGAAAAAAGCCTGTTCGTTGTTCTATTAATAAAAATAAATAAAAAACATTTCAACTTTATTCATGAAAGGTGTTTTACCAATTATCTCAATAATAGTCTTGTTTCGTATTTAATACTAACTACTAATTCAACGACCACTACCATTGTGGAATTGTTAATATGTAGATGAATATTCACACTTCTTACCTGAGATATATTATGTTATATTAAATCCACATATTAATTTGCATCCAAAAACAACGTTAGACTTCTAAATCGTTGATAATAGATACATTGTAGTGGTTCTACAGCTTTCAACTTGGTAACCTTTTCAGTGAACATTGAGTCAGTGAGTTTGGTATGGTGCGATCTGTTTTCTGCAGTTTTATTAAAGTACACAGAGTGTCGCTCTCTACCAGCAAGTGATGTTTCACGTTTCTCTCCACCCACTTATGGGCGCAGACTTCGTGAACGTCGTGATAAAGAACAGTAGCGTTTTAGACATTTAGACGACGAGGTGGGGGATATATTTTTGCCTGGATAAAACTGTAAAGGACGGTTATATTCAGGAATTGTCTGCATCTTTCTGCAGAATGGAATACCTGGGTCTCTCTGTCTCTGCACCGATGTTTTGGCTGGCTTTGTTTCCTCTGCTCTTGCGCAGCAGCTATGGAGATGTGACCTATTCTATTCCTGAGGAGATGAAACGCGGGTCTGTAATAGGAAATATAGCCAAGGATCTGGGACTTGATGCTAAAGGACTGTTGTCGAGGAAAGCTCGTTTGGATGTTGACGGTGGAAGTAAACGGTATTGTGATATTAATCTGAACACGGGAGAATTGATTGTTGCTGAAATCATGGACAGGGAGCAGCTTTGCGGCACGAGGATTTCATGCTCCCTTAAATATGAAATGGTCCTGGAAAATCCGTTAGAATTGCACAATATAGTTTTGCAGATTCAAGATATTAATGATAATTCTCCACAATTCGGAGAAGACGTTGTGAAATTTGACATTACAGAGTCGGCAGACAAAGGGGCCCGTTTCCCTATAAATGAAGCACTTGATGGAGACATAGGAATGAATGCTGTTCAAACCTACAACTTACAGAGAAACGAACATTTTAGTTTGGCCGTTCATGTAAATCCTGGAGGTGGAAAAAATTGTGAACTCGTTTTAGAAAAAGAATTAGATCGAGAACAACAGCAAGAAGTAACGTTACTACTTACTGCTGTCGACGGAGGGACTCCACAGAGATCTGGTACTGTAGTTATACACGTTACTGTGCTTGACGCTAACGATAATAAACCGATATTTACTCAGAATGTTTACAAAGCAAGTCTTCCTGAAAACTCCCCTGTAGATTTTGTTTTAATGACTGTGTCTGCTACTGATGCAGATGAGGGGGCAAATGGAGAAGTGACGTACGGATTTGGTCCAATCACAGAAAGTGTGAAACAAATATTTTCCCTTCACCCCAAAACAGGTGAAGTTATTTTAATAGGACGGATTGATTTTGAAACAGAGTCATTTTATGAATTCAGTATCCAGGCCAAAGATAACTCAGGACTAAGTTCCTTTGCTAAAGTTAAAGTTGATATTTCAGATGTAAATGACAATGCCCCAATTATCTCTCTTAAATCTCTGACCAATCCCATCCCTGAGAATGTGTTACCAGGCACAGAGGTGGGCATCATTAATGTTCAGGATAAAGACTCTGGTGTCAATAAACAGGTCCGCTGCTCCATCCAGCAGAATGTTCCTTTCAAACTAAACCCCTCCATTAAAAACTACTATTCCTTAGTAACTACTAGTGAATTAGACCGGGAGCTGATATCAGATTATAACATAACTATCACTGCTACTGACGAGGGGTCTCCACCTTTATCCTCCTCAAAGACGATTAATTTATCTGTCTCTGATGTCAACGACAACCCTCCTGTGTTTGAAGAACAATCCTACAGCGCCTATGTGAGTGAAAATAACAAGCCTGGCTCCTCCATCTGTTCTGTTACTGCCAGAGACCCAGACTGGAGACAGAACGGCACAGTGGTCTATTCTCTAGTGCCCAGTGAGGTCAACGGTGTCCCTGTGTCTTCATATGTGTCCATTAACGGAGACACAGGGGTGATCCATGCTGTGAGAGCGTTTGATTATGAACAGTTTAGGAGCTTCAAGGTCCAGGTTGTAGCCAGAGACAACGGTTCTCCTCCACTCAGCAGTAACGTGACTGTGAGCGTCTTCGTAGCAGATGAGAATGACAACTCTCCCCAGATATTATACCCTGCTCCAGCAGGGAACTCCTTGATGACTGAGATGGTCCCCAAAGCTGCTCTGGCAGGGTCCCTGGTTTCCAAGGTGATAGCTGTGGATGCTGACTCTGGCCAAAACGCCTGGCTTTCCTATCAGATTGTCAAATCCAGCGATCCAGGACTTTTCACTATCGGTCTCCACAGTGGAGAGATCAGAGCCCAGCGGGACATTTCTGATTCTGATGGTATGAAGCAGAACCTTGTGATATCTGTGAAAGATAACGGACAGCCCTCCATGTCTACAACCTGTGCTGTTTACCTGCTGATATCAGATAACCTGGCTGAGGTTCCAGAGCTGAAAAAAATGTCTTACGAGGGGAAGGATTCTAAACTAACTTCCTACTTGATCATCGCTCTGGTGTCCGTCTCCACCTTCTTCCTGACTTTCATCATTCTCATCCTGGCCGTGAGGTTTTGCCGCAGGAGGAAACCTAGACTGTTGTTTGATGGAGCTGTGGCCATTCCCAGCGCCTATTTCCCTCCTAACTATGCGGAGGTGGATGGAACAGGAACGCTGCGGAGTTCTTACAATTATGACGCTTACCTGACAACGGGCTCACGCACCAGTGACTTCAAGTTTGTCAGATCTTACAATGACAACACGCTGCCAGCTGAAATGACACTAAAAAAGAGTCCAGGTCATTTTCTGGAAGGAAGTATCACCACACTGAACACTGAGGGAGAATCTAGCGAGGTAAGAACTGATTTTCTTGTGAGAAAAGTAAACATGTCCGTTTTCACTGCCATGCAGATGAGCATATAAAATATACTTCATATTCTTCTTTACCGAACACTTTTTTTCCTTTTCCTGTTCTTAATATCACGGTGCTACTTTGATTGCGTAATCGTGTCTGTGTCAGCACCACAGCGAATGAACAGCTCCATTTAGTCTTTGTCAGCGTTTGAGCGTAACATGGCGCTGTGCTTGTCTTGAGTAGAGGCTTTACTGGACAAAACGTGTCCGTTATTCTATTAATTAATAATTTTGTTTCATTTTAGTTGAACATTATTCATGAAAGGTGTTTTACCAATTATCTCAATAATAGTCATGTTTTGTCTATACTAATAGCTAGTAATTCAACGACCACAACCGAGCTGCAATTCATAGTGGAATGTTTTATATTTAGATTAATATCCACATGCTTACTTTAGAGATATGACGTTATATTAAAGTCCACATATTCATTTGCATCCAAATCGTTGATAAAAGACACATTGTAGTCGTTCTACAGCTTTCAATTTGGTTGACTTGACATTGAGTCAGTGAGTTTGTTATGGTGCGATCTGTTTTCTGCAGTTTTATTAAAGTACACAGAGTGTCGCTCTCTACCAGCAAGTGATGTTTCACGTTTCTCTCCACCCACTTATGGGCGCAGACTTCGTGAACGTCGTGATAAAGAACAGTAGCGTTTTAGACATTTAGACGACGAGGTGGAGGATATATGTTTGCCTGGATAAATCTGTAAAGGACGGTTATATTCAGGAATTGTCTGCATCTTTCTGCAGAATGGAATACCTGGGTCTCTGTCTCTGCACCGATGTTTTGGCTGGCTTTGTTTCCTCTGCTCTTGCGCAGCAGCTATGGAGATGTGACCTATTCTATTCCTGAGGAGATGAAACGCGGGTCTGTAATAGGAAATATAGCCAGGGATCTGGGACTTGATGCTAAAGGACTGTTGTCTCGGAAAGCTCGTTTGGATTTTGATGGTGACAAAAAGCGGTATTGTGATATTAATCTGAACACGGGGGAATTGATCGTCGCTGAAATGATAGACAGAGAGAAGCTTTGCGGCAGGAGACTTTCCTGTTCCTTAAAATATGAAATTATCTTGGAGAACCCGTTAGAATCACATAACATCGTTTTGCAAATACAAGATGTTAATGATAATGCTCCGAAATTTGCAGAAGAAGAAGTAAGATTCGAAATCCACGAGTCAGCAGACAAAGGTGCTCGCTTTCCTTTAAATGAAGCAATTGACGCAGATATAGGCTTGAATGCCGTCCAGGACTACACATTACAAAGGAACGATCACTTCAGTTTAGCTGTTCACAGTAATTCTGGAGGTGGGAAACAAAGTGAACTGGTTTTAGAGAAAGAATTAGATCGTGAACAACAGCAAGAATTGTCGTTGCTACTTACTGCTGTTGATGGAGGGAATCCACAGAGATCTGGTACTGTAGTTATACACGTCACAGTGCTTGATGCAAACGACAATAAACCAATATTTAGTCAGAATTCCTATAAGGTGAATCTGTATGAAAACTCCCCCATAGGTTCTGTAGTCATTACTGTGTCTGCTACTGACGCAGATGAGGGGGCAAACGGAGAAGTGACGTATGCATTTGGTCCCATCACAGACGACGTGAATACATTATTTTCTCTAAATCCCAAAACGGGAGAAGTCCTCGTAACCGGTGAGATTGATTTTGAAAAAGAGTCATTTTATGAGTTCAGTATCAGAGCTAAAGACAATTCAGGACTGAGCTCATCTGCTAACGTTAAAGTTGATATTTTAGACGTTAACGATAATGCTCCATTCATCTCTCTGAAATCTCTGACCAATCCCATCCCTGAGAATGTGTTACCAGGCACAGAGGTGGGCATCATTAATGTTCAGGATAAAGACTCTGGTGTCAATAAACAGGTCCGCTGCTCCATCCAGCAGAATGTTCCTTTCAAACTAAACCCCTCCATTAAAAACTACTATTCCTTAGTAACTACCAGTGAATTAGACCGGGAGCTGATATCAGATTATAACATAACTATCACTGCTACTGACGAGGGGTCGCCACCTTTATCCTCCTCAAAGACCATTCATTTATCTGTCTCTGACGTCAACGACAACCCTCCTGTGTTTGAAGAACAATCCTACAGCGCCTATGTGAGTGAAAATAACAAGCCTGGCTCCTCCATCTGTTCTGTTACTGCCAGAGACCCAGACTGGAGACAGAACGGCACAGTGGTCTATTCTCTAGTGCCCAGTGAGGTCAACGGTGTCCCTGTGTCTTCATATGTGTCCATTAACGGAGACACAGGGGTGATCCATGCTGTGAGAGCGTTTGATTATGAACAGTTTAGGAGCTTCAAGGTCCAGGTTGTAGCCAGAGACAACGGTTCTCCTCCACTCAGCAGTAACGTGACTGTGAGCGTCTTCGTAGCAGATGAGAATGACAACTCTCCCCAGATATTATACCCTGCTCCAGCAGGGAACTCCTTGATGACTGAGATGGTCCCCAAAGCTGCTCTGGCAGGGTCCCTGGTTTCCAAGGTGATAGCTGTGGATGCTGACTCTGGCCAGAACGCCTGGCTTTCCTATCAGATTGTCAAATCCACCGATCCGGGACTTTTCACTATCGGTCTCCACAGTGGAGAGATCAGGGCCCAGCGGGACATTTCTGAATCTGACGGTATGAAGCAGAACCTTGTGATATCTGTGAAAGATAACGGACAGCCCTCCATGTCTACAACCTGTGCTGTTTACCTGCTGATATCAGATAACCTGGCTGAGGTTCCAGAGCTGAAAGACATGTCTTACGAGGGGAAGGATTCTAAACTAACTTCCTACTTGATCATCGCTCTGGTGTCCGTCTCCACCTTCTTCCTGACTTTCATCATTCTCATCCTGGCCGTGAGGTTTTGCCGCAGGAGGAAACCTAGACTGTTGTTTGATGGAGCTGTGGCCATTCCCAGCGCCTATTTCCCTCCTAACTATGCGGAGGTGGATGGAACAGGAACGCTGCGGAGTTCTTACAATTATGACGCTTACCTGACAACGGGCTCACGCACCAGCGACTTCAAGTTTGTCAGATCTTACAATGACAACACGCTGCCAGCTGAAATGACACTAAAAAAGAGTCCAGATCATTTTCTGGAAGGAAGTATCACCACACTAAACACAGAGGGAGAATCTAGCGAGGTAAGAATTGATTTTCTTGTGTGAGAAAAGTAAAAATATCCCTTTTCACTGCCGTGCAGATGAGCATATAAAATATACTTCATATTCTTCTTTACCGAACACTTTTTTCCTTTTGCTGTCTATAATATCACGGTGCTACTTTGATTGTGTAATCGTGTCTGTGTCAGCACCACAGCTAATGGACAACTCCCTTTTTTCTGTCATTGTTTGAGCGTAACACGGCGCTGTGCTTGTCTTAAATAGAGGCTTTACTGAAAAATGTGTGTCGTTGTTCTAAGATACTTTCACATATTAGTTATGACATTTTGTTATTTTTGTTATTTTTAATATAAAAGTCTTGTTACGTATGCAGTATAGCCACCAACTCAACGAACATAACCAAAGTTCAGTTCAGACTTGGAATAGTATATATTTCGATTAATATTCTAACACAAGCTTTCTCGTTAAATATTTCCTTACATAAAAGTCCAGATGTAATTTTGCATCCATAATAAACAATGTAAGTCTTCAATTTCGTATCTCTCAGGAAAATTGGGGGCTTTGGGCTGCTTTCATCTAGGTAGTCTTGTCTTACAACTGAACATTGAGGTAGTGAGTGTGGGATGGTGCACACCATTTTCTGCAGTTTTATTAAAGTACACAGAGTGTCGCTCTCTACCAGCAAGTGATGTTTCACGTTTCTCTCCACCCACTTATGGGCGCAGACTTCGTGAACGTCGTGATAAAGAACAGCAGCGTTTTAGACATTTAGACGACGAGGTGGGGGATATATTTTTGCCTGGATAAATCTGAAAAGGACGGTTATATTCAGGAATTGTCTGCATCTTTCTGCAGAATGGAATACCTGGGTCTCTCTGTCTCTGCACCGATGTTTTGGCTGGCTTTGTTTCCTCTGCTCTTGCGCAGCAGCTATGGAGATGTGACCTATTCTATTCCTGAGGAGATGAAACGCGGGTCTGTAATAGGAAATATAGCCAAGGATCTGGGACTTGATGCTAAAGGACTGTTGTCTCGGAAAGCTCGTTTGGATGTTGAAGGTGGAACTAAAATGTTTTGTGACATAAATCCGAACACAGGTGAATTGATTATCGCTGAAATGATAGACAGAGAGAAGCTTTGCGGCACGAGACTTTCATGCACCCTAAAATATGAAATTATTTTGGAGAATCCGTTAGAATCACATAACATCGTTTTGCAAATGCAAGATGTCAATGATAATGCTCCACAATTTAGCGAAGACGTTGTCAAATTTGAAATCAGAGAGTCAGCCGACAAAGGCGCTCGCTTTCCTCTAAATCAGGCCCATGACGCAGATATAGGGTTGAACACCGTACAGAGCTACACGTTACAAAAGAATGATCACTTCAGCTTAGCTATTCATACTAATACAAGGGGTGGTAAAAACTGCGAACTGGTCTTAGACAAAGAATTAGATCGTGAACAGCAGCAAGAATTGTCCTTATTACTTACTGCTGTTGATGGAGGGACTCCACAGAGATCTGGTACTGTCGTTATACACGTCACAGTGCTTGATGCTAACGACAATAAACCAGTGTTTAGTGAAAATGAGTACCGAGTCAGTTTGCCTGAAAACTCCCCTTTGGGTTCTGCTGTAATGACTGTGACTGCTACAGACGTAGATGAGGGGGCAAATGGGGAAGTGGCGTACGGATTTGGTCACATTTTAGACGATGCAAAGAAACTATTTTCTCTAAATAGCAAAACAGGAGAACTAAGCATTGCTGGACAGATGGATTTTGAAAAGGAATCAATGTATGAATTCAGTATTCAAGCCAAAGACAATGGCGGCCTAACTTCGTTTGCCAATATTTTTGTCGAAATAATAGATATTAATGATAATGCCCCACTTATTTCTCTTAAATCTCTGACCAATCCCATCCCTGAGAATGTGTTACCAGGCACAGAGGTGGGCATCATTAATGTTCAGGATAAAGACTCTGGTGTCAATAAACAGGTCCGCTGCTCCATCCAGCAGAATGTTCCTTTCAAACTAAACCCCTCCATTAAAAACTACTATTCCTTAGTAACTACCAGTGAATTAGACCGGGAGCTGATATCAGATTATAACATAACTATCACTGCTACTGACGAGGGGTCGCCACCTTTATCCTCCTCAAAGACCATTCATTTATCTGTCTCTGACGTCAACGACAACCCTCCTGTGTTTGAAGAACAATCCTACAGCGCCTATGTGAGTGAAAATAACAAGCCTGGCTCCTCCATCTGTTCTGTTACTGCCAGAGACCCAGACTGGAGACAGAACGGCACAGTGGTCTATTCTCTAGTGCCCAGTGAGGTCAACGGTGTCCCTGTGTCTTCATATGTGTCCATTAACGGAGACACAGGGGTGATCCATGCTGTGAGAGCGTTTGATTATGAACAGTTTAGGAGCTTCAAGGTCCAGGTTGTAGCCAGAGACAACGGTTCTCCTCCACTCAGCAGTAACGTGACTGTGAGCGTCTTCGTAGCAGATGAGAATGACAACTCTCCCCAGATATTATACCCTGCTCCAGCAGGGAACTCCTTGATGACTGAGA
The DNA here is from genome assembly GCA_030340665.1 of Neosalanx taihuensis. NCBI lineage: Eukaryota > Metazoa > Chordata > Actinopteri > Osmeriformes > Salangidae > Neosalanx > Neosalanx taihuensis. The sequence goes on from CM059310.1 coordinate 8,280,569, forward strand.
TGGTCCCCAAAGCTGCTCTGGCAGGGTCCCTGGTTTCCAAGGTGATAGCTGTGGATGCTGACTCTGGCCAGAACGCCTGGCTTTCCTATCAGATTGTCAAATCCACCGATCCGGGACTTTTCACTATCGGTCTCCACAGTGGAGAGATCAGGGCCCAGCGGGACATTTCTGATTCTGACGGTATGAAGCAGAACCTTGTGATATCAGTGAAAGATAACGGACAGCCCTCCATGTCTACAACCTGTGCTGTTTACCTGCTGATATCAGATAACCTGGCTGAGGTTCCAGAGCTGAAAGACATGTCTTACGAGGGGAAGGATTCTAAACTAACTTCCTACTTGATCATCGCTCTGGTGTCCGTCTCCACCTTCTTCCTGACTTTCATCATTCTCATCCTGGCCGTGAGGTTTTGCCGCAGGAGGAAACCTAGACTGTTGTTTGATGGAGCTGTGGCCATTCCCAGCGCCTATTTCCCTCCTAACTATGCGGAGGTGGATGGAACAGGAACGCTGCGGAGTTCTTACAATTATGACGCTTACCTGACAACGGGCTCACGCACCAGTGACTTCAAGTTTGTCAGATCTTACAATGACAACACGCTGCCAGCTGAAATGACACTAAAAAAGAGTCCAGATCATTTTCTGGAAGGAAGCATCACCACACTGAACACAGAGGGAGAATCGAACGAGGTAATATTAATTCACAGAGATCCTGTCTGTGGTTAGTAAACCGTCTGTTTGGTTCTACATGTTTGTTGCATAAACGCGTTCAGGTTTCAGCACCTCAGCATAGGAACAGCTCCCTTGTGATTCTGTCTACGCAGTGGAAGGTATGTTGCAGTGTACTTGCTTTCAACAGCAGTTGTGTATTACGTCTGCAAACGTGTTTGTAAAAATGTATGAGGAGTGTTTCGCCTATTATTTGCCTTGTTTCATGCAACCAGTTCCACAATAACAACCTGCAATCTGGTTCAATACCTCTTTCAGTGGAAATGCCAATGATACATTTCAGTTAGAAGTTTAATCTTTTCAGACACATTCTCCTGCTTATGACTCAGTATGCGAGTGTGGCAGTGTTTTTTTCTTCTTCTGCAGACCAAATATATTTTCATATTTTATTCTCCCTATCTATTTCTATAATTGTCCACCAACTCTCCCTTTTTATCTTTCTCTCACACAAGCACACAATCCTGCCCCATCACCCGTAACCCCCCCCCTTCTAACACACCATAACCACGCCCATGCACACGCCCCCCGCCCCACGCCCCCTGCCACACACGCACACACATACTGCTTACTTTTTTTTCTTCATATGGGTTTGGAGTTCACTAAATATACATTTTTATATATAATCTCTTAGGGATCTCCGAACTAAGAAACGCAGTACTTTATATGAACTCTAAGTGCCGCTGTTGATTGCATCTAATCAGAATCTCGGACTGGACTACTCCTTTAATATTTCAGTCAGGAACACGCAAAACCAGTTGCTGTTCTACGAAACGTTCAGCTTGGACTGGATCCATCGTTGCTACTGCTATTTCCCCCACTGGCAACTGGAATATTGAGAGAAATGTATTCGGTTTGTCGTGATATAACCATGAGAAACATCCGCTGGCACGCGGGGTGGCCTTTGTGCGTTTTCGTGCTTTGGATGTTTTTCACTGACCCTGTGTTCGGTCAGGTCCGCTACTCCATACCGGAGGAAATGTCCGTGGGCTCCTTTGTGGGTGATCTAGCTAAGGACCTGGGCCTTGGTCCTCAGCGCCTGGTGTCCGGGAGGGCCCGTGTGTTCAGCGCTGGAGACAGGGAGGACGTGTTGCTGGACAGAGAGAAGGGCCAGCTGCTGGTTAAGGAGAGAATAGACCGGGAACAGCTTTGTGGGGAGATGTCTGCCTGCAGCTTTAGTTTTGATGTGATACTGGAGAATCCAATGGAGCTGTTCAGAATCACTGTGGAAATACAGGACATCAATGATAACAGCCCCGTTTTTCAGAAGAAGGACGTCGAATTAGAAATAAGCGAATTGGCTGTACCCGGTGCGCGCTTCTCCATCGAACGTGCCGTAGATCTAGACGTCGGGGAGAATTCTCTTCAAAAATATGTATTACAACCGACAGATTATTTCGATCTTAAAGTACAGGGTCGTTCAGATGACAGTAAACACGTCGATATGGTCCTACAAAAAGCCCTGGACAGAGAGAAGACGAAGCATCATCATTTGACGTTAACGGCTTTCGACGGCGGCAATCCTCAAAGGTCTGGAATTGTAAAAATTCACATAGTGGTTTTGGACGCAAACGATAACGCACCAGTATTCAGCCAGGCTACCTACAGAGCATCCGTACGTGAACATGCAGTGAAAGGCACAATGGTAACAACAGTGAGTGCCACTGATGCAGATGAGGGGTCGAGCAGTAACATAGAGTATTATTTTGAGCACGCCAACAGTAATATTCGACAGATGTTCACGATAGATCCGATTTCAGGTGAAGTAACTGTCACGGGAGATATAGATTACGAAAAACATAAGCAATTTCAGTTAAAAGTCGCCGCCAAAGACAACGGCGGATTGACGGACTCGTGTGGAATTATAATAGATGTAATAGACGTGAATGACAACGTTCCCAAGATAACCGTCATGTCCTTCTCTAGTGCCTTGCCCGAGGACTCTGTCATAGGCACTGTTGTTGCCATGATTAACGTGCAGGACGTGGATCAGGGAGACAACGCTAAGGTAACCTGTTCCATTGACCGCAGCCTCCCTTTCAAATTAGAATCTACAATAGCAAACTACTACAATCTGGTGACTGAATCCTCTTTGGACAGGGAGCAGATAGCAGAATATAATATAACGGTCACTGCTGTCGACGGAGGGAAGCCAGCTCTTTCAAGTGAGCAAACGCTGACGTTGAAGATATCAGATGTAAATGACCATGCCCCCCAGTTTGAATTAGAACGCTATGACGCCTATATCACAGAAAACAACCCGCTGTCCTTATCCTTCATCTCGTTAAGAGCTACAGATGCTGACGAGGGACAAAATTCCCGAGTATCCTACTTCATCCAGGACGGCAGCCTGAACGGAGCTCCCCTCACCTCGTACGTGTCGGTAAATGTGGACAGCGGCGCCCTGTACGCCAGGAGAGCCTTTGATTACGAACAGATCAAATCCTTCAGCGTCCTGGTGAGAGCGCAGGATGGAGGGTCTCCTCCGCTGAGCAGCAACACCACAGTCCACGTCTCCATCAGGGACCAGAACGACAACGCGCCCCAGGTCCTCTACCCGGTCCAGAGCGGCGGCTCCCTGGTGGCCGAGATGGTGCCTCGCTCGGCAGAAGCAGGCTATCTGGTCACCAAGGTGGTGGCTGTTGATATGGACTCCGGGCAGAACGCCTGGCTGTCCTACAAGCTCCAGAAAGTGGCAGACAGGCCGCTGTTTGAAGTGGGTCTCCAGAATGGCGAGATCAGGACCGTACGTCAGGTGACGGACAAAGACGCCGTGAAGCAGAAGCTGACCGTCGTGGTGGAGGACAACGGGCAGCCGTCTCGTTCAGCGGCAGTCGTGGTGAACGTGGCTGTGGCCGACAGCTTCCCGGAAGTGCTCTCCGAGTTCACCGACTTTACGCACGACAAAACCTTCAGCGACAACCTGACGTTTTATCTCATCCTGGCTTTGGCCGTGGTGTCGGTTCTTTTTATATTTTCCATCATCTCCATCATCTCTGTGAAGATCTACAGGTGGAGGCAGAGCAGATTGTTTTACAAGTCAGCAGCCAACCTCCCTGTTATCCCTTACTACCCTCCTGTCTTCCCTGAAGGCACTCTGCAGCGTGTGTATAACTATGAGATGTGTGGCACCACAGACTCTAGGATGAGCGATGTGAAGCTGTCCAGGCCTTACAGTCAGGGCACGCTGGTGGATGTGAGTCACATGGGGACAATGCAGAGAGAGAACGCAGAACTGAATCATGGGAACTTCACTGGAGAGGTGAGATGAAGCCAGTCACACGGCGATGTGTGGAAGCAGCACTGTGAGCGCTTCAGCAGATAACTGTGTGTACTGAATGTGAGTGTATGTGTGTGTGAATGTGTACCATACAGTATGCATGTGTACTGTGTGTGTGTGTGTGTGTGTGTGTGTGTGTGTGTGTGAGAGTGTGTGAGAGTGTGTGTCAGCAGGTGTAGTAAGACTGTAAGTCTAAAGAGCATTAGGGATGACAGATGGCTTCTGTGTCCACCTTTTATATCTCTACTTTAGTAACCGCAGGTGGTAGCTACATACACAGTGTTGCATTGTGATGAAAGTCCCACTGCTCTCTCTTCTATAAACACACACTTACACCCACATCCAGTACGGCAACAAATGACTGCTATCGTATCCGTTTCGGCTGCACCACAGTACCTGGTAATAGCTGTACTGTGCCTGTTACTTATTCTATAATGTAAACATCCTCTGGACTATGGCCTTTATCCATGACATCACTTCCTCTTTGGTGCTCCTATCATGTGGTTTTTAAATCAATTTTTCATCTTTCTCTCTCTCTCCTCTTAACTCTCTCTCCCTGTGTGCAGAAAAGCACAGTCGGGATAGACTGACCTAGTTTCTCTCTCACACACTGGCCCGGTTTGGTGTGTTTCTGTGCTGCAGTAATGTGCTTATGTGTTTCTCCCACTAGACATGGGGCTTGGGTTAGACTTGTGGTGGCATGGAGGATTGTTCTGTTATCAGGAACCTGGAACCACTCTAACAAACAGTTCTTCCTCCTTCAGCTTCCTCTTCCCCTCCTCCAGTCCCTCTTTGTCTCTATCACCCTCTCTCCTCTTCCATCTCTCTCCCCTTTTCATCTCTCTCTTTCTCTGTCCGTCTGTCCTCTTCCATCTCTCCCCTTTCATCTCTCTCTCCTCCTCTCTCTCTCCTCTTCCATCTCTCCCCCTCTCTCCCCTATCATCTGTCTCTCCCCCTCTCTCTCCTTCCACCTCTCTCCCCCTCTGCTACAGTAATACAGTACATGTTCATGATCACTAAAAAGACAGCACCCATCACACCAGGTCTGAGACCTGGACCTTAACCCGAGTGTTTTGCCCAGTGTTTGATCCCAAAGCTGTTTCCCCAGCCTTCTGACATTGAGGGCTTTATTCATGAACGTAGTAAAACATGGTGCAGCCCAGTGTGCTGATCAGGCTGATTCAAGTCTGAAGCCACATCTGCCCAGAGACAGTACGCATCACTTCCTGTCTGGCTGTTTAGCCAGTAAAGCTCTGCATAGTTACAGGAGGAAGTATACTGCCAACACGCACATGCTTCTTGTTTAATTATGAATGTGCCCTTGGCTAGCTTCCTGTTTACATTTCAACCTTATTTACCAGATTAAATGTGTTGGTATTCTAGGTGTGTCATAGGGTTTAGATAGATATTCACTGTAACGAGGGAAGGGGGGGGGGGGTCCTTTGTATTTAAGGCCGGACGGTTGTGCTTTGCTAAAGTCTGAGGGATGTCTAATCGTGCCGTTCTCCAGCTCCCCTGGGAGAATCGCTCCCTGGTCCGTGCGAGGTTGCTATGGTAACGCCTCATCAGACACACGGCTCTATGCTGTGGTGGCAGCGGGCCAGTGATGCGATTTTCGACTTGAAAAAACGATAACGTTGTTATTTCATGATTTGTGTATTTGATTTTGTTCTGTGTTTCGGTGATGGGTTTGGGCGAAGTAAACGCGAGGATGTGTGCGGCCATGTTGTCATCGACCTCCAAAACACGCTCTCTCCCATCATATAGAAAGGCTGAGGGTGTATCTGTGTGTGAGTATGTATGCTAGTAAGTCAGGGTGTGTGTGAATAATACATGTGTTTGTTATGTTACATATTGCGTACAGGAGGCTGTATTAGAGTACACCAGCTTATGTGTAGTGTACCTAGTTATATATATGCATAACACATAAGATACTGTGGAGCAATTCAACCTCCGGTATGTAAACACTGAGGAGGACAGAGGGAGCAGGGGAGGTGTCACACACACACACCACACACACGTCATTGCACCAGCAGATGAGAGGAACACAAAGATGGAGGTGTATGTGTGGTGTGGGGGTTGTTGCCACGACGACTGCTTGAATCACAGTCAGGACTGCACCAATCCCACAAAAGGAGAGGCATCAGCTGATCAGGGTTGGACTGCTGGAGGCTGACAGTGCAGAGACACGGGAGATCGCCCCCTGGTGGATGTGTCAGCCCTGCCTCACACACACACTAACACACACACCCACACACACCCACACAGACCTGCAGGAGGGCAGGGCTGAGCCAGGAAGGGGGGGGGGGGGGGCTGTGTGCGTGTGCATACTTGTAAGCCTGTGTGTGCTTTTACATAATGTGTGTGTCTGTGTAAGTGTGTGTGTAGCTGTGTGTGCGTATGTGTGGAGGGGGTATATGTGCGTATTGCCCCACATTTTTAGGTCATCTTATTTACAATCGGAGACATGTGGATGGTTATAACATTCTGTTCTATCATAATAAACCTCCAAATGTTTAAGCTTGCCACAGATCTGAGAAATAACTGAACTGAATGTGATTCATGTTAACAAAACTGTTTTTCTTTTCTTTTTTTTATGCATCTCTGCTCCCTGTGCTGCTGATACTGCAAACAGGTAAGAGAATACATTCAGATTCCCCTCTCCATCTCCTAATCTATATCTCTTTCTTTTCTTCCCCTCTTTCTCTCTGTGAATCTCTTTCACCTAAATACACACACACACACACACAGCTGCACATCAACAGCAGTGCTGTTGTAAAGGAATCAAAGCTTTACGAAATGGTGGCCATCGAGAGGGTGGTCATGTGATGTAGGTTAGGAGGGTGCGGTGTGCCTGGAATCATTTCTCCGTTGAAAATAGTCTATTACTTCGCTACACTCGACTATTTACTAACGCATCACAGTGAAGTTCGATGTAAAAATCAAATCAATACTGTCTAGTGGGTAGCAAATGGACTTCATATTGACATTACACCTTTGTGTGTGTGTGTGTGTTCGCAAATGACATCCATTTGAGCAGCTCGGGAGATTGTTGTCTGCTCTCTCTCTCATACGCAAACACGCGCTGACGTCACTCGTGTGTGGCGCATGCACTAGCACGGGCTCTCCGCCTGTGTGGCGCTGTCCACCCGCGTGGTGCTGAAATGCTCCGCTCCGCACAGTGCTGAGAGCTGGTTAGAGCGCCTGATATCACGTCTCGCTCACTATGCTGCAGGGCTTGGTCTCTCGCCACGAAACTGGGTCAATATGTGTCACGTGTTCATCGCACAGATCCTGACAAGCGCTCACCGTGAAAGAAAAATAAAATGCATACAAATATTATGAGGCAGGCTATTTTGTTTTCGTTTAATGGAAGTGTGATTTGGTGTTTTCGCAGTTATATATAAAGTGTGTTATTTGCACAACATCTAGGCTACGTATATGTTAAATGAGGTTATTGTGTTGCCATATTCGAATTAATTTCTGATTTGAGAGTAAAACATATTGCATCTGCAAACGTCACCGACACTGTCGCTCACCCTCCTACCCTTCATTTCCCTCTCCAGCCGCACCCCCCTCCTGTGTTTGATATCAGGACTCTGTGTCTCTCCTCACGCGCTGTGCACACAGGCTGCGCTTTCACCTCACTGCCACGCGACGGCAGAAACGGTACACAGCATGATGAGAGCATGATAGTCACAGTGTGTCATGTACTGTAGAGGTCTATATAATAATTGGTTGTATTCATTTGTATTATGGCTATGATTTTAAAAACGTATGTTCATCTATTTTTGTAGCACTGTTGTTATTAGCATGTGTGAAGAGTATTTTCTATTAGCAGTAGCAGTTCATAGCGTTTTTTCCATCTTTTTTTTAAGATAGTGTAGCCAAACAGAAAAACAAGCAGTACAATAGGCAGGATGCGGTAAAGCATCTCAATAGAAGCAACTAGAGTTCCTTATTTTACAGAGTGTAGGTGGCCGTGGTGTCCACTACACAATCCAACCAGAGTCTAGCCAATGCAATCCACTATAATGAAATACCCTGTGTCTTTAAGGCAAATGCGAGTGTGTGATTGGCTAGAAAAGAGGCTCCTCTCTGCCAATGCAGTACGTTTCAGTAGTGAGGGATCTACTCCCTCCCCTCAGCAACGGCATCGCTCACCCAGACCATGCTCAGAGCTGGGAGCTCAGCTGGCAAAGACTGGAGACAAAAGATGATCTGTTTCCATGTCTTCGATATGTGCAGTGAAAGCAAGACGGCGGATGTAGACGGTTTTCACGTTTTTGTGTGGTGAGAATCTGCAGTAGAACGGGAGAATGGAAGATTCTATCATCAGCATTCCATGCCATTGGAGATGGCACGAGTTGTGGATGTATATTTTTCTTCTGCTTCTTATGGATACAACGGAGGCGCAAATTCGCTACACCGTTCCAGAGGAGTTAAACCAAGGCTCTGTCGTTGGAAATTTAGCTAAAGATCTGGGATTAAGCGTCTCTGATATATATGACCGTAAACTGCGGATTGCTTCTGAAAGTGGAAAGCAATATTTCAGCGTGGATTTGGGAAAGGGTGAACTGGTTGTCAGTGACAGGATAGACAGAGAAGGTTTGTGTGGAGATAGTGTACAGTGCTTGTTACCGTTGGAGGTCGTCGTGGAAAATCCTTTACAGTTACATCAGGTTGAAATCGAAATACAAGACATAAACGATAATTCACCTGGGTTTCTCAAATCTGAAATACTTTTAAAAATTGCAGAGTGGACAATTCCTGGTGCAAAATTCCCGTTGGAGAGCGCAAGTGACCCTGACGTTGCTTCAAATGCGCTGAAGTCTTATAGTATAAATGAAAACGATAATTTTGTGTTGAACATTAAGACACAAGACGGTATGAAAATCCCCGAGCTGGTCTTAAAGACACAGCTAGACCGAGAAAAGCAGGCAGTTCATCAGCTTGTGTTAACAGCTGTAGACGGGGGGAATCCAACACGTTCTGGCACAGCTGAGATCACAGTGGTGGTGCTGGATATCAACGATAACGAGCCACAGTTCGAGAAAGCTTTTTATGAATCATCCATTCCTGAGAATACTCAAATTGGCACGTTGATAGTGAATGTAAAAGCAACAGATTCCGACGAAGGATTAAACAGTGACGTGGAGTATTACTTTAGAGACCAAACACCAGAAATTACTATGGCACTGTTTGACGTTAACTCAGAAACCGGGGACATCACAGTGAAAGGACAGCTGGACTATGAACAATCGACCCTTCATAAATTTGACATAATGGCAAAAGATAAAGGTAATCCACCCATGGCCGGACATTGTAGTGTAAAAATTAATATTTTAGATGTTAATGATAATGCTCCAGAAATAATAATAACTTCCCTAAGTAGCCCAATACGTGAGGACTCAGTCCCGGGTATGGTGATCGCACTTATCAGCGCTAAAGATCTAGACGTGGGTAAAAACGGTAAAGTTACGTTGCGCATGATGCCAGGCCCACCGTTCGCACTGAAAGCCTCCGTCTCCAACCGTTACGCACTGGTGACGAACGGACCTTTAGACCGTGAATCTCACAGCGAATATGAAGTTGTTCTGAACGCAGTTGATTCAGGTTCGCCGTCATTATCTGCCAGGAAAATTGTCAAAGTGGATATTTTAGACGTGAATGACAACGCTCCGGTTTTCTCCCAGCCGTTATACACGGTGTATGTAAAGGAAAACGGAACCCCGGGATCGATATTGTGTTCGGTAACCGCTTCTGATCCAGATACAGGTGATAATGCTAAGATATCTTACTCTATACTGGACACTAAAGTGCATGACGTCTCTGCCTCGTCTTATGTTTACATGAACTCAGATAACGGCAGCATCTACAGCATGCACTCGTTTGACTATGAGAAGCTGAAGGTGTTTCAGATTCAGGTGCAGGCAAAGGACCACGGTTCTCCTGCTCTGAGCAGCAACGTCACGGTTCATGTTTTTATCCTGGACCAGAACGACAATGCTCCTTCGGTTATCTATCCCTCCGCTGTCATGGGCTCTGTCTCCCACCAGAAGATGCCCCGGTTAGCCAAAGCAGGCCACCTCGTCACCAAAGTAACGGCAGTGGACGCTGACTCGGGCCATAACGCCTGGGTTTCCTATAGACTGGCGGAGGCCACAGACGCCTCTCTGTTCAGCGTGAATCTGTACACAGGGGAGGTGAGGACTAAACGCGCTGTTTCCGAGCAGGATGACTCCTCTCAGAGACTGCTTATAGAGATCAAGGACAACGGGGAACCGGTCCAGTCCGCTACAGTCACTGTCAACATACTGGTAGAGGACGGGCTTCACGAGCCCATCTCAGACTTTCACCTGAAAACTTCCGAGCCCAGCAAACGGAACAGTAAAATCACTTTTTATCTGATCGTCTCTCTGGCCTCCGTGTCAGTGTTGTCGTTGTTGACTTTCCTCATCTTAGTGGTGAAGTGCGCTAGAAACAGTCGGAGCAACTCGAGTTGCTGTATCAGACGGGCTGACTCTGACGGATACAAGAATCCCAACAGAAACCTGCAGATCCAGCTCAACACTGACGGGCCTATTAAGTATGTGGAGGTCCTGGGAGGAGACATGCTGTCTCAGAGCCAGTCCTTCAGGTCGTGTATGTCTCCCATGTCAGAGTTCAGTGATTTCACCATGGTTAAGCCCAGCAGCACCACTGACTTTAAAGACATGATAAACGTGCTGGACGCATCGCTTCCTGACAGCGCGTGGACGTTCGAGAGTCAACAGGTGAGCTCAACAAAACAGTTGTATTTCTTCTCGTCTGCTTGGTGACCAAGTCATCGTTAACTAGATCGATTTTTTTTCTAATGCGGTTTGTTGTTATTGAGCCTAATGTCAGTGATATTCGTTTTATTTCTTTCAACTTCTTATCTTTTTTCAGCCTGGGTATGTAGCATTTTTATTGAAAATGGGTCATCTCTTTTTACGTTTTGGATAAGTATTAAGTCTAAATTTGAAGATACAACCCCATAATCCCTAAATGTGAAGTTGTTTTTGCTCTTGAGGAAACGAGGGCATTTTGATTGGCTGTGCTCTCCGCGCGCCCTCTGGTCTAGAGTGTGGCGCTATCCATGGTTCTGGTTTTCTCTCCCTCATATTTTTATGTCTGTGTCGTCATAATATTAAGCCTATGACATGTTGACAGGAAACCCATATGCATTTTTCATGACATCTCTCATCTTAATATGCATGTCTGAACGATAGGACCTTCATTGGTTGTGCTGAAGTCTAATTAGCAATTCGATTCTGATCAATACTGTTTGTTTCTTGGCGCTGATTACACTGCATAATGACTTGATTACTTCTACGTCTTTTATAGAAAATATAGTTTCAAAAAGCTATGCACTGCTTATTTTTTGTGTTATATTTGATTTGAAAAATTCTTAGACGTCGTCAAGCAAAAACTATTGTAACAGTGTACGTCAACACAACCTTCTGTAATATCTCGAGGTTTACATCATAGCTCACATAGCCTACTGTACTGTGTGTTTAAGGAGCAGCACTGCTCACAATCTATTGGAGCACGGCTGCACCAATAGCATGCCGATATGCACAAAGAGATCTGCTCCCTCCCTAGGCTACAGCACCATAATCTTGCAATGACTAGGGCTGAGAAGGACGGACGTAAAACAGCAGAATGGAAATTACAAACAGTCTGTTCAGTGATGATCAGTAAGATCTCTTGACCGTTATTACATGTGCTGGCAATGTCTGACACATTAAGACATCAGGAATATGTTCTTTTTCTCAAGCATGGGAATTCTATCTGGAACGATGTTTTCACATTTGCGGACGATGATATGGCTCTCTCTCATGTGGAATATAATCGAAGCGCAGACTCGCTACTCCATTCCCGAAGAGATGAACGTGGGATCCGTTGTTGGAAATTTAGCTAAAGATCTGGGATTGGACATTTCAGAGATTTATGACCGTGAATTAAGAATAGACTCAGAGGGCGGTAAGCAGTATTTCACTGTGGACTTGGGGAAAGGCGAGCTCATTGTTAACGAGAGGATAGACAGAGAGAGTCTATGTGGACAAAGCGCCGGTTGTCTGTTGCCTTTAGAAGCTATCGTAGAAAACCCACTACAGATGCATCGTGTTGAAATTGAGATAAATGACATAAATGACAATTCGCCTGTTTTTCCAAGCAACCAGAATGTCTTAAGTGTTGCTGAGTCCACGGTTCCGGGTGTGAAGTTTCGTTTAGATTCAGCTCAAGACCCGGACGTGGGTTCAAATACAGTACGTTCATATACACTCAGTAAAAACGAACATTTCACTTTGAATATTAAAACTAAGGACGGGAAAAAAGTTCCCGAGTTAGTTTTAGATAAAATGTTAGACAGGGAGCAATTAGCAACACACACTCTCTATCTAACGGCTGTAGATGGTGGAAATCCAGCGAGATCAGGCACAACGGAAATAATTGTTAGAGTTCTGGATCATAATGACAACGCACCTACATTTGAAAAGTCACTTTATGACGCAAAACTACTAGAAAACACCCAGGTCGGAACTATTATTCTAACCGTTAAAGCTTCAGATCTAGATGAAGGTGTCAATGGCGAAATAGTTTATTCGTTTGAGCCACACACTCCTGAATTAATTCAGAATCTGTTCTCTATTGATTCTGAAACTGGGGAAATTACTGTCCAAAGCAAACTAGATTTTGAAACTGCAGATGTTCATAAATTTGATATTCTAGCAACAGATAAAGGAACTCTTACAATGCAGGGTATCTGTACAGTTGAAATATATGTAATAGACGTCAACGACAATATTCCAGAGGTCATTTTGAAATCTAAACCAAACCCTGTTAGAGAAGACGCACCAGTTGGCACTGTTGTGGCTCTTCTACGAGCCAAAGATTTAGATTCAGGTGATAACGGTAAAGTCAGCCTAACTTTACAACCAGGCATACCATTTAAATTAAAGCAATCAATGTCTAACAATTACGCTTTGCTGACTGATCTCGCGCTGGACAGAGAATCTAACGCAGAATACAGTATTGAGATAACAGCAGAGGATACTGGGACACCCCCTTTATCTTCAAGGCAGATTATAAAGGTTAGGGTACTCGACGTAAATGACAATCCCCCGGTTTTCTCTCAGCCGTTATACACGGTGTATGTGAAGGAAAACGGAACCCCGGGATCCATATTGTGTTCAGTAACCGCTTCTGATCCAGATACAGGAGATAATGCTAAGATATCTTACTCTATACTGGACACTAAAGTGCATGACGTCTCTGCCTCGTCTTATGTTTACATGAACTCGGATAACGGCAGCATCTACAGCATGCACTCGTTTGACTATGAGAAGCTGAAGGTGTTTCAGATTCAGGTGCAGGCAAAGGACCACGGTTCTCCTGCTCTGAGCAGCAACGTCACGGTTCATGTTTTTATCCTGGACCAGAACGACAATGCTCCTTCGGTTATCTATCCCTCCGCTGTCATGGGCTCTGTCTCGCACCAGAAGATGCCCCGGTTAGCCAAAGCAGGCCACCTCGTCACCAAAGTAACGGCAGTGGACGCTGACTCGGGCCATAACGCCTGGGTTTCCTATAGACTGGCGGAGGCCACAGACGCCTCTCTGTTCAGCGTGAATCTGTACACAGGGGAGGTGAGGACTAAACGCGCTGTTTCAGAGCAGGATGACTCCTCTCAGAGACTGCTTATAGAGATCAAGGACAACGGGGAACCGGTCCAGTCCGCTACAGTCACTGTCAACATACTGGTAGAGGACGGGCTTCACGAGCCCATCTCAGACTTTCACCTGAAAACGTCCGAGCCCAGCAAACGGAACAGTAAAATCACTTTTTATCTGATCGTCTCTCTGGCCTCCGTGTCAGTGTTGTCGTTGTTGACTTTCCTCGTCTTAGTGGTGAAGTGCGCTAGAAACAGTCGGAGCAACTCGAGTTGCTGTATCAGACGGGCTGACTCTGACGGATACAAGAATCCCAACAGAAACCTGCAGATCCAGCTCAACACTGACGGGCCTATTAAGTATGTGGAGGTCCTGGGAGGAGACATGCTGTCTCAGAGCCAGTCCTTCAGGTCGTGTATGTCTCCCATGTCAGAGTTCAGTGATTTCACCATGGTTAAGCCCAGCAGCACCACTGACTTTAAAGACATGATAAACGTGCTTGACGCATCGCTTCCTGACAGCGCGTGGACGTTCGAGAGTCAACAGGTGAGCGTTTTAACGTATTTCCCTCTTTATTCCAACAGTTTGTTATTTTGTTTGCAGAACGTTATGGTTTGCCTCCCTATACTAAATACAAAATATTCGAGTTAATAACAAGCTACAACTACATTTACTCACGATTTGTCCACCACATTATTTTGTTCACTGTGTACTGAGCGTGCGAGAGTTCACTCCTATTTGATGCGTTACTTGAATTTCCTTTTTTGTTTCATATAGCCAACGGGAAAAATATATCAATACTCCATCACTAGGCTACGACAAATGTTGCTATTGCCTTTAAAAGGTTCTCATTGCATCTCCATTTCAGCACCACTGCTGTGGTCAGCGACTGTACCTCGTCATTATAATGTGGCTCATTACACATGACGTAGCCTACATTGATGCAGCACAATAGGTGTATGCATATTGATTGAATGAATCACTATCATTAAACAAAAGCTAGACAATGGATTAGAACCACAAAGCCTCATTCACATGTCAGGCTTATGCATTTGCTTGTTGTACAGCGTCCTGTACCTTTAAGATTCCTCCTCATAGCTATTGGTTTGATTATGCTTTCCATGTCCACCAATAGAGTGCAGAGCTGCACAAAGAGATCTAGTCCCAACCCCCGTAGCATCATCTAAGCTTGTCAGTGGTGGGAGAGACATGCGTCTTTCCTGTGTGTTCATTATGTCAGTCCACACAACGGAGTATTTTTCCCTGCGGTGGAATAACTAACATGGTTTATGTCGTTTTTTTGTCATCTTGGTCTCATTGATGGGACACTTTGTTCAGGGAAATGAGAAACTGGAGGAATAAACTGCTTTCGGAATGGCTCGCGCCCTGGCTTTTCTATTTGGTCTCGTGGAATACAATAGCGGCACAGATTCGATACAACATACCCGAGGAGTTGAAAGAGGGTTCCGTCGTTGGAAATCTAGCGAAAGATCTGGGTTTGGATCTTTCTGAGATCTATGACCGTAATCTGCGTATAGCTTCATCTCAAACTGGAAAGCAGTACTTCAGTGTGGATTTAGGTAAAGGTGAGCTCGTTGTAAATGAGAGAATTGACCGAGAGACGCTTTGCGGAGAAAACGGTGCTTGTCTGATGCCCGTACAAGTAGTGATTGAAAACCCCTTACAGTTGCATCGTGTGGAAATTGAACTGCAAGATATAAATGACAATGCGCCTAGTTTTCACACAAAAGAAAGCATATTGAGCATAGCAGAATCCAGCACATCTGGGGCTCGTTTTCCTCTGGAAAGCGCAGAAGATCCTGATGTAGGCAGCAACAGCGTGCAGTCATACGAAATTATTAAAAATAACTATTTTAAACTGAACGTGAAAACTCTTAAGAACGGAAACAGGGTACCAGAGTTAATATTAGACAAGGCTTTAGACAGAGAGAAGCAGGCTGTTCATCAGATTGTGCTGACGGCATTAGATGGAGGGAATCCGGTCAGAACAGGCACTACAATAATTCATGTTAATGTTAAAGATATTAATGACAATGAACCACAATTCGAACAGACAACTTACAAGACTCAGGTTCAGGAAAATGTTATCCATGGCGTTAGCGTGTTAAGTGTTAAAGCCACCGACCTAGATGAGGGTCTGAATGGTGAGATTGAATATGGCTTTGGGGCACACACGTCTGATGCTGTGATAAAAGCATTTGCTGTAAACCGTGAATCTGGAGAAATTACAGTAGTGGGAACTCTCGATTACGAGACGAGTAAATCGTACACATTTGACGTGAGCGCTAAAGACAAAGGCAATCCAGAACTGGAAGGACACGCATCTGTGGAAGTAGATATATTGGATGAAAATGATAACGCTCCTGCCATTATTCTGACGTCACTGCCTAGTCCTGTGAGGGAAAACGCGCCCGTTGGGACTGTGATAGCTTTGATAAATGTTCAAGATTCAGACTCTGGTAAAAATGGCCAGGTTAAAGTACAAATTCCTACTGGATACCCATTTGAGTTAAAACCCTCTTTTGACAATCACTATTCTTTAGTAACAAAATCCGTTTTAGACCGTGAAGTTAACTCCGAATATGAAATTGAAATAGTTGCTACTGACGAGGGCACACCTCCTCTTAAAACGACAAAGAATGTAAATGTTAAAGTACTAGATGTTAATGACAACTATCCAGTATTCTCTCAAAGTTCATATGACGTTTATATCAAGGAAAACAATGCGGCAGGTGCGTCATTATTTTCAGTTAGTGCCTCTGATAAGGACCAGGATAAGAACGCTTTGCTCTCCTATTCCATCGTAGACTCCACATTTCAAAATATTCCAGCGTCATCATACTTCTATATAAATTCAGATAACGGCACAATCTTCAGTATGAGCTCGTTTGATTATGAAAAAGTTCAACGTTTCCAGATAACTGTTCAAGTGAAGGACCACGGTTCTCCTGCTCTGAGCAGCAACGTCACGGTTCATGTTTTTATCCTGGACCAGAACGACAATGCTCCTTCGGTTATCTATCCCTCCGCTATCATGGGCTCTGTCTCCCACCAGAAGATGCCCCGGTTAGCCAAAGCAGGCCACCTCGTCACCAAAGTAACGGCAGTGGACGCTGACTCGGGCCATAACGCCTGGGTTTCCTATAGACTGGCGGAGGCCACAGACGCCTCTCTGTTCAGCGTGAATCTGTACACAGGGGAGGTGAGGACTAAACGCGCTGTTTCAGAGCAGGATGACTCCTCTCAGAGACTGCTTATAGAGATCAAGGACAACGGGGAACCGGTCCAGTCCGCTACAGTCACTGTCAACATACTGGTAGAGGACGGGCTTCACGAGCCCATCTCAGACTTTCACCTGAAAACTTCCGAGCCCAGCAAACGGAACAGTAAAATCACTTTTTATCTGATCGTCTCTCTGGCCTCCGTGTCAGTGTTGTCGTTGTTGACTTTCCTCATCTTAGTGGTGAAGTGCGCTAGAAACAGTCGGAGCAACTCGAGTTGCTGTATCAGACGGGCTGACTCTGACGGATACAAGAATCCCAACAGAAACCTGCAGATCCAGCTCAACACTGACGGGCCTATTAAGTATGTGGAGGTCCTGGGAGGAGACATGCTGTCTCAGAGCCAGTCCTTCAGGTCGTGTATGTCTCCCATGTCAGAGTTCAGTGATTTCACCATGGTTAAGCCCAGCAGCACCACTGACTTTAAAGACATGATAAACGTGCTTGACGCATCGCTTCCTGACAGCGCGTGGACGTTCGAGAGTCAACAGGTGAGGTTTTACAAGTTTTAAGAAAACAGTCAGCCACTGACCTTCTTAATACATTTGAATATGTACAACATATATGTTCTCAGACACACGTGTGCTTCGAATACAGTTATTTGCCTTAATTCTCAAAGCAGAATACGCCTTTACCGTAGTCTCTGGGTTCATATGCAAGCTTACCTGAAAATATCGACCATATACAACCTGCGAATAGGCTACTCATGTTCATCTACCCATACTTTAACACCCCCAAAGCCAGATGTAATTAACGTCGTTCCTACCGTTTACGAAACTCCACGCTAGCGCTGTCCAAGGTTCTGAAATGGAGCTTATTGTCCACTTCGTTTCCGTTTTTTTTATTCTCCTGCTAGACTCCCGCTGTTGAACTGTATCTGTGGGAGAAAGTTGGAAAACATTATTGCTGAATTGACACATGCAGTATATGATCACGTCATAGTGCAAAAAAAACGAACAATGGGGACAGAGATCTGTCGAGGATTCGAATGCTAGGCTTTTCCAAGGCTACTTGTTATCACTAACAAGGAGCTGTCCAGCATCGTGGAACTGAAATAGCAACAGCGTTTCATTATGTTAACGCAGTATAACTTCAGTATGTCGTTCTTAATGCTTCCACACAACGTAGGGCTTTGGGTGTATTGTGTCACGCACGAACAATTACCTTCATTAGCAAACAACCATTTATTACTGTGTCAAAACTATAGTGATATAAATATTCATCGATTTACATGGGAATATGAGAGAACAGCATTGTCTCCTCATGCTGCTGAATGTGCTGCACTCTGTACTGCTCTGTCTCCTTATGGTGGAGCTGCTCACAGTCAGACTCTATTGGAGCGTTGTGAACCAATCATGTGGCCGAACTGTACAAAGAGATCTAGTCCCTCCTCCTCCTACACCCAATCCACATCATAATGCTTATAGAGCTGGACGAGACGGAGCATCATTCGAACACAGAGATACGAGAACGTTGGTTGACTTGATTGAAAAGAATAGCTTTGAATTGGCTGCGTCTTCCTGCAATGCATTGGAATATAAAACCTTTACCTAATCTGAGGATACGTTCGTGGAAATGGAAACTTTAATGAAGACAAGAGTGTTACTGTGGTGCGCGTTGCTGCTGTCCGCGCTGTTATGGAATACAATAGAGGCACAGACGCGCTATACCGTTCCTGAGGAGCTCGATATGGGATCAGTGGTTGGGAATATTGCGAAAGATCTTGGTTTGCAAATCTCGGAGATTTCTGATCGTAAACTGAGGATTGCCTCAGAGGGCGGTAAGCAGTATTTCACCGTGGACTTGAGGAAAGGCGAGCTCATTGTTAACGAGAGGATAGACAGAGAGAGTCTATGTGGACAAAGCGCTGGTTGTCTTTTGCCTTTAGAAGCCATCGTGGAAAACCCACTACAAATGTACCGAGCTGAGATTGACATACAGGACATTAACGATAATTCTCCCGTTTTCCAAAATAGTCAAAATGTTTTGAATATCTTCGAATCTACATTAACAGGTGCAAGATTTCGTTTAGAGTCAGCCCAAGACCCAGATGTAGGTTCAAATTCTTTACGCTCGTACACCATCAGTAAAAACGAGCATTTCATTTTAGATATTAAAACAAAGAAAGATGGATCTAAAGTTCCAGAACTGGTTTTAGAAAAAGCGTTGGATAGAGAAAAACAGGCCACACACCGTTTACGTCTCACAGCCGTAGATGGTGGAATACCAGCCAAATCAGGGACAGCAGAAATCACTATTCACGTGATGGATACAAATGATAATGCGCCTGTTTTTGATGAAAATACATATGACGTTAAATTAGCTGAAAACTCCCCAGCTGGAACGTTAGTTGTCACTAGCAAAGCAGTAGACCCAGATGAAGGCATCAACAGTGAGATAGTGTATTCATTTGGACCCCACACAGAGGAATCCCTTCAGAATCTAGTCAGTATTGACCCCCAAACCGGTGAAGTGACAGTGAAAGGAGATATCGACTTTGAGACAAGCCGTTCTTTTAAATTTGACATTCTTGCAACAGACAAGGGTGTACCCCCCATGCAGGGAATTTGTAGTGTAAATATAGAAGTTACGGATTTGAACGACAATGCCCCCGAGATCGTTTTGAAATCTCAGCCAAGTCCAGTTAAAGAAGATTCTCCCGTTGGAACAGTTGTTGCCTTGATCAGCGCCAAAGACATAGACTCTGGCAGCAATGGTAAAGTTAGCATCAGTTTACCGTCTGGCTTACCGTTCACTTTAAAACCATCCATATCTAATAACTACGCTTTGGTAACCAACGCAGTTCTAGACCGAGAAAAGAATTCAGAATATGCCGTTGAGATTAAAGCATCCGATGCTGGAACACCGTCCCTCAGCTCAGAGAAAACGATTAGAGTTCGTGTCTTAGATGTCAATGATAACTCGCCTGTTTTTAGTCAGCCGTCATATTCTATTTATGTGAAGGAGAATCTTACTCCTGGATCGATACTCTGCTCTGTGTCTGCGTCAGATCCGGACACAGGCGATAATGCTAAGATATCTTACTCTATATTAGACACTAAAGTGCATGACGTCTCTGCCTCGTCTTATGTTTACATGAACTCGGATAACGGCAGCATCTACAGCATGCACTCGTTTGACTATGAGAAGCTGAAGGTGTTTCAGATTCAGGTGCAGGCAAAGGACCACGGTTCTCCTGCTCTGAGCAGCAACGTCACGGTTCATGTTTTTATCCTGGACCAGAACGACAATGCTCCTTCGGTTATCTATCCCTCCGCTGTCATGGGCTCTGTCTCGCACCAGAAGATGCCCCGGTTAGCCAAAGCAGGCCACCTCGTCACCAAAGTAACGGCAGTGGACGCTGACTCGGGCCATAACGCCTGGGTTTCCTATAGACTGGCGGAGG
This sequence comes from Neosalanx taihuensis, assembly GCA_030340665.1. Classification (NCBI taxonomy): domain Eukaryota; kingdom Metazoa; phylum Chordata; class Actinopteri; order Osmeriformes; family Salangidae; genus Neosalanx; species Neosalanx taihuensis. The sequence goes on from CM059310.1 coordinate 8,300,980, forward strand.
CCACAGACGCCTCTCTGTTCAGCGTGAATCTGTACACAGGGGAGGTGAGGACTAAACGCGCTGTTTCAGAGCAGGATGACTCCTCTCAGAGACTGCTTATAGAGATCAAGGACAACGGGGAACCGGTCCAGTCCGCTACAGTCACTGTCAACATACTGGTAGAGGACGGGCTTCACGAGCCCATCTCAGACTTTCACCTGAAAACTTCCGAGCCCAGCAAACGGAACAGTAAAATCACTTTTTATCTGATCGTCTCTCTGGCCTCCGTGTCAGTGTTGTCGTTGTTGACTTTCCTCATCTTAGTGGTAAAGTGCGCTAGAAACAGTCGGAGCAACTCGAGTTGCTGTATCAGACGGGCTGACTCTGACGGATACAAGAATCCCAACAGAAACCTGCAGATCCAGCTCAACACTGATGGGCCTATTAAGTATGTGGAGGTCCTGGGAGGAGACATGCTGTCTCAGAGCCAGTCCTTCAGGTCGTGTATGTCTCCCATGTCAGAGTTCAGTGATTTCACCATGGTTAAGCCCAGCAGCACCACTGACTTTAAAGACATGATAAACGTGCTTGATGCATCGCTTCCTGACAGCGCGTGGACGTTCGAGAGTCAACAGGTGAGGTTTTACAAATTTTAAGAAAACAGTTTGTCAGCCACTGATCTTCCTAATACATTCAAATTGAATATGTTCTCAGACACACGTGTGCTTCGAAGATAGTTATTTGCCTTAATTCTCAAAGCAGAATACGCCTTTACCGTAGTCTCTGGGTTCATATGCAAGCTTACCAGAAAATATCGATCATATACAACCTGCTAATCTACGAATAGGCAATATGTATTTGATACTGTATCAAATACACCTCTGTTATGTAACTCCTGTGAATGTAATAGGTTATTGTCTCATCTACAAAGCCAGATGTAATTAACGTCGTTCCTACCGTTTTCGAAACTCCACACTAGCGCTGTCCACGGTTCTGAAATGCAGCTTATTGTCCACTTCGTTTCCGTTTTCTTTATTCTCCTGCTGGACTTCCGGTGTTGAACTGTAACTGTGGGAGAAAGTGTGGAAAACATTATTGCTGAATTGACACATGCAGTATATGATCACGTCATAGTGCAAAAAAACGAACAATGGGGACAGAGGTCTGTCGAGGGTTTGAATGCAGAGTAAAACAAAAACAACTGGAAAAGAAAAGTATTTTAGAAAGTAAAATGACTTACATTAGGTCAACATATATACAATAATTCATTTAGCAGACACTTTTATCCAAAGCAACTTACAAGAAATATCTATATATGTTCCAAATGTGTGTGTTTTTGTGCCTCCTGCATTTTGAGAAATGTTTGTACTTGTCATGTGGTCAGTTTGGCAACATATTATGGAAGATTTGGTCTTATACTCCATTTTCACACTGATTACAATGTAGTTTTCTAAGAAGAAAAAAAGACACACAAAAGATCAAAGTGCCTCTTATACTGTATCAAATACACCTATGTTATGTAACTCCTGTGAAGGTGATAAGTTATTTTTAAAGATCAGCTGTTATGAATCAATAGAGACCATTGTGAAATGGCCAAATGTAGTGTGTATTTAGTACACTGCTGCTTTAAGACAGCTAGGCTCCCAGTCGATTCCTATTGGAGCTCCATGCACCAATAGCATGTTGAATCTTACAAAGGGATCTTCTCTCTCCCTCTTCACAGCACCCTACATCACTATGCTGGTCAGAAACGCAATATGCTCTCACAGTGATAGTGTAACGCATTACTGCTTCAATAAACGGTACCGGACTATCTCGCTCTTTAGATTGCAATGTATTCTGGAATAAGGACGTCGTTTGAACGGAGTAGGCATCTTCCCACGAAATGGATACTTTAGTTGGGAGAATGTTTGTTCCTAAGCGATCGTTATGGGTCCTGCTTTTGCTGTGGAATACAGTAGAAGCACAGATCCGCTACACCATCCCAGAGGAGTTGAAAGAAGGATCTATAGTGGGGAATATAGCAAAGGATCTTGATTTGGGGGCATCTGATATTTTTACTCGTAAACTGAGGATAGCCACTGAAGGTGGCAAACAGTTTTTCAACGTGGATTCGGGAAAGGGTGAGCTCGTGGTTAGTGATAGAATAGACAGAGAGAGCTTGTGTGGACAAAGCGTCTCGTGTGTGTTGCCACTGCAGATCATAATCGAGGATCCTCTTGAACTACACCGAGTGGAGGTTGAAATCCAGGATATAAATGATAACGGCCCGAGCTTTCTCTCCACGGAACGAGTTCTTAATATCGCTGAGTCCACAGCGACGGGAGCACGGTTTCCACTGAAAGGAGCGGAGGACCCAGACGTGGGTGGAAATTCGATCAGCTCTTACAAACTGAACCAAAACGATTTTTTTACGTTAAAGATGAAAACTAATAGAGACGGTACAAAAATACCTGAATTGGTTTTACAAAAAACCCTAGATAGAGAGACGCAGGCCGTTCATCATCTTATACTTACAGCTGTAGATGGGGGCAACCCTGCCCGATCAGGTACGACAGATATCACAGTTCAAGTTTTAGATATTAATGACAATGCACCTATTTTTGAAAAATCAATGTATGACTCATCACTACGAGAAAATGTACCTGAAGGCACTGTCGTTTTGGAAGTAAAAGCAACTGACATGGACGAGGGTGTTAATGGAGACATCGAATATTCTTTTGCAGAACAAACTCCAGACTTTATACAGAACATGTTCTCAGTCGATTCTAAATCAGGTCAAATCACAGTTACAGGCGTCTTGGATTATGAGAATAGGCAAATGTATGAGTTTGACATCCGTGCGGCAGACAAAGGCACTCCGGTCATGGACGCCCATTGTTCAGTCCAGGTAGAAATCCTAGATGTAAATGACAACGTGCCCGAAATAGTTCTCACCTCGTTACCCAACTCAGTGAAGGAAGACGCTCCGTTAGGAACTGTAGTCGCACTGATCGGCGCAAAAGACCTGGATTCGTTGGACAACGGGAAGGTCAGATTAAGTTTACCAGCGACATATCCATTTAAACTGAAACCATCGTTTTCAGATAATTACGCTATTGTGACAGACGCTAAACTAGACCGAGAGGTGTTCCCTGAGTATAAAATAAACATTATAGCGTCAGATTTGGGTTCACCTCCTCTCTCGACGCAAAAAGAAATAATTGTGAAAATTTTAGACGTTAATGACAATCCTCCCATTTTCTCTCAGCCGTCATATACGGTTTATATGAAAGAGAACGGCGTGGCTGGATCAATTATATATTCAGTGTCCGCATCTGATGTTGACTTTGGAGATAATGCTAAGATATCTTATTCTATATTAGACACTAAAGTGCATGACGTCTCTGCCTCGTCTTATGTTTACATGAACTCAGATAACGGCAGCATCTACAGCATGCACTCGTTTGACTATGAGAAGCTGAAGGTGTTTCAGATTCAGGTGCAGGCAAAGGACCACGGTTCTCCTGCTCTGAGCAGCAACGTCACGGTTCATGTTTTTATCCTGGACCAGAACGACAATGCTCCTTCGGTTATCTATCCCTCCACTGTCATGGGCTCTGTCTCGCACCAGAAGATGCCCCGGTTAGCCAAAGCAGGCCACCTCGTCACCAAAGTAACGGCAGTGGACGCTGACTCGGGCCATAACGCCTGGGTTTCCTATAGACTGGCGGAGGCCACAGACGCCTCTCTGTTCAGCGTGAATCTGTACACAGGGGAGGTGAGGACTAAACGCGCTGTTTCAGAGCAGGATGACTCCTCTCAGAGACTGCTTATAGAGATCAAGGACAACGGGGAACCGGTCCAGTCCGCTACAGTCACTGTCAACATACTGGTAGAGGACGGGCTTCACGAGCCCATCTCAGACTTTCACCTGAAAACTTCCGAGCCCAGCAAACGGAACAGTAAAATCACTTTTTATCTGATCGTCTCTCTGGCCTCCGTGTCAGTGTTGTCGTTGTTGACTTTCCTCATCTTAGTGGTGAAGTGCGCTAGAAACAGTCGGAGCAACTCGAGTTGCTGTATCAGACGGGCTGACTCTGACGGATACAAGAATCCCAACAGAAACCTGCAGATCCAGCTCAACACTGACGGGCCTATTAAGTATGTGGAGGTCCTGGGAGGAGACATGCTGTCTCAGAGCCAGTCCTTCAGGTCGTGTATGTCTCCCATGTCAGAGTTCAGTGATTTCACCATGGTTAAGCCCAGCAGCACCACTGACTTTAAAGACATGATAAACGTGCTTGACGCATCGCTTCCTGACAGCGCGTGGACGTTCGAGAGTCAGCAGGTGAGATTATAGTAAAAATATGTTTTTTATATATATTTATTTTAAATATTTTATATTTAATGTTTTCACACTTGAAGAATCGCTTGCCTTCCCTGCAAAGTTGTTTTGAGGCATTTCAGGTCTAATCTTGCCTAGCGCTTTTCGATTGTGAAATTCAGCGAGGTGCACGTAGGCCTATTGTTTCAGTTTTACTAACAGCGATTTTAAATGTACATATTATATTTACTCAAACCATAATAGCATACTATTTTGTGTTCCAATTAGAAATAATGGTCACAGACCGTCGTTAATGCAGGCATCCGTATAGGCATGTATGTGTTTATCGGTCTCAGCACCACAGGAGTGGACAGCGACATCTCCTGCTCTGGCCTTAAAGCCCCTGGTTACTGTGCTGTGTGATTTGTAGAGGACATTGCTTCTCTCCAAATTACATTTCAATGTATCTCATCAAAGACTGAACGGTTGAATCCATCTATAAAGCCTATATGTCTATGATTTTAAAATATGTATCTTTACTGTCAAAACTAAGAGTTTTCTTTAAAATGGTTAATAATACAGATGTTTTTTTACAGTAAAAATACATTTGAGTTAATGTTTTGATCTTGAGCTTCATCTTCTCCTCAATTGCGCCTGAGGAAACAATATGACTGTGACTTTAAGAGACAATCCGTTTTCCATTGGCTTATCCATGGCTCTATGTGCACCAATAGCGTTCAGAACTGTACAAAGAGATCTACTCCCTCCCCCTCTTTATCACAGCATAACCAACAATGCAGAGAGCTGGGAGACACGGCAGTGAACGAGCCTTTCGTCTCCAAAATGGATTTAGATACCTGAACAGTATGGGGAGGTGATCTTCATAGATGTATGGCTTTATTATGAATATTCTTTCTGGATTTTATGCTGTTTGAGCATCTGAATATGAAGCGGTTGGGACCAAACTGGAACATGTTCCCGAGAGGCTGGAGGGGACCAGGGCTTTGGTTGCTCGGGGTGTTTTTGTCTTGGAATACAGTTGAGGCGCAAATCCGTTACACCGTTCCAGAGGAGCTGAGCGTGGGTTCAGTGGTTGGAAATATAGCCAAGGATCTCAATCTGGAAGTGGCTGAGATTTCCACGCGGGATATGAGGATCGCATCCGTAGCGGGCAGACAGTATTTCAGTGTGGATTTAGGGAAAGGTGAGCTCATTGTAAGCGATAGAATAGACAGAGAGTCTCTGTGTGGACAAAGCTCGAAGTGTCTACTCCCGTTAGAAGTGATTATTGAGAATCCTCTTCAGCTTCACAGAGTAGAGGTGGAAATTCAGGATATTAACGACAATGCTCCGCATTTTCAATCAGCTGAGCGCACGTTGAAAATAGCAGAGTCCACCGCTCCGGGTATGCGTTACTCTCTGGAGAGCGCGCAGGATCCTGACGTTGGAAGCAATTCTTTGAAATCGTATACCCTGAGCAAAAACGAACATTTTATTTTGAAAATTAAAGATGGTGTTGATGGACGGAAAGTACCAGAATTGGTGCTGGAAAAATCTCTTGACCGAGAGAATAAAGCTACACATCAGCTGCTATTGACAGCATTGGACGGTGGCTCTCCAGTAAGATCTGGGACGTCACAGATCAAAATTGTTGTTTTAGATAATAACGATAATAATCCGATATTTGAAAACTCTGAATACAAGATTCAGTTAAATGAAAATACTCCACAAGGCTCGTCCTTCCTTAAAGTAGAGGCTCATGACATGGACGATGGGCCAAATGGAGAGATAGAATATTCTTTAAGTGATAATACTGTACAATCCATACGAGATTTATTTAATATTGATCCACAATCGGGGGAAATGTTTTTAAAAACATCTCTTGATTATGAAATCACTCCCTCTTATAGAATAGAGATTATAGCTAAAGACAAAGGCCTCCCTCAGATGGAAGGACAGTGTAATGTTCACATTGACGTCATAGACGTTAATGATAACCCACCTGAAATAAGCCTCACCTCCAAACCTAGCCCTGTCCGCGAGGACGCACCAAAGGGAACCGTAGTCGCGTTAATTAGTGCACGAGATCCTGATTCTGGTGACAATGGAAAAATTACACTACAAATGCCACCGGATTATCCTTTTACACTCAAACCGTCTTTTTCCAACCATTACGAACTGGTAACAAACGGTGGTTTGGACCGAGAGACATTTCCTGAGTACGTCATAGAGATAACGGCTACTGACGCAGGATCACCACCTCTGAGTAGCAAGAAAAGGATTCAAGTCCAGATTGTGGATGTCAATGATAACCCACCCAGGTTTACTGAAGCGGCCTACAGGGTTTATGTAATGGAAAACAACAGGCCCGGGTCCATTATCTGCTCCGTGTCTGCAACAGACGTTGACTTTGGAAACAACGCAAAAATATCATATTCAGTGTTAGACTCTAAAGTGCATGACGTTCCTGTCTCGTCTTATGTTTACATGAACTCAGATAACGGCAGCATCTACAGCATGCACTCGTTTGACTATGAGAAGCTGAAGGTGTTTCAGATTCAGGTGCAGGCAAAGGACCACGGTTCTCCTGCTCTGAGCAGCAACGTCACGGTTCATGTTTTTATCCTGGACCAGAACGACAATGCTCCTTCGGTTATCTATCCCTCCGCTGTCATGGGCTCTGTCTCCCACCAGAAGATGCCCCGGTTAGCCAAAGCAGGCCACCTCGTCACCAAAGTAACGGCAGTGGACGCTGACTCGGGCCATAACGCCTGGGTTTCCTATAGACTGGCGGAGGCCACAGACGCCTCTCTGTTCAGCGTGAATCTGTACACAGGGGAGGTGAGGACTAAACGCGCTGTTTCAGAGCAGGATGACTCCTCTCAGAGACTGCTTATAGAGATCAAGGACAACGGGGAACCGGTCCAGTCCGCTACAGTCACTGTCAACATACTGGTAGAGGACGGGCTTCACGAGCCCATCTCAGACTTTCACCTGAAAACTTCCGAGCCCAGCAAACGGAACAGTAAAATCACTTTTTATCTGATCGTCTCTCTGGCCTCCGTGTCAGTGTTGTCGTTGTTGACTTTCCTCATCTTAGTGGTGAAGTGCGCTAGAAACAGTCGGAGCAACTCGAGTTGCTGTATCAGACGGGCTGACTCTGACGGATACAAGAATCCCAACAGAAACCTGCAGATCCAGCTCAACACTGACGGGCCTATTAAGTATGTGGAGGTCCTGGGAGGAGACATGCTGTCTCAGAGCCAGTCCTTCAGGTCGTGTATGTCTCCCATGTCAGAGTTCAGTGATTTCACCATGGTTAAGCCCAGCAGCACCACTGACTTTAAAGACATGATAAACGTGCTGGACGCATCGCTTCCTGACAGCGCGTGGACGTTCGAGAGTCAACAGGTGAGCGAACATTTGTCCAAAAAGTCAAAAATGGACTAAACAGATTCATATGTTGGTATTAAAAATACACTTGCCGGGAGAAAAGTTACTTATTTCAATTGCATCTTGTTGTTTTGGAACAACAGCAGGTGCTTGCCTTTATGACTCAACAATTGGCTATACACTATCAGTGTGCGCTCGTTCGTGCTCGAGAGAGGCAATGAAAGAGCGCACGCACACTCTCGTCTGGCAGATGTGCCCATGAAAAGACGCCTTTATTGTCTTTGATTGGAGAGTTTCGCCTCCTTTGTTACAGGGGACCTTAAAACGCACCTCCTCCCACAAAAGTTAGATCAGTGTAAGGGAGCCCTCATCGTTTGTGGAGCAACAGGCAGTTACTTTTTCTCCGGTTTTAGTTAAATGTAACTGTGTAGTGCTGTTGAGTTCAAACTGGACTTGACTGTTTTAGTGGAATGATTAAGGAATAGGAATGTTTCCTACTATAGGCCTGACAAGCTGAACAATGAGAGTGTGGGACATTAGACACGGAGCGGAGGGCTGGCCAGCGATCTGGCTGCTTCTCTTTGTTTCCTGCCAGCCTTCCTTCTCTGCTGAACTATCTTACTCCGTGTTGGAGGAGTTAAAACCTGGATCGTTTGTTGGAGACATTATGAAGTCGTTGGGCTTCGCCATGTCGACGTTAGCGAGGAGAAACCCTCGAGTTGTGTCTGAATCTAATGCAAAGTACTTTGACGTGAACGCGAGTGGAGCACTGGTTACCAAAGAAGTTCTGGACAGAGAGGCTCTGTGCGGATTCAAGTCAGCGTGTTTACTGAGCGTGCAACTTGTGCTTGAAAACCCACTGGAAGTACACCGTGTTGTGGTGGAGATTGTGGACGTGAATGACAATTCGCCCCAGTTTCCGGGTCCAACTATTTCAATGGACGTGTCCGAGGCGGCTGCACCGGGGACCCGGTTTCGTTTGGACAGTGCGAATGATCTGGATGTAGATACTAATGCATTACGCACATACTTTCTAAGTCCCAACGACTGTTTTGCATTGAAAGTAGAATCGAAAAGGGACGGTAGCAAATTCCCAGAACTATTGTTAGAGAAACCTCTGGACAGGGAAAAGCAATCCGTATTTAACTTGGTACTCACCGCAGTAGATGGCGGGCAACCGGAAAACACCGGTACTACGTCGGTTCTGATTCGCGTCATGGACGTCAATGATAACGCGCCGGTATTTGACCAGCCAATCAAAACGGTTAGTTTGTTAGAAAACTCCCCACCGGGTACCCTGGTGACGAAACTCAACGCATCAGACGCAGATGACCGTCATAACGGGAAGATATCATTCCACTTCAGTAAATATACATCAAATGCTGTAGTTGAACTTTTTAGCCTGAATGCTGACACAGGTGAAATCCTAGTTAAAGGGGAGGTTGATTATGAGGTGGCTGATATCTATGACATCACAGTGCAGGCCAGGGACAGTGGAATTCCAGCTCTGGAGGGCTCCTGCCACATCAAAGTCCAAATCATCGATGTCAACGACAACATCCCCGTCATAAGCCTGAACTCAGTGACCGCGATCCTCCGGGAAGATGTGGAATCAGGAACCGTCGTGGCGCTGATTAGCATTAGAGATGAGGATGCTGGTCAAAATGGGGACGTGATGGTCCAGATCCCCCCCGGGTTGCCATTTAGATTGATATCCCCCTTTGAGGGTCACTATACCCTGGTAACAGACGGGCCTCTAGACAGAGAGACTGACACTGAATACACCATCACAGTGACGGCCTCTGACTCAGGCTCTCCCCCTCTCTCTGCTCAGCAGTCTTTTGTTGTCAGTCTTTCAGATGTTAATGACAACGCCCCCGTCTTCTCCAAGTCCTCTTACTCTGTTGACATAGCAGAGAACAATGCTCCAGGAGCTCTCATCCTGATCCTCTCCGCGTCCGACCAGGACTTGGGTCAGAACGCCCGTTTCTCCTTCTCCCTCCTGGACAGCGAGGTGGACGGCGTCCCCGTGTCCTCGCTCGTGTACATCAACTCCGAGAACGGGAAGCTCTTCGCCATGCGGGCGCTCGACTACGAGCTTGTGAAGGTGTTCAGGGTGGAGGTGCAGGCGAGGGACGCCGGCTCGCCGGCTCGGAGCGCCAACGTGACCGTCCACGTGTTCGTGGTTGACGTGAACGACCACCCCCCTGCTCTGGTTCACCCAGCCCCACCCGCGGACGGCGTTCTCCAGCTGTCCGTGCAGCGTTCGGCCGCGGTGGGTCACCTGATCAACCGGGTGGTGTGCGTGGACCCAGACAGCGGCCACAACGCCTGGCTATTCTACAGCGTCTCGGGGCGGGACGCCGCCTTCTTCCACGTGGGGGCTCACACCGGAGAGGTGCGGACCGCCCGGAGGTTTGAAGAGGGCGACGCCACCTTCTCCATCCTGATCCTGGTGCAGGACAACGGCACGCCCACACTGTCCACAACCGTGGCGGTCAACATCACCGTGTCGGACAAGGGCGCCGACCCCCAGCTCCGCAGGGCGCCTCGGCGCCACGGCAACAACCAGGGCGGGGCTTCTGGTGTCACCCTAACCCTGATCAGCTCCCTGGCCTGCATCTCTGTGGTCTGCCTCCTGGCTATCGCCGGTATGGCCGTGCGCTGGTTAAGATACAGGGGCCACCTGGTGTGTTTGGGACTGGCCCCCCGGAAGGCCCTCCGGGGCCCCTCTCACAGGGACCCCCACCTGCAGCTCAACACAGAGGGCCCGCTGCGCTACGTGGAGGTGGTGGGGGAACCCCCGGGCCCCCAGTGCTTCTATCCCACTCTGTCCAGTAGCGTGAAGGACTTTGTGTTTGTTAAGAGCCCCGGGTTAAGACAGAACCAGAACACTCTGAAGTTGACCCTTTCCAACAAACAGATCAAATCAACCAATGAGGTGAGGCCTCCATCCACTGGCAAATCGCTGAGCCCATCGGCCGTTATGACAACTCAAACAACCAAATATGGCTGAGCGTGGTTTTTAAGTGTGCGGATGTGTGTGTGTGTGTGTGTATGTGAGAGCATGTCACTGGAAGGTAACACTCGTTAACTGTAAATTAAGCAGATATTTGTTTAGGTGCTTAAATCACAGCAGCTTCTCTCTCTGTTTGGGTAAAAGGTTGAATATTTCATATGGCTGCAGGGGGAATCTCACTGAGTCATACATGCTGCTACAAAACAAAGACAAAGCGTCTCGCTCAACATGTGCTTCTTTATGTTCAACAAATGCGACAGAGAGGGATGTGGGGATGATTAGACACATGTGGGTTAGTCATATCACCAGATGGTCGGGCTCTAAAGAGAGGGGTTTGTTTCTAGCTACATAGAACCAGCTAGAACCAGGAATGCTTTCACTAGAGAGTGGACCAGTGTGTTCTGCCCAGGCTGGTTGGGTGGCCCAGTGTGGTTAAGAGCTGGGGGGCTGGTGGGTGGGGTCTGGGAGCTGGAGAAATGTGTCTGGTTGCTGGGGGGATGAGGGACCGGTGGCTGGTGGTTAGAACTGGTGGGTTAACGGCCAGTGGCTGGTCAGCTCCGCGCTGCAGCTCTCTCTGCCTGAGCTGAGCGTAATCCAGCCTGGGCATTAGCAGATCAGTGGAGCAGGACTGCAGATTACCTCCCTGCTGCCTGGCAGGCTGGCAGCCTGCAGGGCTGGCCTACAGGGCTGGCCTGGGACAGAGCAGCTGGAACCAGGCCAAAGGCTACTGACTCGGGCTTTTGATGACCTATATTTCTTCCCTGGAGCTGAAGATGTGCGTGTCGATAGAAATGGTTTGGTGAAAGATTTAGCGTTATTAAGCTGGCGAAGGTCTGGCGATGGTGATTTTGTGTTGTGGGGGTCCATTCTTTTTTTTACTGGAGTCGTTCAAGCATGCCAGTCACAGAATAGACTGTTCAATAATTCACACACTTTCCCCTGCACTACATACCTCTTGGCTCTCTCTCTCTCTCTGGTTCCTCCCTCCCCTTCTCTCCATCTGCCTCTCTTCTCTTTCTCTCTCTCTCCCCTGATGGCCCTGTGACGTTTTCTCCTCTTTTTGAGCAACTGAAACTCAAAATGGCATCCTCAGCCAAGATGACAGTCATCCATATGGCTTCACAGGAGGAACAGCGTCTGTGTGTGTATGCGTGCTTTTGAGTTCTAACCGTGTGTCTCTTTTTTTTCCAGCAGCAAAAACCACCCAATGACTGGCGAATCACCCAGAATCAGAGACCTGGACCTAGTGGGTAAGTCACAAGCATCTTTGTGACACACACACATACTTAGACAGACACACAAACGCACATGCGTGCACACAGACACACACACAAAGACAAATCCATCCTTTTCATGCATACACACACTATCTCTTTAAGGTATATCTCAGTGGTCAGTGCTTTGACGAGAAGATCAAGGTCATTTAGAAGAGAGAGGAGGTGTTAAGACAGAGGTTGAGGAGGATTAGTTTGAGCTTAAGAGTGTTAGTTTGAGCAGGAGAGTGTTAGTCTTCCATGATGACTGCAGTGTTCTGGCCTGTACCATGAAGGGCATTCAGCTTGTGTCGACTGACATGCACCATAGAACACAGGCTGTTCTAGAACACAGACTTTTCTAGAACACAGACTGTTCCTGCTTCAGTTCCCTCACAACAACAAAAAGGCATCAAGATCCAACATCCAAGATACAGCATCATGCGCATCCTCATAGCTAAACCCTATCATGTTGAACTAGGTGGCTGACGTGGTCCATGTGAGGCCTGAGGGAGTGTGTGTGAGGTGTGTGTGTGTGTGTGAGGTGTGTGTGTGCAATGGGTCAGAACTGTGCTACTGTGTTTCAGCACGTACAGGTACCACACCACTACCCAGCAGAGGTGGACTCCGTACGGGAAGGCGAGGTAGAGTGGTCGAGGCAGAGCAGCCTGGGTCTCTGTGGGCTGGAAGGGCTGACACACCCTCTAGGCTTGGGCTAAGAGAGAGAGAGAGAGAGAGAGAGAGAGAGAGAACGAATGAATGAATGAGAGTGAATGAATGAGAGAGAGTAAGAGAGTGAGTGAATGAATTAATGAGTTAGAAAGAGTGAATGAATGAGTGAGAGAGATAGGGAGAGAGAGAGTAGGGAGTGAGGGAGTAAGAGAGTGGGTGAATGAATGAGTGTGTGAGAGAATGAGAAAGTGAGAGAGTGAGTAAGTGAGTTAACGGATGAGAATGTGAGTGAGTGAATGGGAATGTGTTAGTGTGTGTGTGTGTGTGTGTGCGCTCTAGCCTGCCGTCCAGCTACTGGTGTTTGTGTAGCAGAGGTGTGTTATGATGTGTACATACTGTTGTGGGCAGGACCAGAGCTGGTGTGTGTTCTGTATAGGACTGGCTTAGCTCAGCACTGTGTTCTAGCTAAGCATCTGAATGGGTCTGTAGGCTTTGCTGCTTAGCCATGTAATTTGTTGGGTTCGTCCTTATTTGTGTGTAGCGTAGATTCAGGTGTGTGTATTTGGATATTAATGTGTAGAAGAGTATTTTGTTTATGTGTGTGTCTAACCCAGTCGCCCTAATGCCAATGCTCATTTTAAAATAGAGGAAAATTGATTGAATCCAACCATTTTCAACCACACACAGATTTTTGCCGATCAGCCAAACAATCTCTTTTCCTCTCCTTTTGTCTCTCCCCATCCCCCCTCTCCTCTCCTCTGCTCTGTCAGTCTGTCTCTCACTCTCCCTCCCACACATCCCCACACAGCATGCAAAACGGCATACAAAGCATTGGATAAGCTCAGCCATTTGCTACACTGCAAGCCTGTGTGTCTTTCTGTCTGTGTGTGTGTGAGAATGTATACCATACAGTATGCGTGTGTGCATGTGTACTGAATGTGAGTGTATGTGTGTGTGAATGTGTACCATAAAGTATGCATGTGTACTGTTTGTGTGTGTGTGTGTGAATGTGTACCACACAGTATGCCTGCGTGCTTGTGTGCTGTGTGTGTGTGTACCCTATATATATGTGTGTCCTATCACATATTGAGAGGCTGTCTCAGATACTCGTAGCCTCCTCTTTCCTGTGTCCTCCAGCCTCCATATTCTCTGTGCTCTGTGACGCTTTGGGCACCGACACAAAATGGCTGCTAGAAGCTGGCTGTTGCAGTGCTTGAAAAAAAAAACACACTAAAAAACCCTTTGACAGATTGGTTCATCTGATGTGCACCTGTCTGTGACTAAAGCTGAGCTGTTGCCTGTGTTTAGAAGACAGCATGTCATAGGTGCTTAACGTGTTTATATGTATAGGAAGAGAGTGTGTGTATAGGAGAGAGCTCAGTGTGTGTGTGTGTGTGTGTGTTTGTGTTTGTCTGTGTTTTTGTGTGTGCATAGGTTAATCATATCTGTGTGTGAGTGGGCTCAGTGTGTGTGTTTGTGTTTGTCAACCTCAGTGTGTGTTTATAGAATGGAGATTGTTTGTGTGTGTGTGTGTTTGATGCTGATGGTGGATTCCTGTCTCCAGAGCTGGCGCCCGTCCGGAGGAGGGAGGAGCTATCGCTGGTACCGGACCCTGGCCCAACCCCCCCACCGAGGCAGAGCAGCTCCAGGCTCTGATGGCTGCAGCCAACGGTGAGTCTGCCTACATTTCCCAGAACCCCCCTCTCTCATCATCTGCCGATATTTACCAGAATACCCCTCTCCTCCCTTTTTGGCTATCTCCCTCTCTCTCTCTTTCGTGCTCTCACTCTCTCTCCTCTCATTCATCTCTCCGTCTCGTCATCCACAAGGTCACTTCCCCACAGCTAATAGGGGACATTCAGAGATCGTGTGGGCGAGAACAGGGGCGATCTAGATCTGCTCTGACTGCTGAGGGTACAGAGTGAGTTCTCCAGGGAGTACCAGCTGAAGGAGAGAGAGACAGACTCTCTCTAACATCCAGCTGGAACGCTAGCAGAGAACCACGAGCCCAGTCCCATGTTCTCTGTAGTGTTTCCCATGGGGCGTTGATGGCTGCAACACATCTTCCATCCTTACCTGAATTAACACAGTGTGAAATGGAATCAAACACCAGTTTGACTGCCAGAACAAGTCTCTGAACTCTCTGAATAACAACTGACAGGATATATATATATATATATATATATATACACACACACACACATATATATTTAGAGAGGGAGAGGGAGAGAGGAAGAGAGAGGGAGAGAGAGAGACATAGAGACAGAGAGACAGAAAGAGAGTTGAAGCTGTGATCTAAAGAGTGTTGTGTCTCTCCACGGTCCCCATGCATTAGCACGCTGACAGACCAGCCTGAGGGATACAGGGGCTCTTTGTTCCAGTTGTCCCCAGCTGCAGAACCCCTCGTGGCTCCTCACTTCACCCTGCCTCCCCCTGCCTCATCAACCATGCTGTCCCTGAGCTGGGGGGAAACGGACAGATGGGTGGGGAGGGGGGGGGGAGAGGGAGGGAGGGCTGAGCGGGAGCTGCATTGCAGTGGAGCTGTGTAACTCTCTGTGAGGAACGAGCGCAACACCAAACTATAACCCTCTCTTCTCTCTCCTCCCATGTCTTCCTCTCTCCTCCCTCCCTTCCCTCCCCCCTCCTCCCTCCTATTTCGCCCCAGAAGTGAGTGAGGCGACCGCCACCCTCGGCCCGCGCTACAACGCCCAGTTCCCCATGCAGCACGTGCCCGACTACCGCCAGAACGTCTACATCCCTGGCAGCACCGCCACCCTGACGGCCAACCCCCAGCAGGCCCCCCAGCAGGCCCTGCCCCCCGCCCAGGCCATGCCGCAGGTCGACATCCCCAAGGCCGCCCAGACGCCCGGCACCAAGAAGAAGTCCTCCAAGAAGGAGAAGAAGTAAGGCCGCCCAGCCATGCTCGTCACCATGGAAACCGCAAGAACGCAACCAACCAAACCCCCCCTGCTCCTTCCCCCCCTCCCCCCCAGTCCAACCGTCTGCCTCCTGTCCTGGGATACAAGTCCTTTGATGTTCTCTTACTCCGTTTTCGTCTGATGTCCCCCTGTGCGTGTGCAGGGGTGCGCATGAGTCACGTTCCGTACGTGCGATGACTTCACTTCCTGTTTCACGACCTTCACAGCTAGTGTCAGCAAAGCGGGGCTTTTTGTTTGCCGAGGTTGGGAGGTTTAAGGAGTTGTACAGTAAATGTGTTTTTGGACGTGTATTTCAGGAGAATGCCGTTTTTACAGGGACCTTGCTCTGTAATATAGTGTTAAACAAAGAAAAAATATATATAAAAAATAAAAAAATAAGAAAAAAAGAAAGAAAATCAACAACAAAAATGGAGAACTTGATTTTCGGATTGAAATGTTTGACGCTTCCGTCGACGTGCTTGGTAGTTGCTTCTCATGGTGACCCTCCACTTTGTTTGCTTACTTGCTTTAGCTCTTTAAGGACTGAAATAGACGAGACGTGTTGCATGACCCTGCGATTAAGATCCTGTGAGGATGAGCTACACACACACACACACACACACACGTTGTATTAAGAGGCTAGCTCCAACTAATCACAATGTTATGGCAGAATGCGTATAGTAGCATTACTATTTAAATGCCTGTAAGACTTCTTTTAGCTGTCTGAGTAGTAAGCATAAGAACAGTCCTTGCGACTGATTTTGTTTTGCGGTGGCCCTCTAAGTATTTCAGCTGCCTAAGATGGCTTGAGTGGGGTTTTTATTCTCACTCTGTTGGCCACAATGTTATCTCTGTCCATCTCTTTCACTGATATTCAAAGCCACAACTCAAACTCCAAACGCTGTCTTGATTGATGTAAACGTTGCGTAACAAACAGACCAGTGGTTTTTCTGTACCAGCATCGTTTGGATCTCTTATCTGCACCGTAGCATTGAGTTAGTGTTGTGGTAAGATGGGCCAGTGTGATTGGCTAGAGCACTGTGCTCTGGGGATCGCCGTGGCTCCCAGATCGTCCTGGGGCCACAGGGAGTCTGGTTAGTCCCTCAGGAGCCTAATATCTGCTCCTCTTCCATCACCCGGGAGCTAGCGTTTAGCATAGCACGTCCCTTATATCCCCCAACACACAGCCTGGGGCCCCAACACTACAACTGAATGAAAGATCCAGCCTGTGTCTGGGGTCGTACCTACTGGACACTCTCCAGGAGTTTGGAAGGTTTCAACTGTGGAGTTTAGAAGCCTAGTCAGGACCATGGTCAGAGACTAGTCTCTCCCATCCAACCTCTCATGTCCTTCTGCCTCAGTGTTCCGGAACTTAGAGAATGTTCCCAGTCCATCCGTCACCGCGGTGACGCTACACACCTGCTAGTAAGCAACCCCCACTGTAAATATGACACGTTACACGTCTGTAGAGAACCAGGAGAGACTAAGAGCGCTCTCTCTAGCCAAAATCATGGCTGTTAACGGAATGTTTGGACTATTTTTCTGATATAAAAAAGTTAAAGAAAGTAAAAAAATATATACAAAAAAGAATACAAAAAAAGTCTTCTGATAAACTGTAGTAGTGTAGTGACTAAGCATTGAACTCACTGACTTAACCAAGCTGTATATAAAAACTAAACTTTCAAAAGACACATAGTTGTAGGTAAAAAGCTTGTGAATTCGTTGTGCATATTTTTGTGTTTTTATTTTTCTCTCTTTCTGCTTTCTCTGTGGTCCAACTTTTAATAAGTATCACCCACCACTAAATGTCTGTGATTTCATCTACCTGAACCTTTTTCCTGTGTTTGTGATTTTAATCAATCATTTATGCTACTGGAATGCCGCCCTTTCTCATATGAGTGTAAACTTACATGTCTGCTGCTGGAGTAATCATTTATATTCGTCTGTAAAATCTTACGTATTAAATTGTTTAGCTCTTTCTCTCCTTGTTACACACTCTTATTTTATATGCTAATATTTATATTGCTGTTTATTTGTTTATGTTTTTGGTTTACTCTCTTAACACTTGACATTTCAAAATAAAATTTTCCTCTGAAATCACGTTGGCGAGCTGGGCTTCTGTTTAAGGGCGATATCTGCTGCAGGCAGGATAGCTGGGGGGGGAGGGGAGATGGATGGAAGAGCCATTTGGGAGGATAGCTGGGGGGGGAGAGGGGAGATGGATGGAAGAGCCATTTGGGTATCATTGAAAGGGGCTCGATGTGGGGGTAGGATGTGGGGGTAGGGGCTTCTGAGCTGGCATGAAGGCAGGAGGTAAAGAGGGGAACTGATTGGTAATGAGTCTGACAGAAGAGCTGTCTGGATGAGATGCATCTGGACACTCAAACCACAGCCTCTCTGATGTCTATAATCCACAGTTTGTTGATCCCAGTTCAGCCACAGACGATGGAGAAGAGGGGGAGGTGCTATCGTCTGTACCCCCAACAAACAGCCCTCCTCCCTGGCTGGCCAAACCCCCCCCCCCACAAACAGCATCTCAGTAAAACATCCCAGACTGTAGAGGACTGAAACACTGTAACAGCACTGCAATCCTCTTTATCTACAGACAAATGCACAGCTGTACCCATCTCTCCTGTCCCCAGAAGAGTACCCTGGTTAGCGCAGTCAGTACAAAACACCGAGGAACCGCAGCAGGCTGTTAAAGTGGCACTGCTGCACCTCGTCCTGGTTCCCAGCGGGCGTGTCCAGCTGGAGAGCGGCTCCCCGCCCGGCCCCTGTCCTCCCTCCTCCCAGATCAGCCGTTCTGCGGAGCCGTCACACCAGCAGTGCTCTCGAATCAGACCTGACCCAGTTTTCAGCCCACATGCGGGCGGCTAGGGAGCGCAGAAGGAGCAGAGACGTCAGAAAAAGACGCCGAGCGCGTCTCTGCTGGGATTCAGGAAGTAGGACAGCAACTTCCTTTTTCTCTGACACGACGCCGTTTATAGACCTGCTCTACCGAGCAAGTACCTGCCGCCTGGAGGGCGATGAGGCCGGGGATCTGGATCCAAACAGCAGCCGAGATACGACACACTTCCGTGTCAGAGAGACAGAAAACTTGGGCGTGTCTCAGAGTAAAAAGTGAGTGAGAAATGAAAAGCGAAAAAAAAGAGAATAGTTTTCAGAACGCATGTTTGAATACTC
Organism: Neosalanx taihuensis; assembly: GCA_030340665.1. Taxonomy (NCBI): domain Eukaryota; kingdom Metazoa; phylum Chordata; class Actinopteri; order Osmeriformes; family Salangidae; genus Neosalanx; species Neosalanx taihuensis. Next base: position 8,319,703 of record CM059310.1, read on the forward strand.
AGTCTTTCATTTTCACGTCTGGTGAAGGGGGGGGGGGGGGGTGACAGGGGGGCGGGGGGGCGCAAACACCTCGGTTCCTCCCTCAGCAGCGCTGAACATCTAAATATAGCAACAGGAGACACTGCAGTGGAAGACCCTACTCTCTGAATCACTGGGAGTGACATAACACGACCATCCACACTCCATCCACACCTCACAGCCGACAAACTGCTAGACTTTCATAAGAACTGACAGCGTGAAGGGGAGGTGGTGTAAGGACCGATGTGAATTGGGAATGACTTGAGGAAAATAATGGCGCTTCTGAGATTATACAAAAATGTTGATAATGTTAAACATTTGAGGTATCGATCCCGAAAAAATAATCTCAAACCAAGTCAATATTGTACAGACAGGCAACTTATCTGTTTTAACCTTCTCTTGTTTTGTATGGCTGTTTCAATGCATAGAGTACCATCTTTACTTGTCATTTGAATGATACATAACTCATTCAGAGGACAAATGCATCCATTTCCTTAACATCTTAACAGCGCTGCACACAAGCCAGCCACACTCTCTTGCCGCAGACACAAAATGGCCGCCACCTGACACGAGCTGGAATTATAGCAGAGCTGCATCGGTTGCCAAGGTGATGAGAGAAAGACTGGGATTCAATGATGCTGATCACCATATCAACAGCTGCTCCTGAGGCGACCAACAAAGACAGCTAGCAAAGACTTGACAGAATGAATAACATCAGCTTGACAGGACAACTTGACTGAAAATAAAAATAGAAGGTTGATAGAGATGTATCAGGGTATAGATAGTAACGTCAATCCGCAATTTAGAGTTTGAAAAGGGAAGGGGTTAGTGAAATTTAAGTTAGACCTCTACACTGCAGCTGTGCTAATGTGTGTTTCTCAGTAAATGCACAGCACAGAGAATGGCACGACATCTGCAGAGGAGAAACCCAGGATTATTGACTGACACTTCCCTGCCTGACTGTGGAAGCAGCCTCTGCATGTCTCTCTCTCCATCCCTTTCTCCAGATCTTCCTTTCTCCTCTTCCTCAGTGTTTAACCCATCCAAACACCACACCGCAGGGGCCCTGGAGTCCATCAGCAGGACCCTCCACCCCCCAACCACCACCCACCTCTAACCCCCCCACTCTCCCCCCCTTTAAACCTCTTCATCCTGCTCTCCATGTAAACCTATTAACTACCTCCCTCATCAGAGGATTGTAGGTGGGGGGAGGAGGCCTGGAGGGCAGGGGGGAGAAGGGGGGAGGTAGCTTATCCCAGCATGAGGAACATACCACCCCCCCCTCCCTCCCCCCAGATACTCTTCTCTTTCATGTTTCGGAGACAAAGACTCCGAGCTGACGTCGGAAAACAAGTGGACCAACAGAGCTGCCCCAGGGAGACAGGAGGACAGGAAGTGGGCGACAGGAAGTGCCTGGCGAGCCGTCGGCGTTGATGACAACCAGGTTTGTTGGAGAGAGCGGAAGCCATTACAGCGGGCGAACCAGGTGAATCTGTCTGAGGAGGAATCAGACAGGTGGGTCTCTGTAACGTGGAGCTTCCTGCCTCTCTGGCCATGTTTCAGGGCTTCCGTAGGCAGTTTTAGGGCGAGAGGTCGGGGGGGGGGGGGGGGGGGGGGGGGGGCAGGGAGAGAGGGGTGTGACAGGGCCAGGGAGAGTGGACGTTCTCCTGGAGCATCACCCTCTCTCAGCTCCGCTCCCAGCCCAGTCTAAGCTCCTTACCAGGGGGGAAGAGAGACTCTGCGCTGGCCTGCATTAAAGGATCAGGTCAGACTGACAGCTTCACATGGCCAGCAGCTGCTGCAGCCAGGCTAAGCTTCCCATTCACACGTCAGACCCCCTTCTAATCAGCCAATCAGGGAGCTCGCTGTTCACGTAACTCCTTCGTCTAATCTGCCCTCAGCGAAGCGCTGACAGGATGGTGCGGCGGCGGTCGTTTTGGGTTCCGTGTTTGCGTCTGGATCGGCCTCTCTCTTCCCGCCCCTGTCTCAGAAGGGTTCCCGGTCTGTTACCAGGCAGATCTCCCACTTCTTTTGTCAACAAAGAAGCGCCACTTCATTGGCCACTGCCTGGTGTCCTTGGCAACCGCTCGGTGATGTCACGCCCCAACCCTCTCCCTGGTGTCACGGAGCAGATGTCCTTTAGATGCTTGTGGTTTATAACCACTGGTCAATTGCTCTCCGTCTTAGAAAAGGTCAGCCAGTTCATTTCCTCCTGGTTGTTATTCAGAGGAAAGGCCAGCTGACCAGCGGCTTCATTGGGTCAGTTTGTCACCGCAGGGTGAACGATCTCTGGTCAGAAACACTCCACATACTCTAACACTAAAGACACAACAACATCACAGTTCCATGGGAACTGCTATGCAGAAACACCTCATGATGAATTAGACAATCAAGGAACATGCAGAGAGAGAGAGAGAGAGAGAGAGAGAGAGTATGAACATCAACAAGCACATCCTGCCCCCCCTCCTCCCCCCCCCCCCCCTCCTCCTCCTCTTCTCTGCACGGATGCAAAGAACCCCACTGCAGCTGCCGTCGTCATGGAAACAGAGGGGCTGTGGTACCGGCGTTGGAGAAAGGATGGAGGGCGGTTGACCCTCCTAGAGAATCAGGGCTGTGTGTTTGTGTTTGTGTGTGTGTGTGTGTGTGTGTGTGTGTGTGTCTGCTTTGAGTCCGTCTGATTGTGGACGATGAATACCTTTTGCAGCACCTGCATATCGAATAAACAACAACCTTTTCCTATATACTGAACATTCCTCCACAGTCATTCATTCATTCATTCATTCTCTCTCTCTTTCCCTCTCTCAGTCTCCCTTCCTCTCTCTCCTTCCGTCTATCTGTCTCTCCTTCTCTCACAGTCTCCCTCCCTCTCTCTCTCCATCTCTCTGCTATGTCTGTATCCCTGTCCTCTCTCTTCATTCCCTCTCTCTCTTTCTCTCTCTTTCTCTTCCCCCATCTCTCTGCAGCAATACTTCATTTCTATGTAATATTTATGGAGCATGGAGGATCTGCAGAGAAAAGAGGGGGAAATGATGTAGCTTATGCAGCATCCATGCCCCCTCCCCCGCCCTCCCCGCTCCCCCACCTCCCCTCGCGCACTCCCTCCCACCGTCTCCGTCTCCACGGCAACCCGTCATCCCTCAACCTACATTCGGATTTGTTGTCGATGACCGAGACTAGTAGCTGCGGCGGGAGGGAGGGAGGGGAGGGGGGGGAGGGAGGGGAGGGGGGGAGAAGGACCTGATGCTTCACCTGTGAATATCTTTCTTTTGTTTCATTCTAAAGAGCGTTTCACAAATCCTCCCTCCGCAGAAACACTGAGCAGATTCAAGTCATGATCATGTTTGGTGGGTTTTTTCTCCTCTGCCCACACTGATCCATGGTCTCCCCCCCCCCCTTTCACCTCTCTCTCTCTCTCTCTCCAGCAAAAACAAAACACTTCCCTGTTTAATAAGATTACCCCCCCCTCCCCCCCCCCCCCCCCCCCACAGCATCCTGACTCTGGAGGTCTGCTGGACAGCTACAGTGTTCACACAACACAACAGACACAAAGGCAGGATGCAGACACCAGGGCGCAACACGCTCTCATTGGACGGTTCCTGCGTAGCAAGAACACATGGGCCCGCCCTTGGGCAGGGTGGGGTGCAGAGGGGGGGGGGTGCAGAGGGAGGGGGGGGTGGTGGAGCACCGTCAGAACCAGGTAACCATGGCAACAGACCCAGTGAGAACATGTCATGCCTTCCTGATTTACTGCGAACCGTGAGCGGATTAAACAGGGAAGTGAGAGAAGGGGAGGAGGCTCTTATTCAAATGTATATTTCATTTTTGCATAGATTATATTTATAAATACTCTCTTTGCCCCTGAGGATCCATCTTTAGAAATTCTTCAGAAATCCCGGTGAAACGGCCGATATGAAAGACATTTGTGAAGCCATATTCCACATTAACGTTTGACTAATTCATAAAGATTTAAGATCAAATAGCTGAAAACAAATAGAGGGTGTAATGAACCAGACTTCATTACACCAGATAATATACCCTCATTATAACAGACCTCATTATTTTATCATGTTATAAATATTTAAAACATTTATAAGCAATGACCGATGACATATCTATGAAAGCATCTTTATATAAGCATATCATAGTGTTTTAGTCCAGATTTTAAAAAACGTGCTTTTGTAGTCAATAGGTTTGGCTGGACCAGTTCAAAGAGTCCTACAGTATGTTGCCTGTGTTGTTTGATCGGTAGCCAGGCTAGCGGTTGTGAGTGATGAGCGTGACGCTCCAGGTCATGTGTGTAGCGTGTTTCAGACGAGCCGTGTTGTGTTTGATCTCATCTGAACAGATGTGAGAGGGGAAGAGGGCTTAGAGGATGAGGAAGTCAGGAATTCAGCAGATAATCACTCTCAGACGCTATATAAAAGGGTTGTTGTTTATTACTGCCCCAGCCCCTGCCCCTCCTCCAGCCTTTCCCCCTGCCCCAACCCCTCCCCCAGCCTTTGCCCCTGCCCCAGCCTATGCCCCAGCCTCTGGGACATAAACCACAGTCCCAGCCTCAGCCCACCCTCAGTCTGAACCCCCATACCATAATCAAGACAGGAGACTCTAGAGCTGGTTGTCTCTCCTCCCCAGACAGACCCTAGCACAGTAGCCTCCCAGACACAGACAGGACAGTATGGAGGCTAGCTGCCTCCAGGGCTTTAGGTCTGTCCAGTCTCAGTACCGTGAGCCAGGCTAGTGTCATAGCAATAACATCAACCAGGGCAACAGGCATGAGGCCTGCCCCAGATAAACACAGACCCATCTGACAGCTCCGATTCCTAGAGAGAGAGACAGAGAGACAGAGAGAGAGAGAGAGAGAGAGAGAGAGAGGGGAGGGAGAGAGAGAGAGAGAGAGAGAGAGAGAGAGGGGAGGGAGAGAGGGGGTAAAGGAGAAAACACGGAAGGGAGGAGGGGGAGAAGGAGGGGATTAAACCAATGAGAAAAACAATAAGTGGATATGAAAACAGAGATACAAGATGTCAACTCTTGCAACTATTGTTCTTCTCATACATCAACATTCAACACTGGTACACACACACACACTGGTACACACACACACACACACAGTCATTTACACAAGATTAGATGTTTTGTGTTGTGTTAATGTTTATTTTCCTCTGAATGGCTGTCTACTGGATGTGTGTGACTGAGTGTGTTTGAATGCCAGTGAATGTGTGTGAGAGCGTGTGCATTTTTTGATTGTGTGTGTGTGTGTGTGTGTGTAGCAGGGCTCAGCGCGCTCTCAGAAGTGGACCGAAGCTAGATTGAGGCGTCACATTGACAGATGTGACACATTCCTCGGCCCGTGTTAACAAGCATAGCCCCGTGATTCCACACAGTGTGTGTTCTACATGCCACCATGTCATCGCCAGCATAGGCGCAACATTACTGAATTACACCCTTAATCACCAACAAGCAGGAAACGGACAGGGACATCTATGTCGGAGACGAGGTCGTCTCTGGTTAAGGACTGGAGATGACAGACAGAGGAGGGAGGGAGAGTTTCTGTGCTGTGACAACTCCAAACCCCCCCCCCCAAAAAAAATGTACAGGGTTAGTGAAATAAGCATATAGTCTTTGCACACACATACAAGCAAACCGCACATACCAAACACACACGTGTCTTTATATGTTGTTGATGAATCTGAGAGCATGAGAAGGTGAATGTGTGTGTTGGTCTGAAGGAAGCTGTACCTTCCTGCACGGCCGGCCTCTTAACCCTGCACAGTCATTCTGCTCGCTAGACTGGCGGTAATGGAGGCTGTAATTCAGATAGGGGAGGGGGCAGAGGAGAGGGGGGGAGGGAGGGAGGAGGTGGAGAGGGAGGGGGGGGGGGGGCGGGGGGACAAAATGGAGATTATGACTCCCTCAGGGGGAAGCCTGTTCTACCTGGAGACAGAACACACCCTTGTCCAATCAGAGAACAGAGGAGCCAAGCCCCTGTCCTTGATAGGCTGACACAACCCCCATGGCGGGTTGCAGTATAGATGTGAGGTGCTGGGGGGAGGAGTCGGTCTGTGAGTGTGTGTGTGTGTCTGTGTGTGTGTGTGTGGGTGTGTGTGTGTGTGTGTGTGTGTGTGTGTGTGTGTGTGTGTGTGTGTGAGCTCCAGATCTGACCTGTTTTTTTTTAACGAGAACCAATTAACTTGTTATCTGCCGAGAGCTGTGGATGGTCTGTATTGACTTGATGTGATAAACAAAACAAGCCTGGATCTGGCACACAGACCCCAGACAGCCACCAGCCTCAGCCCCAGCCTCAGCCCCAGCCTCAGCCCCAGCCTCAGCCCCAGCCTCAACCCGGCCCTAACAACAGCCCCAGCCTCAGCCCCAGCCTCAGCCCCCCCCAGCACCAGCCTCAACCCCCCCAACCCTAACCCCAGCCCCAGCCTCAGCCCCCCCCAGCCTCAGCCTCAGCCTCAGCCCCTACCCTAACCCTGACCTCCTGCCTCTCTCTCAGTCAGTCAGCCACCTGAGCACCTCTCCATCACTCTGACCCGTTCCAGCTGACCCGTTTCTGAAGTGTGTCACACGGTGCCACACGCACGACCCCGACACCTGGGGACCCCGGGTGTTGCCATGGAAACGCAAGGTCACGCACGGAGCGCGCTCTCAAAGTGACGATGAATCATGTTTACGAGCGAGGAGAGGTGGCAACTCTCTGATCACCACGGCAACTCATCTCAGCGACCTCTCTGCAGAAGGTCAGGGGACCGCTGTTACTGCAGGAGGAAATATACACACACACTTACACATGACCCTCTCTCTCTCTCTCTCTCTCTCTCTCTCTATCTCTCTATCTCTCTCTATCTCTCTCTCTCTATCTCTCTCTCTCTCTCTCTCTATCTCTCTCTCTCTCTATCTCTCTCTCTCTCTCTCTCTCTCTCTCTACCTCTCTCTCTCTCTCTCTCTCTCTCCACAGGGTGACTCCACCCAGTCCTTCCATTCCAGCGCTTCAGCCAAACTGTGGTGGCTGACCCTGTTTAAGCAGGGCTGTAATCCCATCCCCCTCAATCTCAGCCTCTACACAGCTCAGGTAACTAGATTACAGGTACACTGGCAAGGATCAGTGATTGAAACCTGACACACACTCAGTTTGAAAACAGATTCTCTGATGTTTGGGATTGATTGATTCCTGGACAGAGGCTCTCTTTGGGTCCGTGTCTCCGTGGCGTGTGGAGGTGTGTGGATGTCCGGGGTGAGGCAGGGTGAGGGTGGGTCAGGAGGGCTGCTAATCTGGGGCTGTGCTTCTCTGTGCTTCGGAAATCAAGTGTGCATCAGACAAAGCCTGAACATCCTGCCTGATCACACCTCAGATCAGTGTCACAGGATTAGAGAGACGTTCATCCTCTCTCTCTCTCTCCTGCTCTGTCTCTCTCTCTGTCTCCGTGTGTCTCTCTGTTTCTCTTTCTCTCTGACACACATACACGCAAACACACACACTCATCCGCACACTGGAACATTCAGTGAGGACAACAACCCTGCTGTTTAGTTACACACCAGCACACACGCACACACATGCACAAACACACACTGCCGCCGGCAAGACAACATCGAAGGGGGAGGGGGGGGGGTCACTGGTCTGACTGACTTGCATTTTTTTAGTCCACATGAATGTATTGAAATGGGGCAGTGTGCGTTTCCACTGTTCCAGAAGCTTCATCCTCACCCCAGCCTCAGGACATTCTCTCCAGGGGCCTCATCCACCCTCATCCATGAATCCACATGTTCTCCTCCTCTCATGCGGTTTGGGCCTTCTGTGTGTGTGTGTGTGTGTGAGTGTGTGTGTGCTCAACTCCATTTTAAACAAAGGAAACTCGAGACCCGAGACTGCCCTCTACGGGTCACTGGGATGAACTGCAGCGCTGCCCTCTTGACCACAGTGTGGACATTTCTAACAAGTTAGGCTTTGACAAAGTTTTTTTTTGTTGTGAAGCGAACAGACAGAGATGGTGAATCACATGCCTGTCTGACTCAGAGCATGTGATTGGATGGTTAGAAGTCAGCCTGGAAGCAGGGATCCACCCTAACCACAGAAAAGACTCTCTCTCTCTCCAAATCTGTGCTCTTCAGTCCCTTTAAACTTTAAAACCCCATTTAAAGCCCCCCACAATAACAAAGTGCATGTGGACATGGAGTGGCGTGAGGGGGGGGGGGGTAGACTTTGTGGGGTGGACAGACTTCTGTTTACAGGGTACTATGGTGCTAGTTGCCTGGGGAGACAGGACAAAGGGAAGAAGTGGGGGGGGGAGGAGGGGGGCTGAGTCATTGAATGACCTCCTTTCATCCTGTTTGGTGGAGAAAGGCTGGAGGAAAATGGAGAGAGAGCAGCTGGGAAGCAGGAAATGTCTGCCTCATTGGCAGATGGCCGGGTGGGGCCAGGGAAAGGGGGTGGGAGGCGGCCAGGAGGGGGCGGCTCTGCCAGGAAATGGGCGGGCCAGGCTGAGGGGGAGGGATCCGGGGCGGGGTTTGGGGGCTGCTCACTTGCGCACATCTGGTGTTTGTTTGGTGTAACTGCAGGCTGGGATTTGAGTTTTTAACTTTTATACGAATTTAAAGTTATTTGTCGTGGAACAAATGAGGAAAGATCGTGATCTAAATTAGTTTTGGGATGTGTACATTCAAGTTGTCACTTGTTTGATTGTTTATGTTTTGTATTGAGACTTGAAGGAAATATATGAAGTTTTGCGTCCCATCTCAGGAAAAGGAACACACTTTGGTTTGATTGAGTTTAATGAATATTATACATTTTAGTTTAAAACTGCACCCATCATTGCCTAAATATTGTATTCAACATTTTGCTACATGATGAGGTGAACTTGAAGCCTGGACTGATAAACTTTATAAACACTGTACAAAGTGACAATTTTCTTCTACTGTAATTCTTAACAAAGAAACATTACATGTTTCATTATTTAATGAAATAATCAAGTCAAAAGTACTACAATTTATATTTTGGCAATAAATAACAATATTTTATGTCTATAAGTTAAATGTTGTAGAAAATGCTTCAGAATGTGATAAATAAAAAGAAAAAAAAAGCATTATAAAAGTTCAATAAGTTCAAAACTCCTTTGCTATTTCAAATGGTTTAAATTTAAATGTTGTGTGATCAAAGTATATTGCATGGTTACAGTCTCCGTGACTATTATTGTATGGAAGAATGATGACTTTCATCATAGCTGAGCTCAGACTGCCCCCTACTGGCCATGCAACAGGAATGTGTGTGTGTGTGTGTGTGTGTGCGCGCGTGTGTGTGCGCGTGTGTGAGGTGCCTACTGTGGTCTCCATGGAGATCTCAAGGTACAGCCCATCACCCTCCCAAACGTCTCAGAATATTGAAGTCATGATTAAATATACAGCATGCCTTCAGGCAAAACACTGATGTGGTCTAAGTGCTGTGTCGCTCCTGCCAAGTTCCAAAGGGACGTGCCAACTAAAACACCTGACACACACACACACACTCCACCATCCCTGCCCTTCACCTTCACCACCTCCATCCACCCACATCTCCCACCTCCATCCACCCACATCTCCCACCTCCATCCACCCACATCTCCCACCTCCATCCACCCACATCTCCCGACCTCCATGCCACCCACATCTCCCACCTCCATCCACCCACATCTCCCACCTCCATCCACCCACATCTCCCACCTCCATCCACCCACATCTCCCACCTCCATCCACCCACATCTCCCACCTCCATCACCCAATCTCCACCTCCATCCACCCACATCTCCCACCTCCATCCACCCACATCTCCCACCTCCATCCACCCACATCTCCCACCTCCATCCACCCACATCTCCCACCCCCATCCCCCTCCCTCTGTTTCCTTCACCTCCATCATCCCTCGGTTCCTCAGACATCTTAGTGCTTCTGTAGCCTGTCTTTCTGCCTGTCTGTCTGCCTGTCTGTCTGTCTGCCTGCCTGCCTGCCTGTGTGCCTGTCTGTCTGTTTGCCTGTCTGAGAGTGCTTCTGGCTCTTCTGGAAGCCTCCAGCAGAGGAAACACACACCTGGATCCCAGACAGGCTCTCCACACCTCTGCAGCTCTCACCTGGGAGCCTGGAGGGCCATCATTCAGGTAACATCTGGGCCCCAGAGGGCCCCTGCTTTATTGATGACCTCTCACTCAAGCTGCAGACTGCTGGCTGTTCATCTGCATGAATGCAGAAAACCGTGTTGAGAAAGAGAAACATTTCCATTTCACTGTCACACCGGATAACTGGGTTCATTCAGATGAGCGCTTGCTATGGAAACGCACAAAGGTACTTTGTGAGGGAACAACTACTTGGATTCAACGTCTCTGGGGACACACAACACACACACACACACACAGAAACAAACACATCAACACACACACAAACAAATACACACACTGAATCCTACTGGATGGATTCTCATGCATTTACACACACATTTTAATATGTGTTTGATATATTAAGAGTGCGTACAGCTAAAAGACTTTAGCAAAGGATAAAACTAACAGTGTCATTAAAGTGTCCCATGCAGAACCATTGTGAAACTGTCTAGAGATGATTAGGATTCAGGATAGCTTATTATTATTAGCTAATATTATTATAATTGTTATTAGCTTATTGTAATGTAGTATAGATCTCTATGACAGAGTATAATATCATGTGAGACAGTAGGACATTGTGAGACATTATCATTGTGATACATTCAAGATAATTGTGTCACTGTGTTGATTGGTTTGTTGGGGAGGGAAACAATTATGACATCACTTCCTTTTACGCAACTCGAACGGAAGATTTGTGGGGCAAGACTGACCTCTAGTGAGTTTAGAAGACGTTGTCTTCACGTGTAACGAAGCAGGGTGACCTGAGAGAGAGAGAGAGAGAGAGAGAGAGAGAGAGAGAGTGAGATAGAGAGAGAGAGAGAGAGAGAGAGAGAGAGTGAGAGAGAGAGAGGGGAGGAGATGAAGGGCTGAGCCAGCAGATAGCTTCCTGGATACGGTTTCCATTTGATTATTATTGGCTGTTGATCATTTAAATGTGCCATGATGTGACCCAGGGCCTGACACTCTACTAATAGAACGTGTCACCCTTCCTGTTAATGCCAATACTGCTCTTTCATGGTTGGACGAGCCGATGAGTGACGACAGAGGGCACACTGTCCTACTGACGAGGGTCCTCTAGAGGGCAGTGTGACACTAAAGGTAGAGGGTTTTACAGTACATCATGTGTCATAACAATGTTTCATTTTGTTGGCGTACAAGGGGTCGTAAAAGGATGTAAACAGTCAAATGTATCCTAATGCAGAAGATTGTGAATATCATGCGAGGTCATTTGCTTAATGAACACATCAATCTTTTAACCAAGTTAATTCGGAGAAGTGCAACGTGCACATACATTTTTTGGGGGGTACTCCTCTGCTTTCCTATCCCCTGATAATTTTAGAGTTATAATGCGGTAATTAGTTATGCTGACTATGCAGTCTTCAAATTAAAGTCATCACATGTCTAATCCTTTCAGAAGAATGCTTCAAAATGTAATCTGCAGTAAATTCATTTTTGACCCAAGCAGAAACAAAACAACGACTGTTCTAGAACAACTGGATGACGGACAGACACCTGAGAGGGAGGAGAACGGGAGACGTTTGCTTTGCCGGACGCCCGCTCTGTTCTCTGCCTCGTCATGCTTTCTGAGTCTCTGTGTAGTTTTCACACAGTCCCTGCCTTTGTGATGTCAGTCACTTCCTTTCTATGCCTCTCCCTCTTCCTCTCTCTCTCTCTCTCTCTCTCTCTCTCTCTCTCTTCCTCTCCCCCACTCTCTCTCTCTCTCTCTCTTCCTCTCCCCCACTCTCTCTCTCTCTCTCTCTCTCCTCCTCTCTCTGTCTCGCTCTCTCTCTCTGTGTCTCTCCCCTTCCCATTTCAGATACCCTAACCCATCAATAGCTATGAGGATCGTGGTAATGCAAGGGAGAGAGAGAGAGAGGGAGAAGGAGAAAGAGGGAGAGGAGAAGAGAGGGAGGGGGAGAGAGAGGGAGGGGGAGTGCTAGTTGGACAGAGTGCGCTGGATGCGGAGGGCAGTGCATCATGCTGCCGTGATGTGAGCAGGGAGGGAGGAGGGAGACGGGGGACCAAAACAACGGAAGAAGAAAAAGAGAGAAGGGAATGGTGGATGCAGCTGGACTTTACCATCCACCAGAAGAAGAAGGATTATCTGTCACCATCTCACCTCCGCCTCCAGAGGAAGCAGGTTCAAACAGCACGGAGCCCGCAGGCTCCAGGGAGTCCCCTGTCCCCCCAGCAGAGCACTGAGAGAGGGGGGAGACTCACCTCACTTCAGGTCGGGTCCCTCCAGTCCTCCTCCAGCGGAGACCGAGGGACAGAGGGGTGCAGGGGGTGGGGGGGGTGGGGGGGGGACGGAACTCGACCCGGAGCCCCTTCCCGACCCATCGAGACACCCCGCACCACCAGACCCAGGACTTTCCCTCAGAGGTAAGTCAGGCAAACACACTCTCAGTAACCTGGACAGTGAACTCACTCCAGGCAGCTGACAGCTTCCCTATTGTTTTAGAGCCGGTTTATTAACGAGCTAGCTTTTATCTAGCGGCGGCGGCAAGGACGGCGCTTCACCTCTGGTTTGCGGGGTTCAGAGCAGCGGGACGGGGATTGATGAGTCTAAAGAGGAGCCTGGGGCTGTCGTCACGGAGACGCAGTCAGAGTTAACAGCACCTGGAGTTCGGCAGGGGTCACCTGGACGGGGTTCAGGTGACATCATCAGCAGCGTGACTGTGAGGGCAGCCGGCAGGACAGAGTGACTGGATGATCAGCTCCCACAGCAGCTGCATGCAGCCTGGAGGAGGCTGGAGGGGGTGGGGGGTGACTGGTTGGGGGGGGGGGGGGGGGATAGGAGGGGGTGGTGGTGCTGTGACGAATTAGTTCTGCACACGGGCACACACACACACACACACGCTATAGACTAATACATGCGCAAGCATTCGCTACATTGACAGATTCACACAGACCTGCACACACATCACACAGAGTCTTTGCTGCACATTCATCAAATGTATGCCTGCTTATGAAGTCAGCAACACACACACACACACAAACCCACAACACTGTCCTTGTGTTGACCACTGAACTGTAGTTGCACGCTTCACTAACACACACACACACACAAAGTCAACACGCAGCGAAAGAAGCGCTGACATTTGGCGTGACAGTTAAATGCACACACGCTCGCTGATTAACGTACCCTTGGCTGGCTTTAATGAACTCATTAGCATACATGCATACATTGACCCTGTCTTACCCCTTCTCTCCCTGCCAGCCCCCACCTTCCCTCCTCTCCCTGTCCAAGGAGGCCTGGGAGATGACAGGGGGGGGCAGGGGAGACGCTGTGGCCCAGGATGGTGGGGGGGAGAGAGGGGGAGAGGTGGTGAGGAAGGCGTGGGGGGGACTGTGTGATGAGGCTGGGGGGGGGGGGGGGGGGGGGGCTGTGGAGACTGTCACCTCTGTGATCCAGTCCAGGTTTCCCTCCAACTCAAGGTGCCCATCGGAGAGTTTGGTCTTTGGACGGGTTTGATAGAAAGTTTGGCAACATGACAACCAGGCATAGAATGACTATTTCTCGGAGGAATCATAAACAAAAAGAGTGTTGGGTTTAGAAAACAGCTATGTATCTCACTGATTAATTCTTTTGTTAGCGAAGGTTAAAGCCTTCCAAAATGTTGTTTAAATGTTTTGTTTTTTTGTGTGTGGACGTGGCAGATTTGAAGGGGCCTCATTATTCACCAGCTTTATCTCAGATCTGCTATTCAGTGTCTGGTCCTCCATTTGTCCTCCATTTCTGCTGCATGAGAGCACTTTCATATCGCGAGCCTTTGATGTGAACTTAGCCTCAAACACATGGTGTGTGTTTTTCCAGACAAAACTTTCCACAGTCAAGAGAAGTCCTCTAAAGACTAACCTCCACTTCTCTCACCAGACCATGTGATGGCCTGAGCCAATCCCAACAGCAGAATGGGCAGACGGGCAGCTGATCTGACCACTCCCGTGCCAGTACTCGGAGTCCCCGCCCTGGTGGGGGTGCGTGGTTGGAGGGCGGCAGGAAGGGCGGGGCCACCGCTGTCGTTGATGTGGGCTTCCCAGTGCAGCGTCGGCGTCCAGACGTCCCCGGCAACGCGAGGCCCACCAATCCACCACAGGCACAGGCTGACGGACACTCTCTCCATCCAATCAGACGGCAGGCTCCCTCTGATGTCCAATGGATATCCTCCAGATGTTAAGGAGGAGGAGGAGCCAACCAGACAGACTGGGGGGAACCGAGGAAGAGGCGGGATTTCGAAACAGAGGAGCTTGGATTGCAAAACCAAGAAGGGAGTTACTTTTGAAGGGCTTGACAGCTCAGACATTGGGACCTGCTGTTACGCCCGAGCAATCAAGACCAACCCACACCTTTCAGGGGGCGGGGTTAGCGATGCCGCCAAAGGGAGGCGGGACCTTCGCTACACCAATGGCAGTGTGGTGGACTCGGAGGCCATTGGTGGGATTTGTACAGACGACAGTGACGAGGCGAGTCTGGGCTCCTCAACAAAGACACACGCTGGGAACCCCCCCCTTCCAGCCGGCCCCCCGCCGGCCAGAGCAGCCCAGCGCATCTGCAGCCACTGTGGGGGGAGGCAGAGCCTGGTGCCTGAGGAGAAGAAGCAGCTCTGGACTGGATGCTCTGAGGGAGCTGCAGCTAGGAGCAGGGGGGCCCCCTCACTCCAGAGCCCCCCTGGCCACCCTGCTCCACAAACCTCCACAGAGAGGGAGGGGGCCAGGGGTGAGGGAGATCGCAAACCCAGCCTCACCCCCCTGGACTTTCCCGCCAAGCAGAGCCAGGGGACGACTCCCTTCCTCCAGGCTGACGACGAGAGGAGCTCCAGCCTCCGCATGGACCCCCCGCCTTCACATCATCCAGGCGGACCGCCCAAACAGACCGACACCCTCCATTCCCCTCCCCCGCTCAGCTTCCCCCCCAGCAGAGAACCCCTGGGCCTCCCCTCGAGGCCCCCCTCGCCCACCCACCCCACCACCGTCATACACACCAGAACCATCACGGTCACCAAGGCAACCATAGAGACAAGGAAGGGGGGGAGCATCCCCAGACCCACAACCCTGGAACTGCCATCCCAGGTATCCATAGCAACGCAACCCAACACTGCGAGGCCGTATCACGAGGTGGATGAGGTCATGTCTCGGATGACTTTACCTCCGAACACGCCCTTCAACGGACACACCGCCGCACCATCTCACCCTGCAAGCACACGCCACACACAGAACACACACACACAATACACCGCTCCCTATCCTGGAAACACACACACACAAAACACCCCTCCCTATCCTGGAAACACACACACATCAGTATGCACACCACAGACAACCACTTTAGCTAAATCACAACAACATGTAGCATATGCTTTTTCTAAATCTGTCCACAACCCCTTCACAACTACATTAGCCAACCTTGCACAGACACGCTACACAACTGCTCTGGCTAAACCAACGCACACAACTGCACTGGCTACAGTTACACACACACCACACACAGTTACACTACCTAAACCTGAACGCTCACCGTTCACAAGTACATCTACTGAGATGGAGGACACACCACACCCATCTCTTCAACATGACGGGGATGATAAATCCACACACACGAGCGTTACTAACACAACACACCCACACACGGCTGTCAGTCTGTATCCAGCATCACAACCAGCCACCACAAACCCAGCGAAGACAATACGAGCGACTGAACACACAACTGCATCCAGGACGCCGAAAGACAAAACCCCGTCTTCTGATTCCACCAGCAAACCTCCCCCAGCAGCACCTCCCGAATCTGCCCTCCCCACACCCACAACGTCCCCCCCCAAAGCTGGGACCACGCAGCTTAAAACAGCAACCCTCAACTCCGCAGAACCGCCAAAACTCACGCACCTCCGAGGACCACCTCTCCCCAAACCCACATCCTCAAACAGGAAGCAGACGATGAATTCGCTCGATAACAAGCTGGATTTATACCGAATCATCCCTTGTCCACCGACGCCCTCGTCCGCCTCACCGGCCCCCCATGAGCCTGCGATCAAGACTCAGGCCCAACGTGACCGAGTCCGCAACCTTTGGAACACGTCACACGCTCACAACGACCGCGACAAAACCCACGCAAACACGACAACTCGCACAGCAACTCCGTCCAAAGCCGCCGACAGACCAACCATTCACACCCCCAGCCGTCTTGTGACTGAACCCACCCTGGATGCGAACGCGTATCCAAAACAGTTGACAGTTCCTGTCAGACTGGGTCATGCTATCGCTAAATCGGATGGACAGCATCACCCGCATCATAGCTACTCGATTCATTACCAGGTCACCAACTACCCAAAATACACCAACCAGAAAATACCTCCCGATTCAGAGCAGCGCCTCCTCGCCGCCACACAGGGGCTGAGACGGAGCGACAGCAACACGCACCAGCCGCGACCCCAAACAGCACACGTGACCCATCCCGATCTGGAGAACATGACCAGAAGCGTGTTCCCCATGCCTGCTCACGCCCTACCTCGACCCTGCCCAGACACTCCGGCGCGCGACAACAACAACAGCGCTCCTGCGCCGCCGCGAACAAGCCCCGCCTCCCTCACCGCGCCGCAGACTAACTCGACCGTGCACGCGGCGGGCGCCTTCCCCCGATCCCCTCACCGCGGCCCTGCCTCTCCCCCCACGCCGCCCCCACGTCCCGGCCCCCTGTTCCCGCTCTCACCAGCCTCCCTGTCAAACCCCATCACCGACCCTCCGCTGAGCACGGCCACGTGCAACCCTCTGCTCCCTCCCTCCCGTGTGCACCCCCCTTCCACCACCCTCCTCCATCCCAAGGAGGAGAACCGATGGCTGGGGGCGGCAGGGCTGCAGGGACCCTGTCTGGAGGATCGCAGGCTGGCTCACTGCCACCCGGACAGCGCCCCTCTTCTGCTGCCCCCCTCCCCGGGGTACCGCCGGCCTGCTGGCCTCCTGCAGCGGCTGCACTGCGTGGAGACCAGCCTGGAGGAGAACCAGGACAGGATCACCACCCTGCTCAACATCATACATGACCTGGAGATGAGCCATGCTCTCAGCAAAGGGTGAGGCATGAGGGGAAGGGGGGGATGGGGGGAATGGAGTGAGGGCGAGTAGGGAGAAGGAGGAGAGAGAGTCGGAGGGAGGTGAAGCAGGAGACAGAGGGGGGAGGAGCTAAAGAGAAGCAGGTGACCAGAGGAGGTCATTGAACAAAAGAGTATTTTTATAAACTGACAATAGCTTAAACAATGAGAACGTTCAAGGAACGATTCAGAGTGAGAACGCGTGAGACGCTTCTAGGGTTCTACTTTACTTGTGTTCCTCATTCCAGACGCCGTTCCTTCAGAACAGGCCAGGACCTCAAGGCTTGTTCCACCTGTCAGAAGACTGCCTGCATCGTCTACAGGTGAGAGGCAGCGAGGAGAACTAGAGAGATCAGAAGGAATCTCCTGTTTTGGTCCTTTATCATATGATACATGTTCTGATGATCTTCCATCTCCCACTCTCCCTCTCTCTCTCTCTCTCTCTATCCCTCTCTCTCTCTCTCTCTCTCTCTCCAGTGTGGAGTATGACTTCAGGCAGCAGGAGAGGGCTTTCATGGACGTTTTGAATCCTCCGAGGGCGGCTGCTGAAGCTCCTCCCAGCATCCCCTCCCTGCCCCACAATCCCACCCAGCTCACTGAGACCCTCATCAAAACCATGTCCAGGTCAAAGGTCAAAAGCAGGAAGCTGTGCAAAACCCTGTTTCGATGGCTACCCAGGAAAATACAGCGAACTAAAGCCGCCTCCTCCAGATCATGTGGGTTTCCAGTTTAATATCAGAGCCTGAGATCACCAATAAGCAAGCAGCTTTGGCTGCTAAAGATGATACTTCCTGTTTGGCTGCAGTCCACTTCCTGTCCGCTCAGGGCTCAGCATGCTCAACAGGATGTGTACCCAGTGACTTTACTGTAAGACTCTTTCCTGATTGGCTGTTATCTCCCCTCCTCGCCTTTCTGTTTAGCGTATTCAATATTACACATCATCCTTCACTCTGAAGAAATACAATCTTTCACTTTTGTTTGAATCGTATACGGAGAGATGGTATCCATGTCTAGTCGTAACATGAACAAAATGTGTTCGGGAGCTTGAAGAAGTATTCACTGCATACTGGAAGCTGGATGTGAATCCTGTTTAGGTGGGGTTTTAGTTTCACGTAATAGAGGAGGGCGTGGATCGTTGGTGACTGCAGGTCAAGAGGTCCCGGGTTAAAATGTCTCCTTATGCTATCCGTAACTTTGGATAAATGAATACTTTTCCATCCTAATGGTTCAGGTGACATGTGCCAACTTCCTGGAGTTTATCCTGCACAAGCGTCTCCCAGGGTCTGTGTATCAAGCAGATTTTATAAAAAAGAAATAAACCAAAGTGTAATCTGTCCACCAATGATTTCCCTGTATACAAAGTTCAGCGGTTTCCCCAAATGGCAACTCCAAAAGCAAAGTCTGAACCACTGTTGTAATGTATGTGTGTGTGTGTGTGTGTGTGTGTGTGTGTGTGTGTGTGTGTGTGTGTGTGTGTGTGTGTGTGTGTGTGTGTGTGTGTGTGTGTGTGTGTGTGTGTGTGTGTGTGTGTGTGTGTGTGTGCGTGCACTACACATATGGACTGGTACTCTTTAAACCTGAACACACCCAGTCCTGTCCTCCTAACCTGAACACACCCAGTCCTGTCTTCCTTACCTGAACACACCCAGTCCTGTCTTCCTTACCTGAACACACCCAGTCCTGTCCTCCTAACCTGAACACACCCAGTCCTGTCTTCCTTACCTGAACACACCCAGTCCTGTCTTCCTTACCTGAACACACCCAGTCCTGTCTTCCTTACCTGAACACACCCAGTCCTGTCTTCCTTACCTGAACACACCCAGTCCTGTCTTCCTTACATGAACACACCCAGTCCTGTCTTCCTTACCTGAACACACCCAGTCCTGTGTACCCTGACTCAGTCACACAGCCAGGCCCACAAAGCCAGCCCTGGAAGTGGGGAAACAGCTTGGATGCTGGAGGGCAGAAGCCTCGCGTGGAAGGTCTCCAACTCCCCAAACAATCTGAAGCCCAACAGGCTTTTTTAAAGGCTTTTGAGTTTAACAATGACATGATGGAAGGCTGCACTGAAGCATGAACAAAACCCCTACAATGAGCATGAGCAAAGAAACACACGAGCTAACACACACACACACACACACACACACACACACACACACACTGACACACACACTGGCCCACATGCTCACACACAAACTCCCTCACACGCACATGCTGAACTACAACAGTGAAACAGAGGCAGCCACTGAAGCTGTGTTAATTGTTGTCCCAGTAGCTAGAAGGGAAGCCTCCTTTGGAAAAGGTTAGATGAACAGATGTGAAAACAAACATTGAAGATTGTTCTTGTCAGGAAGTGGTTTCTCTGCCCTAGATAATCCTGAACTCACAGGCTGTATTTCTTATGGCCTCAGATAACTTTGACAGGAACAAGATCATATCTACTCTTTTAAAGGAGTCTTACCATCCAAAACCACACTGTGTGTGTGTGTGTGTGTGTGTGTGTGTCTGTGTGTGTGTGCGTGTGTGTGTTTCTGTGTGTGCACGACTGTGTGAAGGACAGCCGTAAAGAGATGTGCCAGAAGGCTCTATTCATCATCAGTGCTATCAGAGCTTTTTTAAGTGGATTCAGCAAAGTGATTTTTTCCTGAGACAAGAGAGAGGAGGAGAAGAGATAGAGTTCCACTGAGCCAGATGCCTGTTAACCTCCTCTGGGTTCAGACCAGCAGAAGACAAATATGTTTCCTAAGAAACTTTCCACTTAGATCAGGGTTAGGTAACCCTGGTCCTCGAGAGCCACTGTCCTGAAGGTTTTAGACGCTTTTCGCTGCTTCAGCACACCTGATTCAAATGAAGGGTCGTTATCAAGCTCTGTGGAAGCCTGATCATGACCCATTCATTAGAATCAGGTGTGCTGGAGCAGAGTGGCATGCAGTCAAGTTATTGCACGTAGTATCTCAGAAGTCTTCCATCTCTGGCGTCCGCTCTGCCTCTCTCCTCTCCTATCTCAGCCTCCCATCCGTGACCTATAAACAGAAGAGACCC
Organism: Neosalanx taihuensis; assembly: GCA_030340665.1. Taxonomy (NCBI): domain Eukaryota; kingdom Metazoa; phylum Chordata; class Actinopteri; order Osmeriformes; family Salangidae; genus Neosalanx; species Neosalanx taihuensis. Next base: position 8,339,966 of record CM059310.1, read on the forward strand.
CCCCCACCCCCCCCCACCCACCCCCCCACCCCACCCCCCCCCCCCCCCCCCCTACTAAAAAGAGAAGCAGCTCATCTGAAGGAGGGCTAACGACTCTGCCATGGAGACTGGTGCTTCTCCCTGACACCCACTCTCTTCCCCCACTTCTCCTCTCCTCCCGCCCCCCCCCCCCCCCCGCCCTAGATCGGTGCTCTCCGGGGGGCATCCAAGGGCTTCAATCCACCCAGATGTGATCTCTGCATGCCGCACGACGACGACGACAATTAGAAGTGACAGAGCACAGTGGAGAAGGAGAGAAAAGAGAGAGAGCGACAGAGAGAGAGGGGGGGGGGTGGGTGGGAAGGAAATCATTAAGCTGGCACAGAAAAATGCAGTGCTGGTAGCGTGCGGGGCAGCACATGGCAGGGGCATCATCAGCAGAGGGGTCACAGCAGCCCTCAAGTTGAGGGGCAGACACCCCGCCCCCCCTCCCCCCCTCTCTCTCTCTCCTCTTGGTAGGGCCATCTGAGCTCAACAACAATACAACTCACCAACACAGCAGACACCACAACACACAGACACACACATCCAACAACAACAACAGTGCAACTGTAGCAGTGTTTAGCAGTGAGGTGAAGGGTGTATTCTGGATCGAGGCAGACAGGTAGACCAACAGGCAGACAGGTAGACAGACAGACAGGCAGACAGGTAGACCAACAGGCAGACAGGTAGACAGACAGACAGGCAGACAGGTAGACAGACAGACAGACAGACAGACAGGTAGACCGACAGACACAGTGATCTGTCTGCATGACCTCCCTGAGTGTCTTCCAGCTTGTTAGCAGGGTCTTTGAGTGTGAGGATGATAGACAGAGACAGGATCGAGTCGCCCAGAGACTCTTCTGATCTGTGTTAATGTGCCTGGAGGAGTCATAGAAGCAGAATAATAATAATAATATCCACTGACGTGTGACATCACATCCTGAGTCCATACGCACGATAACCTTCCACACTACAAACATGGAAACACACTGGAGAAAAGGATCTCTAACACAAAAGATCAAAGGTCACACACTTTAAAATGGTGACGTCAGGAATCCCAGACAATTAGAAATTATTTTCATACACTGTCCAACCAGTGATATGGCACACACACAAACATAAACACACACACACAAACAAACACACACAAAATAAACCACACACATGCCAATATAACACACGCCCCAACTGGATACCTATTAATTCATCCTCCCTTCACCCTTTGGTTAAGTAGAGGCGACAGAGGAGGGTCATACATCACCTCAGATCAGTGGAAAGAACTGCAGTAACACTTCACCTTCTCTCTCTCTCTCTCTCTCTCTCTCTCTCTCTCTCTCTCTCTCTCTCTCTCTCTCTCTCTCCCACCTCTCTCTCTCCCTGTATCTCTATCTCCTCATCTCTCTACCTCTCCCTCCCTCCTCCCCCTTTGCTATCCCTGTGTGTGTATTTTCACAGGTTGCTTCTGTGAATAGAAATTTTAAATGTTTGGCTTCCAAGCTGCAGTTCTACAGAAGACCTGAAGAGGGCAGCGAGCCTCTGTGACCTAATGTCTATGTCTGTGACCGTTAAGATGCATGACTTCCGGTGCGTCTCTTTTACGGGCTTAAAGTGACACACGCACACACACACACGCACGCACGCAAGTGTGTCACTATGACCGCAACAAACTGGTGGACGTGAGTTGACCTGTGTGATGACGCACTTGTCCATGTTTGTTTTTTGTTTTTTTTGTTTTTTCCACGTACTTATACTGTTAGGTTTACCTTTGAGCGCCTGTTCATTGATAACAAGCTGTCAGTAGGCCTGACGACCAAACGCACTGAATGACAGTGAGTATATAATTAAGCCCATGCAAACAATTTAAAGTTTAGATACAGCGGACTTTGGAAAGTAAGTTGTTGCAAGTTGCAAGTGACAGAAAACTCATACTAAGACGGAGGGATTACTTACCGATGACTTATTTGTCACATATTTCTCTGCTTTGAAAACATTACTTAATGTGGATCACAGCTGTGCCTTATTGTTTCATTAATCTGATCACAGAAAATCGTACTGTGCAAAGATAACACGCGGTTTCCCGACTTCTTTAGGGTGTGTGAAGTTACATTGGCCTGGATCGCAGTGTCTGGGGCGGGGTGGGGTGGGGCGGTGGTGGGGGAAAGGGGGGGGGGGGGGTAAGGTCATCAGGTGTGCATGATTAATTTTCCAATTCTACATAAGGCTATTGGTTGGTTTGACAGGATGAAAGGAAATGACATTTGGCAGGTAGAGAAGGGGAGGGGGGGGTCAATAAAAGAATAAAAAGAGAGAGAAGAGAGGCGAGGGAGAGATGTTAAGGAGAAAAGGACAGGGAGGTAGGGAGGATGTGGAGTGGGAGCCTGGGAGGGAGGGAGGGAGAGAGAGAGAGAGAGAGAGAGAGAGAGAGAGAGAGAGAGGGTGAAAATAAATATAGAGCGAACCAGAGATGAGTTGGTGACCAAGAGGGAACAAGTGTGACAGACAGAGAGAGAGAGAGAGAGAGAGAGAGAGAGAGAGAGAAAACAGAATCTTCATCTGAAGGTCTGAAGGTTTGCTGAAAGAAGTGGGGTCACTATTCAGAGGTGAGCCTCTTCACTATGTTGTTATAAAATGCAAGGGATTGTGGTTTTAAACTATTATGGATTATCATGGATTATAACTCTCATTGTTTGTAACTAATATCAGTAACTATTATTGTGAACAGCAATGCCTGGAATAGCAAGGGTGCAGTTAAAAAACATTAAAACAGTAGTTTTTTTGTTTTGTACTTTCTAGTACAAACCTTTGAAAGTATTCTGTTAAAATGAGTCAGCATATGTTTATAGTATGTGAATAATGAATGATTGAATGTAAATTATTGAAGATATGGAGCGCTACAGCGATTCCAAGCACTTGCAATCATTAATTTAAATACCTCTGAACGTTAAGATCAGAAAGACAAGAGGGCAACGTTTCAAAATTGCACTAAAGAAAATTCCACTGCTGCCTGGTAGTTCATTAAAGTATCCTAGAAATGTAAACATTAACATAACTTCTCCTGAGACGTGTATGAAAAGCGTTGGAGGTGTTTGACGACGGTTTGTCTGGGGCCTTGAACCCCAGGACATATTGGGTAGTAGAAGGTGAGGTTTTGATCTCCCGTGATATCTTGTCTGTGTGGACAGTACATTAGACATATGGTCCTCTGTCTTAATCTTTTATGGCCAGTGCATGTCTCTTGTCCAAATGGCAGTAAATGTCAACAATAGCTTGTGTTCTTCGGGTGGCACTAACCTGTCTAGCAGCTGTTGGAACGTAAATGATATATGATATTTAGACGATGGTGGAGACCATGGTTTAGACGAGCATACGGTTTGTGTGTGTTTGTGTGTGTGTGCGTGTGTGTGTGTGTGTGGTTGATCAGGGCCTAAGATTAGAGCCTCCTCCTCATCCCCAGATCTCTTCTCCCTTTTCCTGTTTCCTTCCCCTCCCACACACTCACATTTCATCTCATGTTCCACACACACACACACAGAAACACACACACTCATGAACTCACATGCTCAAGCACAGTCATTGCATCGTGTAGGGAGGCTGTATGTCTGGATGGCAGCCCAGCTCGACCTCCCTCTGTCTGGACACGACACCTGTGAGCTCGGCCTGGTTGGGGCGCAGCTGGGTGGAGGATTTCCTCGTGGTTTACTCTCACACATCCACAAGGTTGGGGCGTGATCCAGTTAGAGTGAGGTGAAGCGTGGGAATCGGCTAAATCATTTCCAAACAGATGTGGTCAGTCTTTAACCACCCCATGCTGGACATAATGTCCCAGGCATGATGGCTGGAGATATTACAGTTTCTCAGGGGTGCCTTGCTCTGGACAGCCGATATATTATGGACGCTGACTGTTCCCACTTGCCATCAACCGGTAATTTGGTTTGCTGTCTGATGGCACAGTTTATCTTCATCATCAGCCAGCCCCTGAACCAGTGTGTGTGTATGATTGTATGTGTGTGTGTGTATATATGATTGTGTGTGTGTACCAATGTGTGTGTGTGTGTGTGTGTGTGTGTGTGTGTGTGTGTGTGTGTGTGTGTGTGTGTGTGTGTGTGTGTGTGTGTGTGTGTGTGTGTGCTAATACCATCAATCTGAATGAGCAGAGGCGTGGGTGGACCCCAGCAAGGACCAGCTGTCTGGAATGACCACATTTCACTTCCGTACTCCACAGGCAGTGAATTTCAGAGAACAGATTTTCTTCATACGGGTGTATATGTGCATGTATAGATGCTGACCTCTTTTATTTACACACTGAGCTTTCGGTGTGGTGACGGCATCTGAGCTCAACGCAAAAAGCATTGTTTGAAAAACAGTTTGGTGACCTTCCAGACATCCCTCTCAAGTTCAAATTCATGAACGTTCTTCCATTCCTTTCATTTACAACAGTGACCCCAGTGCAATGACACAGACTATGCAAAAGGACACCTTTAGTTGGTATTTCAAAGCAGTGCCCCAGGTCATGTAGAATGTGTTCGAGGCCTTCCTGCATGGGTGGGTAGGAAACCCCATTTGTGTCATGAATGTTTTTTTTGTTGGTCGAGGTGGTTTGGGCCACCATCTTCATAACTATGTGAGGTAAAGGTATAATTCATTTTTTGTATTTCTTTCTTTCTTTTCTGTCAGGGAACTTTCAGGTTAAAGGACATCAGTTGTGAAGCGAGGGAAGAGAAATGGAGGATGGACAGATCTATCGTCATGCCAACCAGACTGTCATCAAACTGTCGAAGTTTGTAGAATTCAGAAGGGAGACGGCCCTCTGATTGGGCAGGATTACCAGGAAGTAAAAGTCATCCCATTGCTACTACTCCACCGCAGAGGGAAGGGATTGGTCAAAGCCTTTGGCGTGACAGAGAGAATCATAATGAGGGTTTTTCCACTGTGACCTTCACGGGGGGGTGGGGGCAGAACATCATGATCTCCCAAGCTCTCCTTTGTGTCGTGTTGGTGTCCATCATCGTTCTGACCATTTGCGGCAACGTGCTGGTATGCCTGGCGGTGGCTTTCAGCAGACGCCTCCGTCACGTCGCCAACTGCTTCGTGGTGTCGCTAGCGGTGACCGACCTGCTCCTGGGAATACTGGTGCTGCCCCTGTCCGCCACCCAGGAGCTGCACAACAACCACTGGCCCCTAGGGGGCGTCATGTGCAACATCTACTTGTCCATGGATGTGATGCTCTGCACGGCCTCCATCCTCACCCTGCTGGCCATCAGTGTGGACCGCTACCTGGCCATCTCCAGCCCCCTGCGCTACCCCAGCAGGGTGACAGCCACCCGGGTCGCCCTGGCCATCGCCGCCATCTGGGCCACGTCGCTGGCCTCGTCCTTCCTGCCCATCCACCTGGGCTGGAACACGGCCGACTTCAGCGTGCAGCACCTGGGGCGGGGCGGGTGGGAGGAAGGGAGGGAGGAGGAGGGGAGGGAGGAGGAGGGAGGAGCCAGCTGCTACTTTGAGTGGAACAACAACTATGTGATCTTGGATGCCTTTGGTATCTTCTACATCCCATTGTTACTGATGTGCGGGATGTACCACTGCATATTCAGGGTGGCTCGTGAACAGGTCCGTGTTTTGATTTACTAGGATCGATCACGTATGTACATGCATATTCATATCCACATTGCGAACCTCCATACATAAGTCTGTAACCATCCTGTATTGTCATATTGTTAGCACAACAGATTGCAGTGTTTTTATAGACATAATGTTTTAAGACTACAAGGAGTTGAATCTCGTTTTTCATCCAAGCATTCCTCCCAGTATGATGTGAGGCCTGGGTGAGACGTCCCATCTCCGTCTCTCTGACCCACGCTGCCCTCTTCTACTTTCAGGTGCGCCGAATCCGCGCCTCCACCCCCTCCTTCGCCCGCCTGCCCCCGGTACCGTTCTCCACGCGGGAGCACAAGGCCACAGCGACCCTGGCCGTCATTCTGGGCGCCTTCGTCATCTGCTGGTTCCCCTACTTCACCTTCTACTTGGTGATGGGCATCAGGGCGGAGAGGAACCCTCCAGCCACGGTCCACTCCGTGGTTCTGTGGCTGGCCTACTTCAACTCAGTCCTCAACCCCATCCTGTACCCCTCCTTCAACAGGGACTTCCGCAGGGCCTATGTGGAGCTGCTGAGATGCAGGGGGCCACGCTGTCGGCACCGGCCCTCCAGCCTTCGCCTGTCCCCGCACAAAGGAGCCTCCGTCAGTGGAAGGGAGACGAATGAGCTGCCTAAGGGAAGCCCGGCGCAGGGAAGAAACCTTATGCTGCTGGAGAATAACAACAAAACGACATAACTGAACTCCTGACACCTCCCCACACTGGAACTACTACTCCCCCCCCAGTTATACTGTGGCTTATGCTCAGTGGTTAGAGCATTTGACTGTGCTCACAGGTTCAAATCCCCCCCCCCCCCACCCCCGCCATCAGGTACCACCGACTTTTTGGATGAAAGAGTCTACTAAATGAATACTTTACACACACATATACATGATCGTAATCCATGGCTTCAACGGACCAGTTATTATACTGTGTAATGAAAACAGTTTGGGAGGAAGTTACTAAATTAGTCGATGACTCAGTGACTTAGTGACTGACAAAGAGAGTCAATATTAACCAGCTGGCCAGTTTATCTTCCACACTGATCATTTCCTTGGCTAACCTGACATGAAAGAAAACAGAAAGTGCTCACAGACAGTCACAGTGAATGGGGGACTACCGTGACTTCTAAGTTGAGTTCAGCGGATGCATGTGTGTGTGTGTGTGTATGTTCAGATCGTAGCATGCCCATGATGATCTGGAAGGCATCCAGAATCTTAGCAGCACCTGGATACAAGCACCTGGAAGGCTAATCCCAACACATTCAGGGAACCTCATTAAATACTGGACACCTGATCAACCTTCCAAACCCGCCCCCCCCCTCCTCGTGGGACTAAGCCAGTATGTTCCGGAGAACTCTCTCACAAATTAAAAATGACTCCAGTGTGACTTGGTCAAGTCAGTGTTTGACTGTATCTAACCCTAGGTGTCTCATTTTGACCTGTTAATTATTTTGTGTTTGCCTGTTTTAACATCTCTGCTAGCTGTGTTGCTTGTGGTGTTTCTGCTATCCAATGTGGAATCATCTGCTCGTTTTGAAAATGACTGTGAGCAACTTGTTTTCCCGGAAACATCTGAGGAAAGCAACGGTCATGACTGAACCAGCCAGATAAGAGGAAGCATTCCTGCCCTCTTGTGACCAAAAGTATTCAAACACACGGTCGGTTTGGAAACAAAACAGTTTATTTTTGGTTTAAATTTGTTGTGGAAATTGTTGTCTATTTGTATCTTTTAACAACATAAGTGCAGGATGATAATTATTGTGAGTGATTAGAGAGAAATTATTTGACACCGTAGAATAATAGCTTTCATGGCATTGTCTTAGTCTGCTTACCAAGACAACCTGGAGGCATAGCCCTTAAACCAAAAATGAAATAACGTGTACATCTATAATAGTTTCATACTAACAATATTCCTTTAAAACACAGTGATTTGCAAAAATACAGAAAAGGTCAGAAACCCTGGTCGCCAAATTAAACTTTCTGATTCAGGTCATACATGTTATCTAAGTTACAGTTTACCGTTCTGTAAATTTGCATGGGTCTTCCTTCCACAAAATCCGCTGGTTTACTGTGTATCCATCTCTTTATAAACAACCCACACACCTGACAGCTATCTGCATATGTAAAACATATTAAGACCAACAACTGCTGCAGATGCAATTTAAGTGAATGTGATCAGGAACTCGGGATAAGCCTGAACATCATTGAAGATCACAAACATTTGTGGGTTAGCTACGTTATCTGTGACGCTGTCGTACAGGTCTGTTGTGTTGGTTTTGGCAGGAGGAACGATTAGTTGTGCTTGTCCCTTTGTGTAATCTCCCACCAGGACCAGGGCCAGGTACATTCGCTTGTGACCCTGAGCATCAGGTTTCGCGTACCCCTTTGCAGAGTAGGCAGGGTCGACCGCAAAGTAAGAGCCGTTGCCATACGCAGCACCTGTGAAGGAGGTCATTTTGAGGAATTTAATCGCTTTCAGACACCCATTTTCCCCTTGCTTTTACTCATTAAACCCAACATTTCCTCTAAAAAGGCGGTAGAAGCCATTGATAAAATCACTAGACTGTTTTTCCTGATACATCAGCCAAGTATGCTCTGAAGTAGTTAGAAACATGAGAAGTGTTTTTTTTCCTCACCATGCTGTCCTGCGTAGCTGCGATTAAAGCCGTATTCATTAATCTGATCGATGGAACTGGAACTGGTGCCGTGGAACAGCTGTCTCTCGTTGTTGTTGTGTTTGTTTTTGTCTTCTAGGTGTTTTTTCTTTATCTGGTAGTTCTTCCACAGGGATCCATTCTGGACTCTTTGAATCTGACAAAACAGAAAAAGTGTAGCGGTGGAGACTGGGTTAAGAGCTGAATCAGATGATCTGACGACGTTTCGGTTCACAAAACCTTTTAGACATACTTTGATGATGTTGGAGATCAACCCTGTCTTGCTGAATTCCTTCTCCACACGGATGTACTCCGGAGATCCAGGATTTAAAGTGACCATTTTCACGAGGGAACCCTTCATGTCTTTCCAATGAGCTGGCAGAGCCACAGAACCATCATCTGAAAATGAATTAAGTTACGGTAAAACAATTACAAATGTGTTTAGTTTTTTTTATAACCATCCCATTTGAGTCTTGGTCTCAGGCTGGAAATACACTAACACAACCCACCTTTCAGATCTTTTCTACACAACTCAATGTCAGGTTGTTGTCTTCCGATACGTGATGCTGTTTTGCGGGATGTATTGGCATCGTACTCCGCATTGTTGATCTTGATTCTGATGGAGCGTTTAAATTCGAAGGCCTCCTCCAGTTCAAGGTTTGTGAGGATATCGAAGGGTTCCATCCCTCCCTTCACCACGTCTTGGTAGTGCCACTGAACCAGATTGCTCAGGAGTTGGGCCTTCTGTTTGAGGCTCTGGGCCTTCTCCACTCTTTCGATCATCGATCTGACCTTCTTGTGTGCGGTGAGGACGTCTCGGGTCAAACCCTCCAGACGGATGACGGAGTGCGGGCCCTTCTTCTCCAGGCGGATGCTGACAGAAAGCTCCTTCTGCAGGGCCTGCAGCTCCTCCAGGTCTTTCTGGTTGAGCTCCTGGATGTGCTGGCTCTTGATATCCTCCTTCGACTGCTCCTTCACGATCAGGTCTTTGATCCGAGCCTTGGCTGCGCTCACGGATCTCTGGTTGTCTGCACACAGCTGGAACACGATGGGTTCAAACTCCTCCTGCTGGATGACAAAGTTCCTGGTCTCAGAACTCTCCTCGCTACTACCCATGAAGAAGGATGTGACAGAATCTGTAGTGTTGGGGGGGTGGAGGGGGGAGAGAGGTACAAACAAACGTGAATGCCACACAGAGTGATACATTTTTCAATAAGTCTGCCATCATAGTTGTCTTTCTTATCAGGTTTATAATCTGAGACCTTTCATCTTGGTGAAAATACTCTTCTCTTCCACCTCCTCCCCCTGTCTCCTCTGCATGCTGTTGTGGAATTCAGTCAACATGGCGGTCTGGAATATCAGAATCTTCACGCTCTTCACCACACTGGTGTTCCTCTTCCTCACAAAGTTCACCACCGCGTCGATCATGGCGTCCGCAACTGCCGAAGGGCTGACCCCGCCCTGGCCTGACGAAGACATGGTGATTTACAGGGAGATGCACAGGAAGGGAGATGAGACAGGAGGACGAAGATATTTGAAACTTTACTTGGTAAACTGTGGTAAACTGACAGTAAAGGATCAAATTAAATCAGGGATTGGTGGGGTGACTTGAGGTGTCGGAGAAAACAAAGGCAGCAAGACGGGAAAGAAGATTGAAAGGATGGGTGGGTAAGGGTGCGAAGGCAGTTTAAACCATCAAGGACACCTGTGAATATCATCAGGAACAAGAGTGAAGAGTTCACCGAAGCAGAGCAGACAAGAACATCGATCCTGGCGAGTAAAACTTGAGCAATGCGGAAAACTTTTTATCAACGATCTACACGGGCCTGGTGTGCTGGAGTACCTGTTCCAAGGGCTGGGAAAGCCACAGAGGAGAGCTTGTTTTCCTCACAGGTCTTAAGGACTTCATACACTATCTTCTTGATTGTGAGGGGGTCACTGTGGCCCACAATGTGGATGATGCGTTTACAAGAGAGGAGTCCCGCGGAGGTCATTATCATTAAGCATGGCTGGAAATTTGGTGATGTCACTGTGGAAAAACACAGTGTAAAAGGCAAACAATGTGTTTACACAGTAGAGGAAACACATCAAATTATTGAAGTAATGATATAAATATATTTGGATTTTGGGGTATTTCCTTAAAAGTTGTCAAAAACGTGTAGTAAACCACAGTATAAAGTATGATTAAGGACTAAATAAACGGACGCTCACCAATTTTTGCACATTCCATTTCCACCTGTGATCCAGCTGCATCTAAAATGGCCTTTGACACACCTGTGAAAATACAAAGACAAGAACAAATGACTTTAAGTCATTCAACAGACGCTCTTATCCAGAGCGACTTACAGCACATACAGGGACATTACCCCCTGAGGCAAGTAGGGTGAAGTGCCTTGCCCAAGGACACAACGTCATGTTACCTTAACCGGGAATCGAACTGATGACACACAACCAACAGAGGCACTGCAGATGAAGCCTCACCTGCTTTGAGACTGAAGTCCTTGTTGGAGGAGTTAACGATTACATCACTGCTCTCTTTGGTAATATCTCCTGAAGACACTTCAAGCATCAGGTGACCCATCTGCATGCGATACACGCCCAGAGAGGCTGAAGATACCTGTCCAAAGAATGCTGTAGAGGAAAAAAAAGAGGAGAGACTAAGGGGTGAGATATTCAAAGGATATAAACAAGAAATAAATAAAAAAAAGATTTTCGATCCAGTTTACCAGGAGACTGCTGTGATTTGTGATGCGGAGTGTTGGAGTGATGGGATTGGCCAGGTGAATAGGTTTCCTTCTGACTTCCCTGGGCCTGGCCTTGGAATTCTCTGCTAAAACACTAAAGGGAGGGTGTCAATTATTCATCATTAAAAGACACATACCTCATAACACAAACATCTGAATTCACCATGACATGAATTCAATTCATTCCGTAGGAGATTCCGAAGGAAATTTCTGAAGGAAATTTAAGAACAATTTAAGAACGAAAGATACTTTTTCCCTCCCCTCAAACTCACATCCACAGTTTGAGTGTCAGTGTGATGGACCACGAAGGTCACCTCCCGCAGGTATTCTGGGCTTGTTCTCTGGCTGAAGGTGTGGACCTCCTGCATCATGAGGCTGGACACCACAGACCTGGGGAAGCTCATGTTCCCTGTGCCGATGGCAGGAAACGACAGGGACCTCTGTTTCAACTTCTCACCCTCCTTTAGGCAAAACTTAATGATGGTCCTGAGTGCCTGAAATGACATTTTAATTTTATACATTTTCAATGGAGGAATGAATGGCGATTGTGGTTAATATCACCCCCTTAATGATATCAAATATGAAAACTGTTGAAAAAGATTGCTTACAACTAGTTCACAACAACTAGTATCAATCATTGTTTAACAACCTCTTCTGCTTGGCCAGCCCCATGATCCCATGGTGGACAGACTGCATGGAACACCCGCCTGCATCGCAAGTTGAAGCCATCGGTAACCAGGACCTTCCCATAGGCCAACCTGCCACTGCCTGCCTCATCTCTGGCAGCTGATTGGAGCTGAGGCCCGGCAGCTTGAAGAATGGCTTTGGACACGGCACCTGTCCCAAGGTCCACGTTTTCAGAGATGGTGTTGACGATTATGTCAGTCTGGTAGGGTGCAATCCAAAAAAATCAAGAGAATGACATCTTACTTCGCAAAACATCTAAAATGTGTCCATTACACTGACCTTATTGACAGTCACCATGTGTAGTCGAATAAATGTACTAGCAAGAATGGTGTGTGCTTCTTTAAAGTGTTATTAAGTACAATCTGACGTGTCACGAGGAGGCAGACTTGAGGAGGCAAACTCACATTTTGCTCTTGGATATTCCCCTTCCTCAGAACGATCCTCATTCCTTCTTGAGTGCGCTTGGACCGCAGGAAGTCCCCACTGTCTTCCATCTCAAACTGCCTGTCTTGGCTTCTGTCTCTATATGACCAGCCAGAAGCCTCCCTGCCTTCATTGTAGCCTCCTCTGACTCTCTTTCCACTGCCTCTGCCTCCCCTGCCTCTGTGGTCCCAGTCCCGACCACCCTGTGATGACTGCCCTCTGAATCCAGAATGTTGGTTTCCTCGAAATCCTCTTCCTCTGTGTCCAGGTTCCCATTGGCCTCTCTGTTTTGGCAGGTTCATCTTAGGGTTCTGGTCACCAAAGACACTCTGGACTGCGTTCGCCATGGCCGTCACTCTTGTCATATCGTTGTCGACCAGGTGGATCTCAGCCAGAGAACCCTTGTTTCTTTCGAACTCACAGAACTCTCGCACGGCGCTGGCGATGGTGTCAGCGCAGATGTCCAGAGGAAAACCAAATATTCCAGAGCTCACGGCCGGGACCGCCACCGACGAACAGCCATTCCTCTCCGCCTCCCTGAGGCTCTGCATCACGGCCTTCTTCAAACGGGCAACGGCGGTCCAGCGGTCGGAGTCGTTGAACCGCGGGCCAACTGCATGGATCACGTATTTACAGGGCAGGTTACCTGCATCTGTCACCACAGCATCGCCTGGACTCAGCTGTCCATACTTGCGAATATGATCGTCGCTAAGCTTCTGGAGCACTGGCCCTGCAGCACGGAGCAGAGCCAAAGCCAGACCACCAATGTGTTTCAGATCCTCGTTGGCTGCATTGACCACAGCGTCTGCCCTGAACCTGCAAATGTTGGCCATCGTCACGGAGACTAGGACCCCGCTAGCCGTCCGAACTTCACAGCAAGATGAGGTTCCGAAGCCTTTGTCTTCAACTTCGCCCTCCTCTTCCTCATCTTCGTCATCATCCAGCATGTGATTCTCCTGTAGCAGCACAACACAGCTGTACTCCCTCATCACAGTGGGTAAGAACATATTGCCCTGTTCTAGAAAGTACTTCCTAGCTCCCGGTTTCATGATTTTCAGCTCATCAGCGTACAAGTCTTCTGCAAAACTCCTAAAGGCTTTCGTGACATCTTTGACGTAGAGTCGGGCTCCAGAGATGAAGATTCTAGGTCTTCTAGGATCAAAGTGAACTTTGACCTCATCTGGTTTCGCAAAACTTTTCCATTCCTTCGATTTGTAGTCCTCGATGAATTTAGCCACAGCGCACGACTTAACGCGGACAGACTCTTTAACGCGCGAGTACTTCTCGACGAAGTCCTGCAAATTACTGCTGACTTCTTTGACCGGCTCAAGGAAACCAGACACCGTGATTTTATGGCCTCTCTCTAGATTAATCACCACAGTTTTTTTCTTGGATGTGTTAAACGTGTCAAGTAGTTGATTTTGCAATGTTTTCCACCCAGGCATATTCAGCACCCTCTCGTCCTCAATGTTGATGTGGCTCAGGGACAGGGCCCCTTTTAGTCTCCTCTCTGCCTCAGTCAGGTCTCCTTCTGAACTGCCAGTCAGATGAATCCTCCTACCCTCTAGTTGGTACACTGCACTGATGCCCCGCAAAGTGAACAGGTCCTGGGACATCTCCGAGGAGTCCACAGACTTCAGGAAGTCCACAAGAACAGGGTCCAAATCCAGCTGCTGCTTCTTCATCTCAAGCTCTCGCTCCAGGATCCAGGTCTGTACCTTGTACACCTCTGCAGCTAGACCTGAGAGAACCAACTTCTTGGTGGTATCACCGTATGCGAAATGCATCTCAGTAGATACGGCTGCTATTGCCTTCGTAATTCCCATTTGCTGCAGGATGCTGAATTTAGCAGGCGGCATGTCTACTTCTACCGTTATGCCATCCGACTGCCTCTCGATCTTACTCAAGGCTTTCCCCATGATGTTCTCCACCTGACGCTTTAGATGTCGCAAGTCTTCCTCCAGTCCTGCCACGATCAGAATCCCTCTCGAGATATTGGGGATTAGAACGGCATTTTGTTTCACCGCGGAACGGATTTCTGGCTCGGCCGCTTTCCAAGCTGGTGCGTTTGTGGCGCAGTCAAAGGCGGAATATCGAGCGAGGATGTTACAGAAAGCATCGGACGCGTTGTCTTTCCATTGGTCGAGCTGCTGAGCTGTTAGGCCTCGCTGTCTGACTAGGGATGGTAGAGGAACCAGGCGGGCCTCTGGAGAGTCCATGTTTACCTCACAGAAGTGAGTCCTCATCTGCTCATTAATACCAGAAATTAATTCCCGCTCACAAAGAAACTTAAATATGGCAGGGTGCACACGCTGTGTGAAGGGATCTGGCATCTTCCACAAGGGCCTGTTCTTACCATACAGGGCAGTGCCTAGCGAATTGTAGTATGGATACACATCCACTTTGACACTGCTAATAATGTTATCTCTATTCAGAATGTTTTCTGCACCTGAAATAAACAGATATGGGGGTGGGGGTTATAGCACACTACAAGTGACAAGACATAGGACTTGTCTATGTCCTGTCTATCTCAGTGGTCGCCAACCCTGGTCCTCGGAGGCCCACTGTCCTGCATGTCTGAGATATTTCCCTCATTCCAACACACCTGATTCTAATTCATGTTCGTTACCAGGATTCTTCAGAGCTCGATTACGACCCATTCATTTGAATCAGGTGTGTTGGCGAAAACATGCAGGACAGGTGATCCCCTGAGGACCAGGTGTTGGGAAACACTGGTACAGGATATAACCCAGTGAATCTGCCACCATCCGCCAAGCTTTTACCTTTTGACTCTTCAAATGTCACAACGGCCGCCTGTTCTTCTGGGTGGAGGGTGCAGTCTTTCACTTGGCCTCCCCATCTCTCAAAGTACAGCTCCAGCATGTCTGTGTTACAGAGGGCAGCAGTGAGGTTCTCCACTCTGACACTCTGGACCTTCTCCAGTGGTCGGCCAGTCAGACCGTGTTGCCGGAACTTCTTATGAGTCTTGCATTCATTCAGAAACCGGGCAACATCTGAGAAGGAACACAGAAGGATAGTTTGAAAAGATTGACTTTGGTTACTGTTTATTTGGTGACATTTCCCGCAAAAAGAATTGTACTGAGGCTTGTTCGCCATTTAGTTTGCTGCAAGCCAGCCTAATTCTGTTTGAGGCAGTGGCGTACCATTGGTATTCCTGAAGGTTACTACTGCAGTGTTTGCCTCAGAGATGAGCTCCAGATCAAAGTGATCTTCATCCAGGTGACAGACTGTTTCTACTAGCATTCCCAGTACTTCCTTGGACATGGTGTCGGGAATCCCTTGGAGAACTACAGCAGCATTCTGGGGAATTACCTCTTCAACCTCCACAGCTGGCCCAGCACCAGGCCCAGGTGAGAGCCTATCCCGCGACCCAATGCCAGGCCCAAGACTAGGCCTAGGCCAAGCACCATATCTCTCATCCGGGACAGGCCCAGCACCCGACCCATACCCAAAATCAGGCCTATCAGGTCCAAGACCAGGCCATGCAGCTGGCTCTGGACCAGGCCCAGTCCCAGGGCCAGTCCACAGACCAGTTCCTGAACCAGCACCAGTTCTAGGTGCAGCAACAAGCCCAACACCAAGCTTGGCTCCAGTTCCATAACTTTTTTCCAATTCTGGAAGGTCCATCGATTCACCTGATTGAACAATATTCAACGTTGTTTAGATTCACACACATAGTATAAGAGTAACGTTTTTAAGTAGCAATACCGATATACAAAATTATACACTCTAAATTCAAAGAATTATACTCTCAAGAGAAAGTTCACATGTACTGGATTGGAAAGATAGAGTATTCACTACAAAAAGTACATCACCTGATTTTGCATTTTCTCCTTGATTAATCTGAGAATGAATAACATTTACAATTGGGTGTTAATCATTAATAAACACAGGTGCAGTCTATGCGTTAAGGGAGTGTCAGCCTGTGTTGTACACCAACCAGCTGGGCCTTGTACAATTTCTCTCTGTGCGGTTTAACGACTGGGACTTGCTCACCGATTCCAGAGATGTCTTTTCCTGGTTTTGGTTCGACAATGAAACGTTCAGCTGTATCGTCTCCTTGTCAATGATAATCTCGTGATTTCTTTTTTGAAGGACGCTGTTCCTCACTGTAACATCAGATAAGAAATGAACAGTATTCCTGTGTCATCATCACTGAGCCAATAATCGTTGTCCACTATAAATAAATGAAAATGTATCGAGGTCATGAAAATCGAGGATGACTTTCTTACCGTCTTCCGATTTGAAAAACACCGTGGCTATGTTGCTTTTCAGATCTTCATACTGGATGATGCAGTCCCCTCCACACGACTTCTTTTTACTTTGAAAATAAATCTGGAGTTTGTTCTTTACCCCAGAAGAGACACTTTCCAAACTTCCCTCCACCAGCAGAGGAAAAGGATATTCCTCCATTCTGTCCCCACCTAGAAAGACTGAGCTGCTGTAAGCTTCGTTCGTCTTTTGCTGTACATCAAGTTACTTATCTTTATTTTCGGTTTCGTTTCTGATTGTTGGGACTAGGAAAAAGGTTTTCCTGGCTATGATGTAAGCAGGCCAAAGGTTGATCCTCGTAACATGGATATGCGGTTTACAGATTATTATTACGCCTTGCTTAGTTTTGTAATGATGAACACACGAAGGTTTAGGCACCTTTTATAAAGAAATAATGTTTTAGTTTTGTTTTACAGTGGAAAATATTTGAGTTGTTGACCTACAAGCAACCATGTATTATTTCCAAGAGCATTACATTAGGATTTGCAGTCATTTTATTTAATAAACTGTAATAAAACCAACAGAATTCTAAAACAATTTGATTTCCTGTTGGGTTAAAAGTTTTTAAAATGAAGATTTCTTATTTACCCAGCAGATGGCAATATAGACTGTAATAAAAGTAAAACTATCGAGCCCGAGAAACGAGAAAAGGTTTTTATTGACAGCATATTTTTTTTCGGGTTTGTTTCATAATAAAAACGTGTTCGGTTTATCTATGAGTCTTTTCTTGGAAAGTGTGTAATATTGGAGAGTCACCAGTAGGATATAACGAGGCACCGTCTGTATAACGGTAGCCTAATTTGACAGTGCATGCTTTTCATTCAGGACAAACGGGTGGATAAATATCCATCATCAACATTTGAGATTTCAGTGGGGAAAAATTAACACACATGTAAACAAACCAACAGCTGTGTCATGACAGCCTGGCCAGTGACAGTAAAGCGAGTTATCAGGCAGTGTTCATGCGCCCCTGCAGCTGTGGTGTTGGATGTCTGGGACTCTCCGGAGGAAATACGTTTCATGCATGTGACTCTGGCCTAGTCACAGCAGGGGGTGCTCGGATCCACCACGTTTACAAACATCCTCCCCAGCTTAGTGGCAAGTAAATTGTATCTGACATGGGGACTGCTGATTGGTGGAACAGGAACAGAAGTAGATCTGATAATGGATCAGATCAAAGACCACCTTGGGTCTGTGTGAACCAGGAGGTCTGTTCCAGTCTCCCTCCCTGCCTCCCCCTCTCTCCCTCTCTCCCTCTCTCTCTCCCGCCATCTCTCTCTCTCCCGCCCTCTCTCTCACTCTCCCTCCCTCTCTCCCTCTCTCTCTCTCTCTCTCTCTCTCTCTCTCTCTCTCTCTCTCTCTCTCTTTCTCTCTCTCTCTCTCTCTCTCTCTCTCACTCTCACTCTCTCTTTCCGTCTCTCGCTCTCTCTTTCTCCCCCCTCATTCTCTCTCTCTGTCTCCGTACGCCTCTCATCTTTCTCACTCCTCTTTTGCACTTTCTCTTCCCTACTTCATCTAGTTCGTCCTTTTCCTCCCACACACAGTTGCCCCATGTATTCTTGGACTTGGCTGATGAGTAAAGTGCAAAGGCTAGCTGTTTTCCCTTCATGAAATATTGACTGAATTACATGTATCCTCCCACATCTCTCTCTCTCTCTCTCTCTCTCTCGCTCCGCCACATATGAGCAGTCCAGCCCCTACCTTGACGCCTCACAATGTTCTAGTCCACAGCCTGCCTTTAATCCCAGAATGACAGGAAGGGAGAGAGGGAGGAAAGATTTGACATCTTAGCACTTTCAGGAGAGATCCCAGTTCATAGAGCTGCCTGTATTCAAAAACATCTAGTGCTCTTTACTGTGTGATGCCAGAATTCCTAATCAGTACAGCCTCCTACTGGTGTACATGTGTGAGATTGAATACGGCTCTCTTTGTCTGTGGAGAAAGACACTACCAGTGTGTGTGTGTGTGTGTGTGTGTGTGTGTGTGTGTGTGTGTGTGTGTGTGTGTGTGTGCGTGCCAACTGGTATTCAGAATCGTCCCTCATCCCTAGATATCCTCTCTATTCTTGGCCTCCTACTGTTTTAGTCACATCCCATCATGCAACACGCAGTTGACTGCTAAACGGGTGGAGGGGGGACAAGGTTCGTTTGCGCTTGCTCGGTGTGAGGGCTCGGCAGAGCTCGTGGCTGATTGGAAGAGGTTGCAGTCCCTGCATGCCATGTTTACGCATTGGGAGTGTGTGTGTTTTTTGGTGTACATGTGTGAGATTGAATACGGCTCTCTTTGTCTGTGGAGAAAGACACTACCAGTGTGTGTGTGTGTGTGTGTGTGTGTGTGTGTGTGTGTGTGTATGGTGTGTGTAGGGTGTGTGTGTATGGTGTGTGTGCATGGTGTGTGTTCCTGGTGTGTGTATGGTGTGTGTGTATGGTGTGTGTATGGTGTCTGTGTAGGGTGTGTGTGTATGGTGTGTGTATGGTGTCTGTGTAGGGTGTGTGTGTATGGTGTGTGTAGGGTGTGTGTGTAGGGTGTGTGTAGGGTGTGTGTAGGGTGTGTGTATATGGTGTGTGCATGGTGTGTGTGTATGGTGTGTGTATGGTGTGTGTAGGGTGTGTGTGTACAGTGTGTGTATGGGTTGTGTGTTTACCGCATGGTTTTCAGATTGAGCTGTGAGTACAGTGAGCCAGCCTTATCGCTGTGAACCAGCTGGACCTTGTGCATTGTCATTCTGCTTTTTATCCTCCACATCAAAGCTCTACATTGGTGATGTAACGACTTTCTCTGCTTAGTGGAATCAGCTGGTGTGTAGTTGCTTGGTTAACCTGCACCCTCTTGGCCCTCGATGGCACCAGTCTGATACCACTGATCCACATTGTTTCAACTCGAGGTGCCTGTTCCAAGCTTCTTCTGGCCTCTTTCTTTCTGTCTTTCCTTCCACTGAGCGTCTCTAAGGTCACAGCTTTA
Source organism: Neosalanx taihuensis (assembly GCA_030340665.1). Taxonomy (NCBI): domain Eukaryota; kingdom Metazoa; phylum Chordata; class Actinopteri; order Osmeriformes; family Salangidae; genus Neosalanx; species Neosalanx taihuensis. The sequence continues at coordinate 8,359,382 of CM059310.1, forward strand.
GCCTGTTTTCCAGCGCTTTCTTATTGCAGGGTTCTCCATGACAACCTTTCAAAAGAAAACCCCTCCACAGACGAGCAAAGCTAAAGTGAGTTTGTGATAGGTGTGACTGTGGTAGATCATTTCAGGATTGTGTTTTTGACAGCGTGGGTTACAATGCTATTTTCTTACCCTGGCGTTCTCAGACTAAAGTGCCCCCCTGCACTCCCCCCCCCCCTTCCCCACCCCCCACCCCCCCCACCCTGAAGATTGACAGGATTGTGTGAAGACCCACCTCAGGTCACGACAGTGCCCCCCAGGCTGTGTGGGGGCGTGTTGCATTTAGAAAATGACGTTTCCAACGCCTAACCGTAGCCGGTGCTATATTTGCCTGGTACGGGAATAGCATCATGATAGGTTTGCCTGCAGTAATTGTGGGCTTTTTTTTCTAGACAGAGAAAGATGGAGAGAGGACTGGAAAGAGGAGAGCGCTGCTTCACATGCTTTCACTGAGCACGTCACTAGTTCAGTGGAGTGAGAAGCTAAAGGGGGTCTATGGGTCCCCATGCAGCACACTGTTATGTAACCCCAATATGTGCATGTGTGTGCGTGTGTGTGTGTGTGTGTGTGTTAGGGTGTGTGTGTGTGTGTGCCTACACGAACGTGTATCTGTATGAATTCTGTAAATTGATTCTGTGTTTATCTGCATTCATGCTGTGGATTCATACTATGTGTGTTCACATGCGTGTGTGATTGTGTGGGTTTGTGTGTTTTTGTGTGTCTTGTTTGCTGTGTGTGTGTGTGTGTGTGTCATTTCCCTCCTGTCTTCCACAAAGGGGCTGTCAGTCCAAGCCAGCAAAGTTGTTTTCGGTTGCTACATGTCATGCATCCCCCCTCTGCAGCCTGCAGAAAGTACCGATCATCAGGGTTTGCGACAGCTTGCATTATTAATCACTGCAAAACAAAGAGCTGTGCTGCGCTGCCCAACTTCAGCCAAAGTCACTCTGTAGGTCAAAGGCTGTGTTTGTGCTGTGTTTGCAGGGACAGTTCACTGGCTGACGTCACCAACACTCTCTGTCTGTGTGTGACATTCAGGGAGCAGCTCAACCTTAAAACTGATGCAGTTTTTATGCAAAATCATACTGGGCTGTATAATACATGTTTTAATGAATATATTATTTAAACCTGCATTAAAATAGGCATGCTAATTAAGAGCGAGTTGAACTTCTTCTGTCAGGCCTCCTGTTTGTTTGTTTGTGTGTGTCTGTGTGTCTGTATCTGTGTGTGTGTGTGTGTGTGTGTGTGTTTATCTGAGTCTGCATGTGTTTGGTCCTCCTGTTCTGGAGTCCAGCTCCTGGGTATCGTGCAGCATGAAGCAGAGGTGATCTGAGAACAGTAAAGTTGCTTTCTGCTCCCAGATGCTTGCAGAAGCAGAACAGAACAACAAGCTGCTGAATCACCCCTGCAATGCTTCACTAATAACGGGATTTTCTCCCCAGCCGGGGGGGCTGCTGCTCACCTGACTGAACACCTCCTCACAGGAGCCTTAGCACACTATGGAGACAGTATAGGAAAGCTGTCTGGCTGAATCTAACAGAATGGATTCAGTTAGCGGACATTCAGCAGACATCTGCAGCAAAAGGCTAGAGTAAATTTGTAGGTGAACAAAAAAGTTGTTGGTGTTGAATTTTGACTAGAGGGGAAAAAGCACAAATCCTTCTGCATCAAGATGAGGATTCAGGAGTTTAGAACCTGAATGAGTCTGATATCTGCACCTGCTTGGGCTAATCTGTTGTTCTTCCTCATTGGCCCTGCCACCTTTTGTCTCGTCTCCATGGTGACCCGAGGTTTCACTCAGCCTCTAGTGTTTCCTTATCATCCGCCAATTAAAGCCTTTTCATTGGACCAGAGTGAATCTGGGTTAGCGTGAGTCCTAGCCAATTAATCTCAGGCCCCAGGTCGCTGATAAACCACAGCAAGCTAAAACTTCAGCTGCCAACTTTTCCTGCTTCAGTGCTGCTCCTCAACCCCCTCCCTCCCTCCCTCCCTCCCTCCCTCCCTCCCTCCCTCCCTCCCTCCCTCCCTCCCTCCCTCCCTCCCTCCCTCCCTCCCTCCCTCCCTCCTTCCCCCCCCATCCCCCCTCCCTCCCTCCCTCCCTCCCTCCCTCCCCCCCCCCCATCCCCCCCCCAACCCCCAGTGAGAACATCCTTCTTTTTCTTCCAGATTTTCCAGACGTTTGAGTCATTCTGAGAGAGCAGTCTTTCCCTGCAGACCAATGGAGTTAGTCTCCCATCCTGCCTGGATCTGCACTGATCTGATGACTCACTTCCAGACGTCCCTTTGAACCGTGTGTGTGAGTGGGAGGGATTGCTGACAGAGACGGGGGTTATGGGTAATGTATTGGACACCATACAGCTGAGTTTGATGACGGGTGGGATACTCACTTGGATTCTGTCTGTTCATGACATTTCTTCTCCCCCTGGGTCTCCCTCCATCTCTGTGTTTAATACACATCCATATTTAAACCGTCTAACAGAGTGCATCTTTCTCTATTCATCAATCAAGCTTTTCTGCTCCAACGTGTATCTACTCTCTCTCTCTGTTTCCCCCTCTCTCTCTCTCACTCTCTGTCTCCCCACTCACTCTCTCTCTTTGTTGTTTGTGTCAGCTGGCCTTGCAGGTCTGGAGAGCTGGTTATCTTTTAGAGCAGGTATGGTTATCGAGCCTCAGATGTCTCTGCTGGTGTAAACACTGTGCCAGGCACTGTGTACCAACCTCTTAGGGTGTGTGTGTGTGTCTGTGTGTGTGTTCGTGTGCGTGTGTATGTATGTGTGGGTGAATGTGTGTGTATGTATTTGCTCTACATTCTCTCTCTGAATGCAGTAGAAGCCTGAAACCTATCCTCATATGAATATCGAGGGGGAATTCATATTTATCTGGCAGTTTGCATCGTACAACATCATCCCTGCAACAATTTAACTTCCCAACACACCACTATACACGGGAATATCACAATGGGGCTCAACCATAATCTATATTTTACGGTCATGTAGTTGTTTGAAATCCACCATGGCCTTTATCATCATCTCTCTCCTGATCTTAACGGCCTCCTGCTCTTAAAGACCTTCCACTAGGTCTGCCCTTCCAGTCTGCAGCTGTGGGATTCAACTCATGCAGGACTTCATTTTATAATCCATGACTTAATATTCACTTCAACCCAAAGAAATTAAGAATTTAATTAAAATGAAAGGTTAAAAAAAATCTGAGCGAGAGAGAAAGAGAGAGAGATAGGAAGGGGGAGAGAGAGACAGAGAGAAAGAGAGAGCGAAAGGGAGGGATAGGGAGGGAGGGAGAGGTTGTAGGGGGGTGTTAGATTGTGGCTCATCTGTCATGAGAGGAAATTAGAGAGGAAATGTGAAAAGAGGGAGAAGGGAGAAAAGATAGAAAGAGAGACAGAAGGAGAGAAAGAGGGAGGTTAAAAAAGGAGAAATGAAAGAGAAAAAGCGAGGGGAGGGAGAGGGGGAGTTAAGGAACAAGTGAAGAGAGAGAGGGTGTAGAGAGGGTGTAGAGAGACGTGGACAGGCAGAGAGCAAGGGAAAGAGGGAGAGCGAGAGAGGATGAGAGTGCACATGTGCGAGCAGGAGGAGGTGGGAGGAGGAGGAGGAGGAGGGCTGGAGCCGTGGTTACAAGAGGCAGCTGTTTTACTGCTGCAGGAATCTGTTCAGACAGAGAACAGAGTAACAGGGACACGTCTGCATCTTCTCAGAGAGGACCTGCACACACACACACACACACACACACGGGATCAGGCACCCTGCAGTGCGCAGGAGAGAAACACCCCTCACACCGGAGAAGGAGCAAGAGAGGAGAGAGGAAGAGGAGGAGAGAGGAAGAGGAGGAGAGAGGAAGAGGAGGAGAGAGGAACTCTGCATCTCCATGGACACGAGGAACTTTCTGCATGCTTCCGTTCTCTCCGCCGCAGCCGTGTTTTTTTTTGCCGGCCTCTCTTCATTATTCATGGTCTTCCTCGCGTGTGGCGCTCTCCGCCCGAACACAACTTCACCTTTTAGAAGAAGTTTGAGGAGGAGCGGCAGGAATTTCCTTTCTCACCGGCGCTGCTTATTATCAAGCAGAGAAGCTGACAGATCTGCCCTTTGATCCGACTGTCTGTGTGTGAGAGTGTGTGAGTGTGTGTGTGTGTGAGAGAGAGAGTGAGGTGAGTGACTGAGTCTAAGAACAGGGGTGTGTACGAAAAAGTAAAAAAAAGAAGAACAAAGAAAAACATACAAATGAACTGAGGAAGAGGAAGAGGGAGATGAGAGAGGAAGAGAAGCTCAGCGAGACAGGAGAGCTGTAGGTGAAGAACGAGAAGACGGAGACCGTTTCCTCGTGTTCTCCACCACGAGGAACCCTTCAAGAACACCATGGAACATCTCCCAGAACATCTGCCTACCAAATCAGCGCGCACATCCATGAGGAGCTTCTGATTTGCATCATCACAGCTCCTGCATCAGGTCCTGACACAGGTCAAAGGTGAAGATTCCGCTCTTCCCTCCATCAGAGACGCTGTTCTCTAGTCTGCAGCAGGACTTCTCCAGACTGCCAGGGGAGGGCAGGAACACCCTGGTCCCTGGTCCCCTCGGCCCCTGGAGCGAGTCAAGATGGCTGGCTGTGCTGATCGCTGCAGACAGGGGGTGCTAAAGTTCATCCAGTCGCTCCAGAGGCTGGTCTCTGGAACTCTGACAAAAGGTAAGGTGACCTGTAAGAGGAGAGAAACCCACAAATATCTACTAGACAGTTACCTAAGTACAGGACAGTGACAACGTGTTAGTACTGCGCTACTTCCCATCTCTGATGAGGTGTGTGAGGTGGATGAGGTGTGTGAGGTGGATGAGGTGTGTGAGGTGTGTGAGGTAGATGAGGTGTGCAAGGTGGATGAGGTGTGTGAGGTGGATGAGGTGTGTGATGTGGATGAGGTGTGTGAGGTGGATGAGGTGTGTGAGGTGTGTGAGGTAGATGAGGTGTGTGAGGTGTGTGAGGTAGATGAGGTGTGCAAGGTGGATGAGGTGTGTGAGGTGGATGAGGTGTGTGAGGTGGATGAGGTGTGTGAGGTGTGTGAGGTAGATGAGGTGTGCAAGGTGGATGAGGTGTGTGAGTTGGATGAGGTGTGTGAGGTGGATGAGGTGTGTGAGGTATGTGAGGTAGATGAGGTGTGCAAGGTGGATGAGGTGTGCAAGGTGGATGAGGTGTGTGAGGTGGATGAGGTGGTGGAAGCAGAGTCTTTTATGGAGCTTGTTAAAGGAAAAGTAATTGAATCAGCCATTCCTGATCATTACTCTGGGCTGTCAGTGATTTCACAGCCTGGTTACAGCCCCCCCCCCCCCCCCCCCCCTCGACCGGGCCTGTCCAAACTGAGCGTGCTCGGTAGAAGGCACCAGTTAGCGTCTCTGATCCTGAGGCTCGGATGTTGCTGGTGCAGCGAGCGAACTCCCTCCCCCGTCTCTGTTTCATGAGGAGCGGCTGAGAGGTGAAAACTCATCCCTCACCCCTCTGACAGGTCATCGGGTTTGCCGGGAGCTATTTTCAGATTTCAGGCGTTTCATCAGGTTTAATGACGCCAGGCTGCGGAGGTGAGGAAGGTCGTAGGTCAGGGTCACATCAGCTAGAAGTGGAGATGCTCTGCGGGTTTGTGGAAGAAGAAAAAAGACTAAAACACGGCGCCGAGGTTTAACAATGCATGACACAATTAAAATCTATTTCTATGGCTTTGCCTCCCCCCCCCCCCCCCCCCCCCCCCAGCCACACAGGTGTGTGAACGCTCCTGTAAGAGCAGCTTGAGTCACAGTGGTGAGTGGTGTTTGTGCTAATGGAGGTGTGACAGGGAGGGTCACCCTGCCTAGGTGCTGGGGGACACGGGTATTTTAAGACAATCACTGTGTGCAAGGACGTTTGGACTGGAACTGCGGAGGAGGATGACAGACCTCGGTTCTGTGGTCTAGTCTCTGTGTACTGGGTGCTAAAGGTTCTGTGTGCTAGGCCTTGAGAGCTGGTGTCCCTGGACTAAGATAGGTGGACTAGGGAATGTGGACTAGGATAGGTGGACTAGGTTATGTGGACTAGGGAATGTGGACTAGGTTATGTGGACTAGGGAATGTGGACTAGGGAATGTGGACTAGGTTATATGGACTAGGGAATGTGGACTAGGTTATGTGGACTAGGGAATGTGGACTGGGTTATGTGGACTAGGGAATGTGGACTACGGAATGTGGACTAGGTTATGTGGACTAGGGAATGTGGACTAGGGAATGTGGACTAGGTTATGTGGACTAGGTTATGTGGACTAGGATAGGTGGACTAGGATAGGTGGACTAGGTTATGTGGACTAGGTTATGTGGACTAGGGAATGTGGACTAGGATAGGTGGACTAAGATAAGTGGAATAGGATAGGTGGACTAGGTTATGTGGACTAGGGAATGTGGACTAGGATAGGTGGACTAGGATAGGTGGACTAGGATAGGTGGACTAGGATAGGTGGACTAGGATAGGTGGACTAAGATAAGTGGACTAGGATAGTGTGGACTAAGATAGGTGGACTAAGATAAGTGGACTAGGATAGGTGGACTAGGTTATGTGGACTAGGGAATGTGGACTAGGATAGGTGGACTAGGATAGGTGGACTAGGTTATGTGGACTAGGATAGGTGGACTAGTCCTCTGTGATCCTGGAGGCTGAGCTCTGGGGATCTGTGAAAAAGGCTTGACATTTTCAGCAAGAACCAGGGCGATCAATCTGCTGCTCCTGGACCCGGTCTGAGAGCCAGCACTCATGCTATGGAGACCTGGGTCACTACGTGTGTGTGTGTGGGTGTGGGTATGTGTGTGTGTGTGTGTGTGTGTGGGTGTGTGTGTGTGTGTGTGTGTGTGTGTGTGTGTGTGTGTGTGTGTGTGTGTGTGTGTGTGTGTGTGTGTGTGTGTGTGTGTGTGTGTGTGTGGGTGGGTGTGGGTATGTGTGTGTGTGTGTGACAATGATAATGATGCTTCACTACTGCTAATGCAGAGTCAAACCATCACTGTTTTTGCTCCTGAGTCATATGAAGTCCGGAGTCAGGGAAGTCCTTCCCTGAACTGCTGTCACACAGAGTCCCTCTGCCATCTGCCATCAGCCTCTTCTGCTTCGGTCTGGGGATTTTTCACACGTTTTTAAATGTCAGCTGCATTGAAAAATGTCTGACTTGGTGTCATGTAAATGAAGCATTAGGACCCAGCTAGCTCTGAGCTCCTCGCTCACACTGAAAACACGGTTGTGTTTCTGGGTGTGTGGGCACGCACGTATGGTTTGCGTGTGTTTGTGTTTGCATGTGCACAGTGGTGTTGTTACATATGCATGTGTAAACACCGCACATGTTTGTGTGTGTGTGTGTCACGGGATGTAGAGCGTGTGTGTTTTAGGAGTTGGAGTGTGTGTGCCTGGGGTGCTCGCTAACCGCAGGCGTAAACAGCAGTGAAGCTTCGACCCTGTTCTGACTGGAGGAGCAGAGGAAGACCAGGGTCTGTGGAGGGCCAAGAGAACTCTGCTGCTGCCACCCGCTAACCCCCTCGGCTCCCCCCTGCTCCCCTCTGCCCCCCTCCACTCTCAGCCACTCAGCCTGGAGACAGGGGAATAAGGGGTGAAGGAGAGCGATGGAGAGAGACAGAGAGCAGGGGATAGGAGAGAGAGAAGGCAGAAGGAGAGAGGAGAAAGAGGAAGAGAGGACAGTGTGTTCTAGCTTTTCAGGCATGTTCTTCCATCCAATAGCGACCCCTTCATGACCTCTCCATCTCTCACAGACTCTACATGCATGACTCATGTTACCTGATCCATATTTAATGGTGGGTGTGAGTATGTTTGTGAGTGAGCGCATTTAATGTGTATCTGCGTGTGTGTAGGCCGTGTGTGTGTGTGTGTATGCATATTTCCTAGGTGTGCGTGTGTGTCCGTCCCGTTCGTACAGGCTCCTGTAAATCATTCAGGGAATATTCTCACTAAGCAGAGGATCCAGTTGGCTGTGCTCATTCATGAGTGCTGTGTTGGCATCTTGTTAGGTTGGCACATTAGCCTCACTCCACAGGACAAAGTTAATATCTTCCTCTTCCTAATTGCCTGTTTGCTGCCTTGTGTTGAAGGTTGCAGCAGCCCTCCCTCCTCCAGGGGACGGAGGGACCCGCAGCCAGCATGTTGACTGAGGTGTGGCTACAGATCTGGGCTTCTCTGGCACAGCCAAGCTACTGAATTAATAACAAACAGTCCCCAGATGAGGAGCTCCTGTGTGCGTGAGCTGTAACGGTTACCATGGTTTTTGTCAGTTATTTTTCGAGGAGACCTTTCCAAGGGTCTGGGGAAGAAGGAGGGAGGGAGAGAGATAGAGAGAGAGAGAGAGAGAGAGAGAGAGAGAGAGAGAGAGGATGGCTCTCCCCCAGGGGGACCATGCACAACAGTTAGTGTCTCTCACACACCACACACACACACACACACAGAACCAGATGTCTCAAACCTTTTTCTGGGATCTAACTAGTCACCTGTTCTACCCTTCTATGTCCTTTACTGTCTCCTCAGTTCTACACTTCAGACCCCTCCTCTCTCTCTCCCTTTCTCCCCTCTGTCTCTCGTTCTCTCTCTCTCTCTTTCTCTCTCTCTTTCTCTCTCTCTCTCTCTCTCTCTCTCTCTCTCTCCTTCCCTCTCTCTCCCTCTCTCTCTCTCTCCTTCCCTCTCTCTCTCTCTCTCTCTCCCTCTCTACTTTAGCTGAAATGGTTGTCGATTCAAACTGACAGTGTGCGTCTTCACTTTAAATTTTTAAATCACTTCTTCTTGCTTTTTACATAATCTCCAAGCTCACAAAGTTTATTTATATCTCCAGGTTTCGCCATCGCCTCTTTAGTATCACAGACATGTTCTTCTTAGCAGCTTTATAGTTGAAGACCCAGCCTTTGCTGCTCCCTGCTGTTTAAGATTTGTCAGCGCATCCCCTTTTACTGCACAGTCGACCTCACCAGTGGTGGCCTCATGATTGAGTTTCATGGTGTCTCCTTGAACCAGCAGGGGGCAGTAGTGTTCCTCTTCTGGGAGAGAGAGGGAAAGAGAGAGAGACTGAGAGACATTTAGACAGACATACAAACTAACCAGTATTTTTTGACGAAGTGGCTCCCAGTATACCTCCTGGTCCTCCTCCTTCCACAGACTCCCATTCAGTTTGGACCCTCCAGGGAGGAGAGGGTCAGGATAGACCACACACTGAACTGGGTTCACCACTTTCACCCACTGGGAACCACACTTTCACCCATGCAGCCAAAAGAGCCCAGTGTGACGGGGTCAAACCCCTCTGACCTCAAACTAAACAGACCAATCACAGGACATCTGCTGTGATGCTGCTCTCTTGACTATTTGCCTAACCTATCACCTCCACTCTCCTCTCCTCCTCTCCTCTCCTAACCTATCACCTCCACTCTCCTCTCCTCCTCTCCTCTCCTAACCTATCACCTCCACTCTCCTCTCCTCCTCTCCTCTCCTAACCTATCACCTCCACTCTCCTCTCCTCCTCTCCTCTCCTAACCTATCACCTCACACCATAACTCCTGCTTTCATCTGCTCCTAAGCTGTATTCCTGTCTCACCTCCTCTTTCATCTCTGACTAGTATTTATATCTCTGTATAAATAAGTGTTTAGTGCCCGTCTACCACGTCCGATGCCACTAATCTCAACATGCAAGCCTTCGGCTTGAGCAGCTAAGCCTGTCACATGCCATAATGACAATTACACGGTCCGTTACCCCTTTATACCCAGAGGAGGTGAGATTAGGGTACGACTGTTGATCCTCGGGAAACCCTCCCTCTCAGAATAGAGTGCTGAGGAGTTCATGAAGGCTTCTGTTTTCTCTGGTCCTGTCTGGTTTGGGTTGAACTCTGGGAACTCTGGGACCCAGGAACACACTCAGACACAGGTGAGGGTAACCATGGTGCTCTGCTTCCTCAGGAGTGTCCCAGTGGAGTGGTGAACGAGGAGACGTTCAAGCACATCTACGCACAGTTCTTCCCCCACGGAGGTACAGCAGTGTTGTGGTTCCACTTCTGAACATGCTGTCTACATGAGACCTCTGGATCTCTCTTCAACTCTCTCTCTCTCTGTCTATATGTCTTTGTGTTTTTTCAGATGCCAGTACTTACGCACATTACCTCTTCAACGCGTTCGACACGACAAACAACGGATCGATTAAATTCGAGGTAATGACGTCAAAATGTTTGTTTCGAAAAAGCTGGCTGGATTTGATAAAGCTATGGATTGATAATGTATGGATTGAAGGCATCCAAAACGTCTCTCCTCCCCCCCACCCCCACCCCTCCACGTCCTCCCTTCCTCCCTCTCACAGGAGTTTGTGACAGGGCTGTCCACTCTGCTGCGGGGAACTCTGAGAGAGAAACTGGAGTGGACGTTTCATCTGTACGACATCAACAGAGATGGCTACATAAACAGAGAGGTGTGTTAGAGCAGCAGTCAAACCTCACAACTTCAGTGTTAGGGACAGCTGTGCAAATATGGTCAAAGATATATAGAAGTATCTATATAGAAAAAGCATTTATATGGAATACGTGTTTACCTATTGCTTTATCAGATGGACGGTATAACACAAGGCATTTCTGGGCAGTGGGCAGTAACATTTGTACGATGAGACAAGACAACCGTATAATACGTGTGTTCCATGTTGGGTTTGTGTGTTTTAGGAGATGACAGAGATTGTGAGGGCCATTTATGACATGATGGGAAAGTACACATACCCAGCCATCAAGGGAGACGTTCCTAAGCAACATGTGGATGCTTTCTTCCAGGTGAAATCCCAGCTGCAAAAACAACAGGACCATTTTTGCAACAGTTAATGGCTCTACTGACAGGATTGCATTGTTTTTTTTTCTCCCCTCGCAGAAAATGGACAAAAACAAAGATGGCGTTGTGACTCTAGAAGAGTTCATTGTGGCTTGTCAAGAGGTAAGTATAGCTATGAACACCACCCAATCAGTCACAACAGTTTGGCCATATTTTATTAATAATCTCTGTAGCGTTTCATTAACCTTTAGTCTTTAATTTTAGGCTTTTAAGCTTTATTTTTTTCAGTCTGGAACCCAAATGCATCTAGATTCTAGATTATATCAACCATATTCCATCTCTTTCTACACATGTTGGCTTGCAGACATGATTTATATATGTATATGAAGGAAGTCCAGGTTTTGAGGGACTAGAAAATTGAGTGGCGCTTATCCGGCGGACCACACTGACACCTACTGGTGACTGGAGAAAACTACACCTAACTGTGTCTCCTCCCTCATCAGGATGAAACGATGATGAGATCCATGCAGCTGTTTGAAAATGTGATGTAGACGTGGAAGGATTAAGACCCCCGAGAACGACAATCTTCGAAACCGTCAAGTGTGCGTGTCCCTGTTCGTGAGGATGAATAGACGGTGCAGTCAGCCTCTCTCATCATCTGACCTTTTTATCGTTCATGCGTTTGCTAAATCATCATGTCTCCACGTGTCGGCAAAGGACCCGACGTCATGGTCACGTGACCCGCTCAGAGACTTACTGGACTGCCAGTCAGGGTACGAGGAGGATTGATGGTTTTCAAGACAGAGCTGTGTCTCTGTGTGGTTCTAAACCCACAGAGATAATCACGCTTCACGTGTGTGTGACATTTCAGACGGATTCAAAAAGGCTCCGTGCTTTTAGAATGTAAGCTTAGAAATCTCCTTTATTCGTCCCGCAGTCGAGAAATGGCAGAAATAAATAGATTTGACAGCGGTGGGATTCGAACCCACGCCCCCGAAGAGACTGGAGCCTTAATCCAGCGCCTTAGACCGCTCGGCCACGCTATCACATTGCTGTATGTCTTGTACACACTCGCAATACCTCTACGTATGTGGCAAGAGGTCAAACTCTACAGGCAGGGTAATTTGTCTGACATAATAAAAATTTCATGTTGGAGCTGGAAGAATCACCTGGCTTCTAACCATACCTTTGCTTGTCCGAGGCTTGTCTTACGATCTTGTATTTAATGACTGCATCCAGAACTGTGTATTTATTGAGAGAACTGGTATGACATGCCTGAGTTCTTATTTATTCATAAACGTTGTTGTGTTGTGCTATCTGAATTACGAGGTTGTCCTAAATGTCCTGTTTGTTTGAAGTGTTATGTGCAGTGATTGTTTACACTATTGGGATAACTTGTGTTTCTCTGTTGACTTTGGCCTAGGCTGATGTCTGTCTGTAGGAGAGAGAGAGAGAGAGAGAGAGAGAGAGGGAGGAGGGCTGTTTGTGATCATGGGCTGTGATTCTTTTTCTATGTTGTATCCGTTGAAGTTAGTTGTGATATCTTTAAATTCATAGAGGAACCTGTCATTATTAAGACTAAATGTAAGTATTTTGAGGGGTCACTACTACACTATCTAATGATGACTATTAACCAGTGGACAAAACCAGTGGACAAAACTTGTGTACGGAAGCAAAAATAATTGTCATGAAACAGAGCGAGTCTGTGACAGAGCGAGATAACTATGCTGTACAATAAAGATTTTGAGAGAATAAAAAAAAACTTTGCATTCATTTCGTGTGGAGTTTGTTCTGTATGAGAATGTGTGTGAGAGAGAGACATTGAGAGAGATGGAGAGAGAGACATTAATAGACAGCGAGAGAGAGAGAGCGAGCAAGAGAGACAGCGATTGGACAAGACGTGAACGGAGGCGTGGTTATGACACCTTGGGGGCGTGTGTGCGCCTGCGTTTTGTCTCTCAGCGTGAATGATCGGATCGGTCACTTTCATCTCTCCATTAGAGGCAGCGGAAGGAGAAGTAGGAGAAGCCGAAGATAGACCAGAATGAACGGCATGGATGATGAACCAATGGGCCCGCAGTCCTTCCTTTATGGTGAGATGTTTGGGATTGTGCTGATTTGTTAAATATGTAATGTCAACTAAACTGGTCTTTATTTTAGCCAGTGAACGAAGCATGGCTTATGTCAGTGTGCTAGGTCAGCTATTGTTCAACATAACCAATGTTTAAGGGAAATATAAGACAGGGTGGGGAAAAATGACAACTAAACAGACATTAAGTTGGTCTTTTAATGTGCAATTATTGTTTTGTTGGATAAGTTAGCTGGCGTTTGTGCTCCCCAGTGAGCTAACTTAGTGCGTATCAATGAACACGTGCTTTCAAGATGGCGCCTCCGCATGGCTGCTCCATGATGTATTTAAGACAGTCAGAGTTCATCTCCAGACAGCTTTCAGGCCGGCGTGGCTGCCAGGGAGGTGCATGTAAAGTGTTAGACTACTGATTACACACTTGTTAATGAAATATAGTTGGTAACGAGCTTGTTGTAACGTGAGTTATGCGCATGCTCTCCTGGCCACGTGGCTCCAGCCTTACCTGATCTGACCCCAGAAGCAGTGAAGATCCTCAGATGAACGCTCGTGTTTTTTACACCTTTTTTAAAAATTGACAGTCATTAATCTTAACCATCTCTCCATGTGTAGGGTGCGAGTTGAAGGCTGGGAAGGAGGTCGTTTTCAACCCGGAAGATGATGATTTCGATCACCAGTTGGATCTCAGAATGGTATTGATCCTCTTCTCATTTCTGAGACAATGACGCCTCATCACATTACAAAATGCCTCAACAATACACCCTGGTTATAAATCTTTGATGTACATCGTGCATGTGAAGTGTTGATTCTATTCCAGCCTTTTGAATGTTTTTTTTTTTTCTATTGTGTTTTCCAGGTGTGTGTTGACCAGACCACCAGCGATGAGCTGAACATAGTGGAGGTCGAAGGTCAGGACACGGAAGGTCAGATGGTCAAGGCAGTGTTGGCATCTCTGAAGCCTTCCACCCTACCCTGTGTAAGTACACTCTCAGGCAGAATGTCGCTTTGCTAAATGAATAAACATGTAAAGCCATCTTCAGACAGAGATGAGATTTGTTGAGCTGATGTTTGCTGATGTGTTATTTCAACAACTGCTTACCAAAAGACTGAGTTTGAAGATGGTCTTTATCGTTAGACATCCATTTAATCAAACGTGTTCCAACACTTCATAGCGTGTTCTAAGAGTGACCCGTGTTCTAAGAGTGGCCTGTTGTGATGTTGCAGGTTTGCCTCAGTGGGTTTGGCATCACCCCCCCTGCTGTCTTCCGCCTCAAGTCTGGGTCCGGCCCAATCCACATCAGCGGGCAGCACCTGGTTGGTATGTACGGCCTTTCTTTTTCTTACTGCCCCCTGCTGGGCATGCCAGGAAGTGTCATCACTTTATGGGAACTTTCCGGAAGGCTGTGAATCTAAGCTGTTGCTTGACACCTGTAGTCAGAGATGAGATTTGTTGAGCTGATGTTTCCTGATGTGTTTTCCAACAACTGCTTACCAAAAGACTGAGGCTGCTGATGTCTGTGTAAAACCGATCTTGAATGAATTACCGGTGCCTTAGTGTGACCTGGTCTAATGTGCTGTGCTTCAGTTATGGGAGGAGACCAGACGTTTGACGAAGAGTCTGATGAGGAGGAAGATGAGGAAGAGATGGTCCAAGCATCCAAGAAGAGACCGGCTTCAGCTCCAGCCCTTAAATCTGTAGGTGTCAACTGGGAAACCATCTCATATCGTACTGCATCAACACCACAGACAGACTGAGCATGTCACTGATCAATCTGTTTCTTCTCGCTTCTTAGAAAAAGATTAAAATGGCAGAGGATGTCGAGGATGATGATGATGATGATGATGAAGAAGAAGAGTAAGTGTCATGACTTTCTTCCTGTTTAATTCATTCCTGTTAGTTCCTAAAATTTGTAAAGAAACTAAACGTTGTTCCTTTTGTCAGGGATGAAGAGGAGAGCGAACCTGAACCGTCCCCAGTAAAGGTGAGCCTCTCTTACACACACAGGCACGGAAGTCAACCTGAATAAGCTGTGTTGGTCTTTTTATATTTGTGAATCTGAATCGACGTCTGTTTTCCCTCACCAGCCCAAGAAGACTCCGTCCAAAGCCCCGCCCCCTGCTCAGAACGGGAAGAGTCCCAAAGCAAACACACCTGCAAAGCAGGTGAGCTGCAGCTGTACTGTCAGGTGGCTCAGCGGGTTAAAGTGTTGGGCCTCATGACCGGAAGGTCGTGAGTTCGATTCCCGGCTGTGGCTATGTGATAGTGTGTCCTTTGGCAAGACACTTCACCCTACTTGCCTCAGGGGGATTGTCCCTGTACGTGCTGTAAGTCGCTTTGGGAAAAAAGCGTCTGTTAAAAAGAGTATTTATTTGATTTTGTATTATATGCTAAGTTTTCCTTCAGTTGGTTTGAGTTTGGTGCATGTTGTCCTTCTTACTGAGTGTTTATCCCCCCCCAGCCGAAGACCCCCGTCTCCCAGGGCAAGGGCAACAAGAAGCCCCAGACACCCAAAAACACTCAAACCCCCAAAACACCCCAAACCCCCCTCTCTGTTGAACAGCTAAAGGCCAAGATGGCGGTGTCGGTGGAGAAGGTTAGTGTCATTGACTTCTGGATCACCATGGTAACCCATGGGCAGATGCTGTTTGTGTTGGATCTGCCTGTCTTGACCTGATCTCAAGCCATCTTCAGACAGGGATGACATCTGTTGAGCTGATATTTGCTGATGTGTTTTCCAACAACTGCTTACCAAAAGACTGAGTTTGAAGATGGGCTAGCTAAAGAGACGTGGTCCCATTATCCAAGTCACAGGTGTAGGACTCCAGTCCTCGCTGGCCCCACTGTCCTGACAGTCTTAGATGGTTCCCTGCTCCAGCCCACCTCCACAGAGCTTGATAATGACCCTTCATTAGAATCAGGTGTGCTGGAGCAGGGAAACATCTAAGAGTGGTCCTTGAGGACTGGAGTTTGACATCCCTGATCTAAGGCACATCACAAGATTAAACATCACTGAAATGATGCGTTTAGTTTAACAACTTTTCTGTTGTTGTTTTTTTTAACTAGGGAATTGCACTACCTAAACTCCTGCCCAAGTTTGAGAACTTCGTGAAGATGAGCATGAAAGTGTCTGATGCCAAGGTAAGATAGCATCAGTTAAAACATGACTAGTAAAAAAAAATAAAAAAGTTCCAACTGCCTGCATAGCAATGATGAACAATTTGGTTTTGATGGCAATGCTGAGAAAACATTCCTAACCTCTAAGAAGTTCTGAGCTGGCAACCTTCGTTTGACAACATCACCTATGGATCAATCCTCGGTCCGTACTGGATACGACTCCTGGACCTGCTGCTGGTTTACTGATCTGTTCTGTTCTCCGTCCCTCAGGTCATCCAGGAGTTGTGGAAGTGGAGACAGGCCTTGCCAGAAAAGAAATAACAACCTACCCACCATTTTTTTTTTTCCTTCCCAGTTCTAATTTAAGAGACTTTTTTTTTTTTTTTTGCTTTCATTGACCCACCTGTCTGTCCTCTTAAAGACCCTCTGTGCCTCCCATGCCACACTAGCTCCTCCCACTCTACACTAGCCCCTCCCACTCCACAATAGACCCTCCAATCCCTGCCTCCAGCAGCAGCTCAGTGGAACGAATGGATGACAGCACAGTCCTCATCCAGCCATTGTCTTAGTCAAGGTTGTATGAAAAACAGAAGGGGGAGGGGGGATGGAGAATCTCCTCACATGGAACTTTTGCATTTTGTGAATGTGTAAATGAAATCTTTTCTGCTGTGTTATAGGTAGCCTTGGGGGGGGGGGGGGGTGTCAGTTATGTTTATTGGATTTTTTTGTTGTAATCGGGTGATTTTTGATGCTTGTTCCATGCCCTCCATAGACCGTTCAAGATTTGCATACGTATAGATGTTGGTTCTTGCAGTGTACTAATGAACATGACTGTATTGATGGCTGGAGAAATCAGAGTGATTAAAAGTTACATTTTTTTACATGTGTGTTGGGTGTTTGAGCTGCATGTGTACAAATATCTTGAAAGATTGCAAGGACCAAATTCACATTTTTATTTAATAAATATTGACTCAAGCAGGATTTTCATAGGAGTAATTTGCCTGAAAAGGCTTTGGGATAGAAAGGTTGATTATGTGACATTTGAATAAAGACACAGAAAGAGTGACTGACTTTGTGTTTTTTATTTATGGAAAAAGATTAATCTAGTGTTCTAGTCCAAACCCTAGCCTTGCTGTTTGTTCAACCAGCCAGCAGAGAGAGCCAGTGTTGAAGTAGTGTTATCCCAGAACTCAAGGGCTGCACCTGGGTTAAACTTCCTCCCTGCACCCCTTCTCCCGGAGGTGTTTACTGGAGGTGACCATGTCCTTGTGGAAGCCTAAACTAGCTTTGTGAACATTGGGAATTAAGGGCCTTGTACTTTATGATGGCATGAATATAGCAAGTTTTGGGTGATATATGCCTCCGGATGACATAATTATTATGAAATTGTTAACTTAAAACTAAGTCTGAAACTGATTTGTGAACATTTTTACTAATTCACAATTATACATGTTTTACTTGTTAGTGTGAAGGTACAGACTCTCTAGACGACCAACCATGATGAATGTAAACAAAGGCTGGAAAAAAAAATCTCATATGATACAAAGTGATGACATGAAAAATGATTTAATTAATTTGGTATTTACATATGTATAAAATACAAAGTGTGATGAATGGTTTCTGTAAACGACATTTGTAAACCGTGTCCCCGCCCCCCCCCCCCCCCCCCCCCCCCCATTTCAACAGGCGGATAAACTTCCAAACATGTCGAACCTGATCCTTGACCTTTTGAATTTCGTATCCGCAGTTATTGGTTCCTCATCTACATATGTAAATTATCCTCTTTTTATTGATATGTAGCCCTTAAACCCTATGTTCACGCTAAGGAATGATAAGAAAAATCCATTGATTGCTAATTTAACTATATGACCAAAACTGCAATAATTCCATTGCAATTTTGCATGCGAGGTGTGTATGTGTGTGTACATGTGTGTGTGTGTGTGTGTGTGTACATGTGTTGGTGTGTGTGTGTGTTTGTGTGTATGTGTGTGTGTGTGTGTGTGTGTGTGTGTGTGTGTGTGTGTGTGTGTGTGTGTGTGTGTGTGAAGCAGTGTGTGTGCTCTCTCCTAAATATAGACTACACTCTGACAACAATACACTGAGTATCATTGTACAGCAGACAGGACACACAGGGCTGTTTACTGAAGTCACTTCTATTCAAACATCCATTCTGATCCATCATGCCACTATAAAATATATGGTAATATGATACACGTTGATTTTCCTTTCTTAGAGATAGTCTAATTATATTAAAAAGTTATCATTTCTTTATAGTTTAAGAGGGAAACAAAGTGACTGATAGTCATTGTCTTTATCCCAATTTAAAAAAGAGAAATTTCCTGATAAGAACCATTTGATTAATCACAATATTTTTTGAGAATGGAAACTTTGATTCCATGCAAAAGAAGATTTTATATTTCCAAAGGATCTGTTTTCTTCCCCTTTTTTTGAAGGGGGGTGGGGGGTGGGGGGTGGTGTCCCCTGGAGCAGCAGCCCAGGGTCAGTTAAGCGGCACACGGCCGAGGGTGGGAGGTGGTCAGGGAACAGATGGACTCAGGCAGGGACGATGTCTGCAATCTGCCCCGTGTCAGTCAGTCCACATGTTGTTTGGATGGGTCTTCTTTGGGGGACGGCCATCACAGACACGCCCAAACGTTCCCATACCACCCTCCCTGGATGTGGCACCAGCCCCCCCAGGGTCATCCCCAGCCCCCCTTCATCCGAGTCTGGAGAGGACGTCCGTACGTTTTCACACTCAAAACTCCCAAAAGACATAATTATTATTTATAATGAATTTGAATAAATCGTTCTCTGCATTCACAGCTCTTCAAGCTAGCGTCCATCGTTCCATCGTCCGGTCTTGGGGGCACGTCGGCGGGTCCTGGTCGCCCCCACCCTGTCACACGAGGTTCGAGACGCCCCCCAGCTTGCCCCCCTCCTCGGAGGCCCACGGCTGCAGGTTCTGGAGGGCGAACAGGGAGGAGTTGTGGATGCAGAGGGGGTCGGACGGAACCGAGTCGCCCAAAGATTTCTGGAAGGCGTCGTGCTGAAGCTGGATCATCAGCCGATTGGCCTGCTGACGCTCCGCCTCCCTCTCCTCGGCTGTCTGTCGCCTGGCAACAAGGACAAGGTGTAAAAGGTGGGGCAGGTGTCCACAGAACTCTTTGTCTGTTAAACAGTGTCAAGTCTAAGTTTAGATTCAAAAGGGCCAAGTGAATTGGTGAAGTTTAGGAGAGAGAGATGAGGACAAACATGTCATTTCAATGTAGACGATTGACTGGTTTGGCTAGAGATGTAGAAAAAGTTTATTAGATAAAACACTAAAATGTATCTAGTCATTTCAGATTGTTTTAAAATGAGGTTCGCCAAGGGTTTGAATGGCTGAATCACCCTCAGTTGGTCTGGTCAACCACAAACACACAACATATCAGACAGCCCCCATCCACAGCATCCACTGGGAGATGTAACCCTACAATAGACCTTGAAATAACTTAGAGATATGTTTGTATGTTTGCATTACAAAGTATTTGGTTCTAAGACACAAGTCACTTCTACATTACAAGCCGGTCATGTCTGTTCAATTCAAGTATTTGATTTTTTTTTACACATGAAAAACATTAGTTTTCTCTTACACTTGTGTCCTCATCTTTAAGGAATGAAAATGAAGAATGTGTTTCTCTCCATCCTCCATCCTCCTCGCTCTCACCTCCATTTGGTTCTGCGGTTCTGGAACCACGTCTTCACCTGGGCGTCTGTCATCTTCAGGGTTTTGGCCAGGGCGGCTCGCTCCGCGCTCGCCAGGTATTTCTGTCGATGGAAGCGTTTCTCCAGCTCGCAGATCTGGACCCTGGAGAAGGACGTGCGGGGCTTCTTCCTCTTCGGCGGCGTGCGGTTCTGGTAGGGATGACCTATACGCCTGGCCACTGTGAACGGTGTTAGGGCGGCTGGGGTCGTGTGTGTGGTAGAGGTGTGTGTGTAGTAGAGATGTGTGTGTAGTAGAGGTATAGGTATGTGTGTAGTAGAGATGTTTGTGGTAGATGTGTGTGTGGTAGAGGTATGTGTGTAGTAGAGATGTTTGTGGTAGATGTGTGTGTGGTAGAGGTATGTGTGTAGTAGAGATGTTTGTGGTAGATGTGTGTGTGGTAGAGGTATGTGTGTAGTAGAGGTGTGCGTAGTAGAGATGTGTGTGTGTGGAGGAGGTGTGCGTGTAGTAGAGATGTGTGTGTGTGTGTGTGTGTGTGTGTGTGTGTGTGTGTGTGTGTGTGTGTGGTGGAGGTGTGTGTAAGAGGAACAGAAAGAAAGATCAAGTGAGAGTGTAAGAGAGCAAAATAAGGAGATAAATAAAGAGAGGGAGAGAGAAAATGAAAGTGTGTGATTAAAAAGAGGAAAGAGGAGAGTCACGCAGGTCACATAGGTTTACCATTCAGAAGATTTAAATACCAGGAACCTTTTCTTATCCGAATTTCAGGGTCAGGGTCAATGTTGTCCTTTCAATAACAGCATGATGACAGCCTACCAAACAGTCACTTTTTTCTCAGCCAGCATCTCTTTCCTTGCACACTTTTGGCTCCATTTAACGGCACCATTTTGACTGGTTAGAAATAGTGATGATGAGACATTCAAGTTTCATTTATTTGTGAGAAAGGATTATTCACTGCTGTCTCAAACGACTTAGAAAACGCCATCAGGCAATCATATATTACAATGCTGAAATATTAATGCCCTTTACATCTTCATCTTGCTCCCCAGAAGGCCAAATAAATGAAAGCCCCATAATTCATTTGGAGAAACGGCAAAATGTTGCAAAACGATGGCTTCACTTTTCATTTAATGATGATTCCGATTTTTCTTTCCTTACCAAGGGGTTTAAGATTGTAATCACAATAAAACTAAAATCACATAACACAACTAGAAGAAAATCTGTATTGCAATTATTATTATTTTTACGTTCAATAAATATAAAACGTTCACCATTATGAATGATAGATTAGATTAAACTTTACTGTCATTACACACGTACAAGTACAGACTAAAGAAATGAAGTTACAAAGAAATAAGTATTGTTATTATATTATGTGTAATTTAGCGATGTTAGAAAAAATAAAAGTATATATGTGGAGTTTTAGACATGGGCTTTGGGCTACTTTCAACAATTGTGCAGAATTGTAACTTGAGCTAGATTGAACATCTTAATAAACCCAAATGTTTCTTGATTTCTAATAGCCAAATCTTAAAAGGAACGCAATGTCCATGAGCTCAAAGTATTCCATGCCACTATTATTTCTGTCATTGTAAAAATGCAATAATTTGTGTCCTTAAATTTTTTAATTACCTATTAATACATATAGGATATGTATGAAAAAAATCCCTATCCCTAATCCCTCGCTTATTGTAATTATTGTGTCAGGAATACAAAAGATACACCATAGTGTTCCAGCTAATATTTTAAATGTCCGCCATTCAAATTTTTATTTACATCTTATGGTGTTTATTTGCTGAAACAGGTCTCTCTCTGCTCACATGATTCCGAAATGTGAAATAGAACAGATATGTCTAATGAAAACTGAAAATGGTTTAATCGAAATTTAACCCTTTTCTTTTAAAGTGTACGAGTTTAGTTACTGAATGGAAAAGAAAATAATAACCATGACAGCTCCATTCACTGCAACTCTAAAGAGGCAATAAATCTGGGGCAAGACAACAATGTCTTTACTAAATTAACAATAAAGTCACTCTTTAAAAAATAAACCAAATGTTAACCAGGTTGTTTTTTGTAAAAGTGGTTCAGTATTTATCGGATATTTACCTGCAAATCTTTCCTTTGCAAATCTCTGGCTGCTCTCCATCCACGGGAAGCTGAGGCTGCTGAGGCTGCTGCTGAGGCTGGGGACCGCGCTGGTGATGGGGGGAGGCAGGGCGGCAGCCAGCGGCCTGTGTGCCGGGACACGGATCACTCCTCCGGGTGTGAGGGTCAAGTTCACTCCGTACCCACTCGATTCCTCGTATGATGATCCGATGCCATGGAAGGGACCGGAGAGGGAGGTGAAGGGAGCCGCGCTGGCTCCGGTTGGACTCCCGATATGATGATGGCTCCCTCCGCTTCTGTTAGTCTGCTGCTGTGGACCGTCTGGGTCAGAACCGCCCAGGATCTGGTCAATACCGAAACTGATAGGCTCGTGCTGGACTGGCTGTGGGGGCTGACTTGCGCCGGTAGGGCTCGTGCTGGGCGACCGGTCCATTCTTTAACCAGACACTTTAACCACTGATGATCTCAGGAAGACTAAAGTCTGCAGTTATTTAGGTGTAGAATAATGTCTAGACATCTTAAGGCAACGTGAGGAATGTTTGAAATGTTGTCCGACTCTGAATCTACTCTCAGATCATTCCTTCCATCTGTTCCTTCCAAGTGTGGCAGGTTGACTTTGCTGATGCAGGGCAATCATGGGGCAACAGAACCCCCCATAGGCACCCCCCCCCCCACCCGCGTGAGGTCTGTCTCCTCTCTACCGCTGATTGGTTAAGGCAGCTTCTCTGCCACCCTATTGGCTGACGTTTTAACTTTAATTTGTTCAATTGAATGTGAGCAGAGGGAGCCTTCTAGGTGACATCATTTCTTTAAAAGCACACTTTGCAACGGATAAATTGATATGTCTATTTGTTAAATAATTATTGATGGCGAGCCATATGCACTTTTCAGTTATCCAGATGTTTATTTAAGGCATAGGTCTACTAATTCAAATTATTTAATCCCCCCAAAAAATCACGTTTATATCTAAGGCAAGGCTAATCGACTCAGAAAGACGAGCATGAAGCTTTGTCAGTTTTTTGTGGTTTAATTTCTATACATGGGTTTATAGGTTAAGTATGGGGAGTTTTAGGCCCTGTCAGTAGAACTACACTAACACTTTTAGAAACACTTTTCTTTTATTCTTAGCCTACAGGTTACACACACACACACACACACAAAAAAAAATATATATACATATATACAATGGTGGCACGTTTTGATTTGGGTTTGTAGTTTTTCTCTATTGCAGACCGTGGAATTAACTTGACATTATTCCTTATTACTTTTAAAAAATCGTACAAATTGTTTTATGAACCTATAATTTAGCTTTAAAATGTTGGATATTTTTATTGTGTCGTGCGTATTGTGCATAGTGTGAGAACACTATTTATATAATTTACAAAATATCGTCTAATCAAATAATAATACAGATGTTTTAGCCTAAATTATTTATTTTATTCATGCAGTTTTTATTAGTCAATTAGGTTCACAGTTTATCGCCCAATTACGTATTAGGTTGTTTATTAGTTCATTTAACAAGTAAATCTTAAAAACAGTCTAAAGAATAAAACTCGTCTCCATACAGGCCTTTGTATTACAAGATCAGGTGCACATTGGGGCCCCATTATGTTTTGGGCCTAACCCTAACACCATGGCAACTGTGCTCATAGCTGTACATTAAGATTTGTTTCATGGCCTAAATAGCATAATAATAATACAATGATTTTAGTATATAACAATATTGTATATATAAACAAACAAAATACGATCTAATATCTTAGGCTATATATGCATTGTTAGTTTGGGGGAAGATTTGTATAAGTAAGCTTGTTGTTTTGTTTTTTTTTCCTCAAAGGTAAAAATAAATACAAATTTATCATCATAGAGTTAACATACACAAGCTACTGGTAATGGTTTTATTTAGTGTCTGTATTCAGTCAGAAGGACACCATTAGCCTTTTATACCAGGAAATAGTTTCCACAAGCCAATTGAATGTAAATCTCGAGGACATCCGATCTCCTGACATTGGATCTAAGTGGTTCCTTTGTAATCTGCTGTGTAAAAGCGATTATCCACCTCGAGCCTGGCCGCCGCGTTTGATTAGCTTCAGGGGACTGGAGCACGCGGAGGAAAAATCCGTTTACTTTGAAGTAGTTGATATTTTAATAGACCATTACTGAGTGCTGATACTAGGAAGACCCTCTCCTTTGGGAGGCTCGCGCTCGTCCCACTGAAATGACCATTATTGCGTCATCACCTCCCTCCCTTTCAACCTTAATTGGCTTTTCGAACTGTCTGAGCGTTCTGATTCTATTGATATTGGACGCACGAGAGCGAGCACGCACGCGCATGCACCTAAGCACGCTGATAGACTAAGCATTATTGGCTTCCTTGGAATGCAGGGGGAATGCATCATCTTCATCATCATCATCAATATGTTCTTCGTCCTCTTTGTCAGTCATATTACTATAGTATAGTTACTAAGTCTGTGCTTTTTATTTCAGCTCTTTGGAGGCAAGGCAAAGACAACATGTCACTGTCGACCTAAATGTGTAGTTGATCTCAAATGTTGGAGTTAAATTGACTATTTGTCAATGTTTCCGCACAGCTAGGAAGGGTGCATGTGACGCACAATGTAAACCAAATTAAAAGGAGCTCCATTAAAGCCTGGAAAATAATCCTGTAAAAAAACGACAAGAAAAACAATGACAAGCTATAAAAGAGCATTAAGCTTTAGAGCTGTATATAAAAATGTAGTTAATATTTCATAGGAGGAGACAAGAGAGGCGCAGGATAGGAACGGTATACTTTCATTAAGACGGTTATTTCGCTGGGAGGGAATTTCCTCCGCTTTTCTCCACCATTTCTTTTATTGCAATCATACTGATATCTCTCTCACTCCAAACCCTCCCTTCATCCCATTTCCACCCACCGTCGCCCTTATTCTTTTTTTATTTTTTATATATTTTTTTAGTAATAAAAACATACTAGATCCTTTTTAAATGCACTATTACTTATCATAGCCTTTTCATATTGTACCATCATAGGCGTTTTAGAGCGGCTATAAAAGAGCATCATTTATTATTCAAAGGTATAGCGTCGCCTTTTTTGCATATCTTCTGCTGCGTTTAGCTGCGAGGCTGCCACCGCTTCCCATTTCCCATCATGCTTGTCGACATTGATAAAGGCAGACACGCACGCGCAATAAAAACAGGGCCCGCGGCAGACCAGCACGCGATCCTTCATATGCAGATTTCAGTAATTACGGGAACATTCGAATATATCCTATATTCTTTTATTTGCCTTTTTTAATTCTTTTTTTCTTCTTTTTTTTCCTCAAAAGGTGGAATGTGATTTCACTCTTTTTGTTAATTTTTGATGAACTGGCTTCATCCGTGTAGGAAGGAAAGGCTTCCAAACCTGTTGTGAAGTGAGGCCTTGTCTGTGAGACTGAGAGTGGGGGGGAGCTGAGTGAGAGACAAGCAGAGGGAAAAAGATTTCGCTTGGATATCCACCAACTTACTGGATGTCCTGAGCGCATCAATCCTTAAGCAGTTCGGACCACGAGCATCACCCTTCAAGTATGTGCTGCAGTGGCACATTTTCCATTACCCACACGTCGACCAGTGGATTCACTCAGAGTGCTCATTAGCAAGACGCAGTTGCGCACGCATGTTTGTATGCACACAGACGCATGCAAGAACACTCACACACTTATGGCACTTGTACAGATACAAGGGCACACACACACACACAAACACATGCAGAAACACACAAAACGGAAGCCACACACACAGACAAATGCTGAGAGAGAGGGAGGGAGGGAGAAAGAGGGAGGGATAGGGTGAGAGAGGGAGAGAGAGAGTGCAGGAGGGAGAGGGTGAGAGAGGGAGAGAGAGGGAGGGAGAAAGAGGGAGGGAGAGA
Source organism: Neosalanx taihuensis (assembly GCA_030340665.1). NCBI lineage: Eukaryota > Metazoa > Chordata > Actinopteri > Osmeriformes > Salangidae > Neosalanx > Neosalanx taihuensis. The sequence goes on from CM059310.1 coordinate 8,385,123, forward strand.
GAGGGAGGGAGAAAGAGGGAGGGAGACCGAAGGAGAGAGGGAGAGAGATGTAATGCTCAGCATCTGCTCTTAAAAGGAATCTTCCATTACTTATTAATGGACAAGCAACAACATGCACTCAGACACACACTTACACAAATTAAAACAAAACAAACATCACCCTTCTGGCAGTTTAGCTCCAGGATGATCAAAGCATGGGCTATTCAAGCAGGCCATCATTATGGAAACGATGTTTAATTGCACTTCAAATGCAGTATCAAGCTTTCGGATGCTTTAATGCTTCATTATGTCCAGAGTGGTCTGATTAAGTCACTGCTGTGTAAGAAGTTATGATATCCTCTGTGATGAGTTGATACCAGCTCCTGTTTCAGAAATATCTCAAGTCTGGCTATTGTTTCTATGCATAAGAGCGCTAAAGAAAATGTTCCCAAATTAGTCAATCTAAATCAAACTTTGTCATTTTCTTAGTAGTAGGCCTAGAAGACTGGGTCATTCCGTAGTGTGTTTCATGTGACAAGAATAATAAAATAATATCTGTTAATGTATGTTGAAATTTGACAGATCATAGAGTCGTTAGAATCATTATTATTATTCTGCAAACTAATTAGATGAGGCTTCAAAATCCAACTAATGTTTAATTGAACCCTTGGATGGAAACCGCTGAGTTTGATTGGATCAGTTTAACACAATTCTGTTATCATAATTATTATTGTACAAAAGACCATTAATCTCTCAGTGACACGAATGTCAATGCAGTTTCATTAAATGAATCACAGCATTGTGGGAACCAATTAGTTAAAAATATAAAAACTTTATCAAACTTCATCAAGACCACAGAGCACAAAAAACACAACAATGATGTTTCCGTTTCATTTTTATTTTTGATACCATGATTAAAGAAAAATAACAATTCTGACTAGCAAATTGCAAGTTGAAAGCCTGATTCAATTACAGTGACAGTGATGGTTCAATGGACTTTAGCTAGTAAGTGGGCTTTGCAGAGGCTAAATGGTCTATGTAGTCTTCTAAGTCCTCTGCCTGTCCCGGGGGGGGGGGGGGGGGGGGGGGGGGGGGGTGGGGGGGTAGGGGGGGCGGGAGAGAAGATACAGAGAGAGAAAATAAGGAGGGTGAAAGAGATGAAAAGGAGGGGGACGAATAGGAAGTGGAGCATGAGGAATGGTTCCGTAAGAGGAAGCAGACCTTCGCAGAGCTCTCCAGCTCTAGTCGGACTGTCTGGGGTCGGGGTTAATGCTGGCTGCTCTTGATTACGGAGCGGCAGAGACAGATAAACACTGTGGTGGGATGCTCCAGGAGAGGAGAGCGACTGACAGCTGTTTAAGACAATGGAGAGGGCCTCCCCATAACCTGCTCACTGGGAGTATTTAAAGAACAAAGGGCAGAAAGAGGATCTGCCACAGGGACAGTATGGATACCCTGTCTACCCCCCTGGAGAGCTCTGCCCTCTCTCTGTCTCTCTCCTCTCTCTGTCTCTCTTTCTGTGTCCATCTCTCCTTCTACACTCTCTCCTCACTCCATCTCCCTCCCTCCCTCCCTCCCTCCCTCCCTCCCTCCCTCCTCCCTCCCCCTCCCTCCCTCCCTCCCTCCCTCCCTCCCTCCCTCCGTTGTCTCAGTCTCAGGGCTGGAGGGTCGGGGTGAGTGCAGACAGATGAACAGACAGACAGTAACAGGGCAATCATGTTCACAGGGCTTAGTGTGTGTCTGTATCGCATTACCAGCCTGACCCCCCCAACCTCTCCTCATCCGCCTGCACTCCCTCCCTCCATCCCCCCCCCCGCGCCCCCCCCCCCCCCCCCAGCAGAGTTGCGCTCCATTGAGCCCAGTTTAACACGCCGCGCTGCGCGGAGATGAGCTGCAATCGGAAGCACTCCTCGCTCCCTCATGGGTGCTTGTGTGTTTAGTATCACTAAACACTGGCTGAGAGGAGGGGGCGATGAGGAGGGGGAGAGCAGCGGGCGATGAAGGGCGAGGAGGGGGTAGGGAGGGGGTGAGAAGGGCGTAGGGAGGGGGTAAGGAGGGCTGGGAGGCTCTTAACACGTCTCGGTCCAGCGACAGCGACACCCTGGTTGGTGTTGAGTGTTTTTTCCATCTACCAGCAGGGAAAACAGGACTGCTTGGTTAACTCTGAGGGTCTCCGGGTGTTTTACGCTTAAAAGTGACGGCTTCTCAACGTTTTACAACACTTTCATGGAGAGACTAGGCAGAATATAACGAAGTATAACGGGACAGAACATAGCGGAAAGCACTAGAAAGAAGCAGGAGAGCCTGTCGGAGGTCAGGATCCAGATGAAGAGGGCTGATGTGAGAGAAGATGAAACAGAGGTTTGATGCTGAGTGTTGCAGAGAGCAGAACCATTCCCCTGATGGTTGACTGCATGTCTCCTTAGCCCGCTAATGAAGGATGAGGAAGAAGAATGGAGGGGCCAGGAAGGGGAGAGGATGGCCCGGGGGCAGGAGGGGGGGGCAGGGGGGCTGGGGGGGCAGGGGGGCTGGGGGGGCAGGGGTTAAAAGCAAAGCGAGGGTGGGTTATTGTGACAAATATGGAGCATGTTATTTATGTTGCTTTGTCTCATTATTATTTGTTTTCTAAGTGTGTGTGTGTGTCTGAGTGTGTGTGTGTGCGTTTGTGGGTATGCTGGATTTCCCCCAGTCCAGCAATGTGTACGTGTGTGTGCTTGTGTGTGTGTGTGTGTGTGTGTGGATGCTCACCTTCCCACGTCGAGTGTTGTCTATGTCACCCTCCCGCAGTCAGACGGTGTGAGTGTGTGTGTGTGTGTGTGTGGTGTGAGTGTGTGGTGTCAGTAACACTGTGAGTCTTGTCGCCGCTACTCAATAAAAGGCGATTATCCTCCCTGTCGCTGTGCCTCTCTTTGTCCTCTTAACGACTGCTTTTTGACCTTCTCAACCCTGCCTGCTGCCTGCCGGTGGGGGGCGGGGGGGCCCACCAGCTGCCACCAGCAGCGGCCTCCCTCTCCTTGGCAGCAGTGCTACTCCAGCCCCCTGCTTTCTCCTGGCCTGCTGGACCCTCAGGGTGGAGCAAGCTGTTGAGCCACTAGCCACCCCTGCTGGCCCCACCTGCCCTGCCTGGGGGCAGGAGTCCTCAGCCCAGCCCCTCTCTGGCTGGGCCTGGGGCAACAACACTGACACCTCCCTCATCCATCTCTCTCTCTGTCTCTCCCCCCCCCCACTCTCTCTATCTTTCTCCCTCCGTGTCTCACTTCTTCTCCCCCCTCTTTCTCTCTATATCTGTCTCCCTCTGTCTCCCTCCCCCACCTCTCTTTCTCCCTCTCTCTCTCATCATTCTCTGTTTCTTCCTACTCATAAACGTGCTCTTTATTCAGTTTTTTGGAGCTCTGTTGGTTTGCGATGGGCCTCATCTATCTTCCTCTCTCAACCTCCCCCCCCCCAATCACCTTTTATTTCTTATTTTTTCTCTACCTTTTTCTTATATTTCTCTCATTTCAAAAATCATTACTTGAAATGCCCTTTGGAAATGGCTGATAGCGTGAAAGACCAAACGTGTCATGGTGTGGAATGTTGTCCATACCCGTGTGTGTATTTACTTAGAAGGAGCTCACCGCGTTAAAACGGTTTCCTGTTAACTTACGCTCATGTATATTCATCCTGTACAGTGTATGCAGACAAGGAGGCGACAAATAGAAAGGTGCCATCATTGTGTTCCTCTCTCCCCATCTCTCACTCACACACACACACAAACAAATGGCTGCGCACGCACGCACGCACACACACACACACACACACCACACACACACACACACACACACACACACACACACACACACACACACACACATACAGTCACACACAAACACACACACATTTATTTCCACTCTGTCTGAATCCTCCTCCCATCCCTCTCCCCAAGATATGATGGATGGATCTCAAGCTCACACTTTATGAGTTCTGGATTCATCTGGAGTGAATCGCTTCACTACCAAAAGAGAGATGGAGAAGAGAGGGAGGGAGACGAGTAGGGAGGGATGGAGGGACGGAGGGAGGGAGGGGGGGGAGGGAGGAGTGGGAGGAATGCAGAGAGGTAAAGGAAATGGCTCAGAAGATGAGCGTTTAATGCCGTTTAATGCCGTATCCAAATTTGACAAAAGACAAACCAGGGATGGTTGAACCAATGTTGTCGTCTTGTTGTGAAAACAGAAGACTGGATGAGGGGGGCGTGGCCTGTCTGAACGGCTTGTCCATCACAAGAAGGCAGGAGGAGCCAAACGACAGAGGAGTGTGAGACAAGAGGCCTCACTCACTCAGTGGTGACATTTACATTTTAGCAGACGATCTTATCCAGAGAGACTTACAGCAAGTACAGGGACGTTCTTCCCCTGAGGCAAGTAGGGTGAAGTGCCCTTGCCCTGGACACAACGTCATTTGGCACAGCTGGGAATTGAACCCCTGAGTCCCTCTCTGGTGTGGGTGGTATCTACAGTGTGCCTGCTCTCTCTCTGGGCTGGTCTCCCTCTCTGGGTGAGAGTTTCTCTGACCTCCATGGTGAGAATCAGGACAGGGCAACCAGTTAGTGAGATAAAAAAGGTTTGTTTGTGCATGTGCAAGTCTGTGAGTGTGCATGTCTGCGTGTAAAAGTGCTCTTTCCCTCCCTCCCCTCCCTCCCTCCCTCCCTCCCTCCCTCCCTCCCTCCCTCCCTCCCTCCCTCCCTCCCTCCCTCCCTCCCTCCCTCCCTCCCTCCCTCTCGCCTCGTTCTCGCATTCTTCTTCTCTCCTCCTTCTCCCAGCGATTAGCGCCCGGAGGAAAAAACAATACATCCAAGACGCGCTGAATGAACGCCATTCATCATATTCATTTTCCTGTCAATACAATTATGAAAAGCCTTGGGCCTTTCTCGCTTTCTCTGGAACTCAATTCTGCTGTGAAGAAACGCAATTAACGCAGGAGGAGCAGAGGAAAGCAATCCTTTGGCCTCTCCTCCTCCAAAACGGGTGTCCCGCTTTCGCGCTGTAGAAGAATGCCCTTAAAAAGGAGGGTGATTAAACACCGTCAGCGTGCACCGTTAGATGCCAAAAGCTTTTCTTTCCCCTTCCCAAGTCTTTTCTCCAGTGGAAGAGCTCTGGGCCGAGCGCTGTCCGCTGGGCCGGACCCCCTGGTGGAGAGAGGAAGAACTGCAGACAGAGGCTGTCCTGGTCGGGCTGTGTGTCGCACTAACAGAGTGTTGGATCTGTTTGCTGTCAGCCGCTGCATCTCAGAGTGTCAATTAGCGAGCTCGTTAATGGTCCAGTAAATCTCTGATCATCAAAGCGCTAAGAGATTATTGGCCTGTAATGGGCTGATGGATCAATACCTTCTTAGTGTGTGAGAGAGAGAGCGAGAAAGAGAGAGAGAGAGAGAGAGACTGAGTGACTGAGATTGTGTAAGAGATAGAGGGTATTAAGTAGGGGGGAGAGAGAGAGAGAGCAATAGAGAGAGACAGACAGACACAGGACCTGTGGAACGTTCCAGAGTGTGTGTTCTGCATGTGTTGCTCCTGTTTCAGGGGCAGGTCCAGGAGATCTCGGCGCAGGTCTGGGGAGAAACGACAGCACTGAAGTCACATTAGTGAAGAGACGCAGAGGAGCAAATACAGAGAGAACATCCCCCTCTCGTGATCCCTCACAAACTGAATTATTCATCCTTCTGCTCGGCTAGGAGAGAGGTGAGAGATAAAAGAAGGAGAGAGAGGGTGAGGAGGGTGAGGGCGAGCAATAAAGGAGTGACTCGGAGCCCTCTAGCCATGCTCTGAAAGACTATTTAAAATTTATTAACACACATCTGTAACTGGTTTCAATTGTACTTTCAGTGGCAATAAAGACTGAAGGGCCCCAAAGCCTCTCTCTCTCTCACTCTCTCTATCTCTCTATCTCTCTCTTGTCTTCTTCTCTCTTCTACTGTCTCATCCTCTCTTTCTCACTCTTTCCCCCCCTCTCTCTTTCTTCTTTTGGTTCTTCTCTCTCTCTTCCTCATCCTCTCCTGCAAACTGCAAAACAAAAACTCTCTCCCCTCTCTCCTCATCCTCTCTAAGTTCTGCTCTCTCCCCCTCTCTGTCCTCTCTCTCCCCCTCTTTCTTCCCTCTCTCCCCCTTGTCTCCCCCTCTCTGGCCACTGGCTCCTCAGATCAGCATCAGGGCCTTGCTGCCTCCTGGGCTGTGACTGAGGACGACGTGATTGGCAGGACGGGAACCAGGGAGCTGACCAATGAGAGACAGAGAACAGCAGGCCAGGTGTGGTCAGTCAGGTGCAGGATCAGAGGGTCGGAGGGTCAGATACAGCAGGCCGTACCTGGGAGGAGGAGGAGGGGAGGAAAAGGGGTTCTAAGTGAGACTGCAGGGAGGGATATTTCGTGTGTGTATGTTAAAGAGTGTGTGTTCATTTAAGTGTGTGTTTGTACAAGTATGTGAGTTTCTGTGTGCAGCCTGGAAGGTGGAGCACTCCCAGTGTCCAGTGAGGGCTGTGTGTGATGACAGTCACCCTCTGTGGGTCCTTCCTCCCCACCCCCCTCTCCCCCCTCTCTCCCCCTCCTCCTCCCTCCCTCTCTCCACCCCCCTCCCGGTGATAATTGATTCTGGCTGGGCCGGCCTGATTGGTGTGAGCTCCCCCCCGGGGGCGGAGGGGTGAGACAGCTGTCCCTGAGCAGGCTTGACCAGGGAGGGCTCCACCAGCCCGGCTCGCCCAGACATGGGCCCTCCGCCGCCCCCCGCTGGTCTGGAGCCACGGACAGACGGACAGACAGAACCAGGAGAGATGCAAACAACCAGGGAGGGAGGGAGGGAGGGAGGGAGGGAGGGAGGGAGGGAGGGAGGGAGGGAGGGAGGGAGGGAGGGAGGGAGGGAGGGAGGGAGGGAGAAAAAAGCTGTGTGTGAGACTGTGTAGTTGTGCACATGATTGTGCGTGTTAGTGTGAGTGTGTGTTCGGTAATTGGCTGAATATTGCAGATAGCTTTGGAGCTGCGCTCACTAACATGGCAATAAACCTCACTTAAACATAGCTATTAAGAAACACACAGTTGTGCTGGTTGAACAACGGTTTACGGATTGAAACAAAAGTATGAATTGAAAAATATTGGCCTTTTTCCAGGCTCATTTTTTTGTTTTTTAAAAGTCCAAATGACCACTCAAATTGGGCAGTGCATCATTTCCTGTCAGGCTGGTGAAAGGAAGCTGGACAGCTCTAATTCATCATTTTGGTGATTTAATAGCTCAGAAATATATTAAAATAATAAAAAGAAGGCTGAAATGCCCTGGATTTGCTGTGATAAATAGCCTTCGCTGTCCTGATTGGATTAGGGCCGCTAACAGATATATTGCGGTCAGGATTCACACAGTCACACGCGATTGTTTTCCAATAAAAAGTTGCATATTAAATTCCAACACAGACAAGGAGGGGAGCGGTCTCTCAGTCACCAAACCCTCCAGAAAGAGAGAGAGCGAAAGAGAGAGAGAGAGATGGAGGGAGGGAAGAAGGAAGAAAGAGAGAGAGAGGAGGAGAGGAGAGGAGAAGAAAGATTAAGGATGGAGGCAGTTTCTACTTCCTGGGTCTACTTTTTCGAATGCGCTTCACTCTCTCTTTCTTGTTCTCTCTGGCACGCACACACACATTGTCACACACACATACTTACACACACTGGTACACAAGTACAGACAGACACACACTGACACAGGAAGATACATGGGCACACACTCGTATACAGACACACACCCAGACACTCTCACGGGACAAACACAGTCTAATTGTACACCACTCATCAGGATGAGCATAATTGTAATTAATTAGCTCATTTGTTTATGCAAATGCACACAATTAAGTAATATTGTTTACTAAACAGATCCTTGTCTAAATCAAGGAGGAATGTTCTGAATTCTGAACGCAAAATGATGTTCTTCTAATTAAGCTCATTAGTCAGGAAGTGTAATTAACAGCTTCCTGATTAGGATCATTTTTGGTTTCCGTGGCGATCTAGGGGCATCGCTCTGGGATGCGAACGGATGGGCGGCAGAGCCAGTTCCTTCATCATGGAGGGAACGGGCAGTGGTGAAGGACTGTGGCACTGGTAACGTCGGCCATGTTGGAATTAGCTGGAGGAACAACAGAGAGCAGGAAGACAACAGAAGAAGAGAAACAGGTTCATGTGTCGTCTTCCTGTGAACAAGAGGAAGAGGAAGAGAAAGACCGAGAAAGAGATAAAGAGATACAGACACACAGCGGGAAAGACAGAGAGAAACAATGAAAGAGACTGAGAGAGAAGAGAGAGAGAGACAGAGTTGTGGGTCAGAGGTGTTGGGCACACAGGGGTTAAATCATTTTCATTATTACTTCTAAGATCTGGCCTGAGGGGATGCAAGTATGAACGATTAGAGAAAGACGGAGAGAATGAAAGAGAGAAGGGAGGGAGGGAGAGAGCGAGAGACTGGAGGGTCTTATAAATCATAACAATCATAACCCCAGGACGCACGATGACAAAGAGGGGGTGAAGAGAATAAGGAGAACGAGAGAAAAGAAGGATTGATAACAGAGGGAAATGGAAGAGAGACAGAGAGAGAGAGAGAGAAACATAGAGAAAGAGAGAGAGAGACATAGAGAGAGAGAAAGAGAGAAACATAGAGAGAGAGAGAGAGACATAGAGAGAGACAGAGAGAGAGAGAGACATAGAGAAAGAGAGACACAGAGAGAGAGACAGAGAGAGAGACATAGAGAGAGAGACAGAGAGAGAGACAGAGAGAGAGAGACAGAGAGAGAGAGACAGAGAGATAGAGAGATAGAGAGAGACAGAGAGAGAGAGAGAGAGAGAGAGACAGAGAGAGAGAGAGAGAGAGAGATGATGTTCCGGGCGGTCAACTAGTGACACTCAAACAAACATGGCTGGAGCCACACGTTCACCTCGGACAGAGGAACCTGCAAAGCTGTTCAACTATTTTACAGTCATGTCGATATGTCTCTGTGTACACACAGAGAGAACCCCCCCCCCCTCGCAGAGGGCCGGGACACAGGCTGTTCTCTGCCAGAGAAGAGCAGCAAAATGAAAGAAAAGGTTATTTATTTGGGGGACTGTAAGTGACTCTGAAGCAATTTGGTTGGCAGGACATGATGTGAGAAACACGCTGGAAATCCTGTTTGAGAGAGATAACGCTGAGAGGGGCGAGCGAGGAAGAGATAGACTGATGGAGATAAAGAGAGAGATGAGGGGGGGAGGGAGGGATAGAGAGAGAGATGGAGAGAGAGAACACATGAAGACTGTACAGATTACTAGTTACTATGAGGAACAAAGGATGAAGTAAAAGTGCGATTGTGTGTGACTGTGTGTATGTATGTGTGTGTGTGAGTGTGTGAGTGTGTGTGTGTGTTTGTGAAACCGGAGTGACAGATGTATGAATAACAAAGTAAGTGTCCTGGCCCAAGGTAGAGGCATTTAAGGTGTTCCTCTCAAATTGATTATTAGTTTAAATATGTTCGTGGTTAATACAAATAGGATAGTTATATTAACACTAAACTGTAATAAGTTTCTGTGACCTGCAGGAATTCCTCTTGAAGCACATGCTAATGACCTTACTATCTCGAACGTTTATTAAAAACATCCATCTCTCTCTCTCTCTTTCATCCCTCTCTTTTACGACTCTACCCCTCCACAGCTCTGTCTCGTATTGTTCGACCAGTTCTCCGTCCCTCCCCACACCAGTCCTCCCTCTCCTAGGACAAAGCTAATGAAAACAGCTATTTGCGAGCGCTGTGTCTCTTAATTGCTATTCCCATCACTGCCAGCCAGAAGGAGGTGTGTGTGTGTGTGGGGGGCGGGTGGGTGGGGGGGGTGGTGGTGATGGAGAGACAGCTGATAGAGCGATAAGAGCAGTCATTAGAATCCTGCATTAGAGACTTCTCAGGCTGCCTAATGACCAATTACAGCTCTTTCAGCTTCCTCGTCTGAGCCCCAGACTCTGGCAGCACCATGGCCACGCTCTGCCCACTCTCCAGCGTCTGACTGCCCTGGAAACCACTCCATACAGGCGGGAACACCTGCGAGGAGATGGGCTCCTTCATCACCGCTTTGTCTCCCCCTGCTGGTTTGTAAAGGCACCCGCAAGGTGCTCTCGTTAGCCCAAAAAGTCCTTCTGTGCTTTCGTGTCTAACTGTGAGGCGCTATGGAAAGACAGCCGAGATGATGATGATGATGGGATTGATTTGGACATTTTTATTTTGTTACAGAGTAACTAAGAGTTTCTAATCGGAGGGAAATTCACACTGACCGAAGGAAAGACAAAACTTGAGAGAAAGGTGAAAGAAAAACCTAAAGAACAGACACCAGCGATACAGCAGATATCCTGCATCGCTGCTCTCCAACTCCAACTTCATCTCATCTTCTTGCCGTCGGCTTTACACGCTCTCCCTCCTCCCTTCGTCTCCATCTTGACCGCGTTGACTGCTTTCCTCTTCTCCTCGTTCGGAGCCGCGGTGACCTTTGACCTCCGGCTCCGTCTGAGTCTCAGCACAGCGACCAGACCTCCCAGAGCGAGCAGAGGCAGAGCCAGCATCAGAGCCAGCACGTCCAGGCTGTAGTAGCTGGGCCAGGCCATGCCGTAGGCCTCCGTACGCAGGTGTCCGGCTCCCTGGTTGCGGATCGCGTACTCCACCCAGAAGACGGCTCTCTGCAGTGGATGCTGCGGCTGGTCCCTGTGGAGGCGGGAGAGCCGCTGCATGCCGCGGCGGTACGAGGGCTCAGTCAGGATGTCCCTCAGAGCCTCCAGGAACGTCTCCTCCGTGAGCGCAGCCGGATCCAGGACTCGGACCGCTCCCTTGGCCTGAAGACGCACCAGGTTGTCTGGCTGGTCGAACAGCAGGGGCAGGCCGAGCACGGGGACCCCGTGGTAGATGGCCTCGTAGAGGCCGTTGGTGCCTCCGTGGGCCACAAAGGCCCGGGTCTTGGGGTGGCCCAGGAGGTCGTTCTGGGGAAGCCAGTCTAGCAACAGGGTGTTGTTCCCCAGACTGGAAGGTCTCCGGTCTCCCATGAACTTCCACACCACCTTGTGGGGGAGCCGGGCAAAGGCAGCAGCCACAGCTTCAGTCGCCTCCCTGGGCAGGGCAGTGATGAGGCTCCCCAGGGTCATCACCACAACTCCATGTTCCCCGGAACTCTGCACAAAGTCCTCCAGCTCCTTGGGAAGCGCCTTGGCAGGGCGACACTGGAAGCCCCCGATGTAGATCACGTTGGGCATGGTGGGGCGAGGGAACTCGAAGATGAAGTCCATCCTCATCAGCCACAGGTCTGCAGAGTACTGCATGGTCAGCAGGTCAGCGCCGGGGGGGAAGTGCTTCTCCAGGATGGGGGTGTACGTGGGGAACACCATCCAACGCTCCAGCAGGAAGTTGAACGCGTAGTGGAACAGGTTCCTGGTCCTCTGAAACACGTCCATCTGGTCGGTCAGCCTCGATCCTGGAACTGGAACGTAGGAGATGGGAGACGGAGCGACGGAGAAGTGACCCTCGCCGAAGCTCATCCAGCGCACGTTGTAGACGAGAGGGAGGTTGAGGTAGCGGGCTATGATGACCCCAGCAGGCATGGCGGGATCAGTGAGCATGAGGTCAAACCTCGTGTCCCGCAGCCGAGCCATGAGATCCTGGTCGTCCAGCATCTTGGAGAGCATGTTGACAGTGGCGCCGTGGGCCAGAGACAGGATGGTCAGCAGCTCTTTCACCTGCACCAGGCTGCCCACCACAGCACTCTGCCTCCCAGCATCCAGGATCCGCCGGGCCGAAGCGTCGAACAGATCCATCTCCAGCCCCTCCTCCCCCATGTGAACGGTGAGGGGGTGGTAGTGCGGGGAACGCTCTCTCACAAACCAGCTGTTGGACACCCGTATGACGGTCAAGTTGTGCCCTCGGCCGTGCAGTTCCTTGACCAGTATCTCCATGTTGACCCAGTGACTGCCGTCCACGGGAAACACCAGAATGTTGCCGCCGTGACAACCAGGAGACGAGGCGAAGAGGAGGAGCTGGAGGAGGGGCCAGAAAAGGGCGGGGCTAAACAGCGGACTCCTCCCATGATCAGACATTTCAGTCACCTGACAGAAGCAGAGATCGATTAAAAGGTTGGATGATTCCAAGACTTGTCAGTAAAAAAAAAATACATCTGGGATTATTTCGCAAATTTCCTTTCAGTATTCATGAATCTCAAATGTAAACTAAGCGAGTGTAATAGAGGTGCAATAAAAAAAAATCACCATTATCAGAGTTGACAGAACACATAATCTATTTTAGAATGGGCACACTTTAACAGAAGTAAAAAAATGTACAAGTTGGGAAGTACGAAATGCTGGTGCTGCAGGAAGTATTATGAAAAAGTAGCAAATGTTTTTTGTTTTTTTACCTTGAAACACGGTTTCATGTAGGATGTCTTCTCGTCAGTATTCCGTGTGCTCGCAGATCTAATTCTTTGTTGGAATAGTGAACGTGGTTCTATTTCCCAGTTGAGCCAACAGTTAAATCCCCTCTTGAGAAAGAGCTGCTTAACTTGTGAAACGCTGAGATCAGAAACTTTAAGCCTTTTCTCCAAACTAATTAGATGAAAATCTGCTCCATTGTAGAAAAATACCTCCCATGTTTCCTTAGCTAAGGAAGTGTCACAAGTGGGTAGCAGCGTACATTTTGAAATTTGCAGAAAAAAAGGTGGATGACAGAAGGAGCACCATTCATCATGAAGAGGGCTGATTTATTCGAGAGATACAAAAGGAACAATAAACTATAGGACTAAAATTTGTATCTCTTTCAATGGTGTGGATGTGTGGAAGGGTCATATATATATAGAAATATATTTAAATCATTGGGTTAACACTTTCAGAAACAATGTCAGAGAGAGAGAGGGAGGGACAGAGAGAAAGAGAGAGAGATGAATAAATTAGATATCCATACCTAGCAACTATGGCCTGGACACATGAGGTCTGGAGGGTGTATATATGAGGTACATTCTGCACTTTCTCCATCTCTGTGTCCAAAACAATATAGTTACAAACAAACAAACCTGATGAGGTTGGGGGTGTGGAGGGGATGAGGCTGGGGGTGTGGAGGGGATGAGGCTGGGTGTGTGGAGGGGATGAGGTTGGGGGTGTGGAGAGGATGAGGCTGGGGGTGTGGAGGGGATGAGGTTGGGGGTGTGGAGGGGATGAGGCTGGGGGTGTGGAGGGGATGAGTTTAGGGGTGTGGAGGGGATGAGGTTGGGGGTGTGGAGAGGATGAGGTTGGGGGTGTGAAGGGGATGAGGTTGGGGGTGTGGAGGGGATGAGGTTAGGGTTGTGGAGGGGATGAGGTTGGGGGTGTGGAGGGGATGAGGTTGGGGGTGTGGAGGGGATGAGGTTGGGGGTGTGGAGGGGATGAGGCTGGGGGTGTGGAGGGGATGAGGTTGGGGGTGTGGAGGGGATGAAGCTGGGGGTGTGGAGGGGATGAGGCTGGGGGTGTGGAGGGGATGAGGCTGGGGGTGTGGAGGGGATGAGGTTGGGGGTGTGGAGGGGATGAGGCTGGTCACACATTCTTAGCGCTGACCAGCACTATAGGGATGGTCCTCCTCTTCAGCTCTTTAGACATCTGGCACCAGGAGCAGCAGTTACAGCAGGTGGCGTACAGACAGTCGTTACACATGGTGTCCTAAAAACACAGGGGGTCCCAGTGAGAGAGGGAGCGATGAGCGCGAACCTTGACCCCAACCCCTAACTCTATCGATAACCCTTAACCCCAAATCCTAACATGGGTTAGAAAAACCAACATATAACTTATAAGTTGGACCATGTTGGCCAAACAACAATATCCTTTGTGAATTTCTACTATGCGTTCTGTGTCAGGATAGCCGGAAGGCTTTTTGTCCTTACATTGATGCCGTAGCGATGACGCATGGAAACTCTCATAGCCATTGAGACTGGTGGAATGCAGCCAAATATGTCCAGCAGAGGGAGACAGAGACACTGTCCATAAGCCTTACTGTGTCTGCAGGCATAGCACGGACAGCACCAGCATGCAAAACAACCTAGGCATTGAAAAATGTAATTACATGAAAAATAACTAGACACCTCAAAAAGGGTTTCCACACACACGTACACACGTCAATAGGCGAGGTATTATACGCACAAATGTATACAAACAAAGACACATGCTCACACACACAGAAAGAGAGAGGCGTAACTCATTTTACACACATGCATACAGACACACACACATACACACAAGCAGAGAGACTGACAAAAACACACACACGCACAGAAAGAGACAAGGCATAACTCATTTTACACACACACACAGACACGTGCACACACAAACACACACACACACACAAAATCCAGAAAAAAAACACATACACACAGAAAAAGACAAGGCATAACTCATTTTACACACACACACACACACACACATACACACACACAGACACACACACACACACATACACACACATACACACACACAGACACACACACACAGACACACACACACACACACATACACACACACACATACACACACACAGACACACAGACACACACACATACACACACATACACACACAGACACATTCACACACAGAGAGACAGCTGGTGCTCACAGTCTGGGATGTCCTGTAAGCAGTCACAGATCTGAGATCCCCACTGATCAGACTCTCTGGACTCCATGACCGGCTCAGGCTGCCTGATGATCATCTTAGACGACATGATGATGATGAAGACTAATCTGGAAAACACAGCCATCAAATCCTCTCTGAGCTGCATGTCAACCATCAAGAGATCCAGCAACTCATGACGTTCACATACAAAGGAATACGTTAGAGTTCATGAAGTGACTTTATATTCATATGATAAAGATGTGTGTTTATAACAGGATGTTCATCAGAAACTTTAGGTCGATTAAAAATTGAGTATTTGTTGGATTTGACTAACACACAGTCCCCTATGTAAGCCAGTCACATCTTCATGTGTCATGGTACAAGCAGGTACAAGCTCTTTAATAAAACACTGCCATGTAAACATGAGAACATTAAAGCAGGTTTGTGAAACTAAATACGATTGGAACAGTATTCATTCTTTGATCTCTATCTGTTGGTTATCCTTCAGGGTAATCAGGGTATGTCTTACCTGAGCTTGTATAGGTGTGGACAAGGAGAGAGACTGATACTGTCTTCTGAAGGAGGAAAGACTGTCACTACTCTAAAATAGACTGGGATTAAAGTAACATGCAACAATGAAACTACAAAGACACACAAGTCAATGTGAAAACTGAGCAGGTCCAACCAGAAAGCTTTAGAAGAGAATGTCTGCTGGAGTCATCAACCCTGAAACAGGGCGAGGCTTTGACATCACTGCATTACTGACTCTGTGAAAAGCACAAATGATTGACACATTGATACATTGATAATAGCTCATTCATGAGCTTGCTGATTTTTTGTTTTGTGTTTTCGTCAAGTTACTAATTTACTTAATTAACAAAATATCAACAACAGATACTGGTTGTTATTCAAATGTATTATACAAAAAGTATACTAGGAGGATTGTTGTTTTGCTTTTAAAATGTGTACTAAATTAGATATGATCATACAAATACTTCTGGGAAGATAAGGGGTTTGGGAGGGGGGAGGATATCCCACATCACCCTCTAGTTCTGACCCCCTGAAGAGAAGATGGGGGACATTTTTAAGTTTTGGTGTTCCTTGTGATTTAGAATTATCAGGCTTCCACAGAGCTTGATAACGACCTGTTCATTTGAATCAGGTGTGCTAGAGCAGGGAAACATCTAAAACCTTCAGGACCCTCGAGGACCAGGGTTGCCTATCCCTGACCTAGAATCCCCTCCCTGACATGGGGAATCCCTTTTCCAAGGGTTTGAAAATGCAGGACTTTCCCTTTAAGACACTGGAACAGTGTGTTTGGCAGAGGGGAGCAGGCAAACACAACCACACTGCCTCATAATCTAAACATCGCATTGGGGAAGCAACGAGGATCCTCCGTGTCGTCCGTTAGGCCTGGTTACAGGTTAGAAAATACTTTACACGGTTATAGGTTTGAAGTTAACGAAACATACTTAAAACATAAGGCCTGTATTTAAAATGCACACGGGAATGATTCCGACGTCTAGTTTGCGCATTGCCCTCACAAACTTGCACGACTTGACGTTTGTCAACAAATTACGTGAACATCAGCATACTTACATTTCTTTTTATATATATATATATATATGTATTTGTTTGACTCAGCTTGTTTAAATGCAACTTAACGCAGTCCCTTAGTAAACACGTCTCATTGTCCTAGCGTCATGGGTGTGTATGCCAAGTGTCAACATAAGTATAATCTCTGATCTTTCATTTCACATTCGAGACAGGAACCACTCACCTAACCACGTACTTAACTTACTTATTCTTATTTTTTTATACTGTACTGTATCGTGCCCCCCTATTGTTATTGCTATATTACCCTGCAACTCTGTGTGCAGTACTTTACCCTGCTGCTGTTGTGAACTGCAATTCCCCCCCCCCCGGAGGACAAATAAAGATTTATCTAATCTAATCTAATACTTTGCCCGATATTATCAAGCAGATTGAGATCTCATCGCCAGATATTCTGCATGCTGTACTGTTGCGGCAGTAAGGACGAGGAGAAGGAGCGGCAGGAGGTAGAGAGACCCAGGTCCAAGAAGCCAGACCCGCACCCAGAGACCTCTGACCCCCCGCTGGGAATGCCCAAGCTGTTACCCCCGTTTGGAGTGATCCAACCGGGCACGGGGACCTCCCGTGAGCCGCATGAGGGTCCCGGTTTGGGAACGAGATTCAACAGGGGTGAGGTGAGCTTTGACACCCCCCAGAGGAGACTAGGACACCGGGCCCCGAAGCTGGGGCAAATAGGACGGTCGAAGAGAGGTGAGTGCAGCAGAAAACACGGAGGGAGAATCAGGTAGTCTCTCTAGGGCAGTTAATAACCCCACTGAGCAAACATGACACCGTACTCAGATCACAATATGGTGCACAACACTAAGTGCACAACATTAGAGTGCATTTCAAGACGAGGTATATCAAACATTAATGGCATTAGTGAATGTTTTCATGTTGGAAACAAGCTCTGCATTAATGGATACAGACCTTGTGAAAGGATGTTTCTTGGCTCCAGAGGCAGCTCACGGTTCAGACAGCTATGACTTGGGTTTGGCTCACCTGCTCATCGTCTAACAGCCCCCTGCTGTGCGTTTGTGTTCGCAGTGGACATCGACGACGAGGACCTGGAGGACTTGAACAATAACGGGCCTCTCCTTCCCATCTCCCTCAGCCTCTCATCCCTAGCCTGACCTTGCAGCCTCGGCGAACCGAGGCCGGAGAGGCTCCCCAGGAGGGCGTTCACCTGGACTGGACTGCCGAGCTGGGGAGGAGAGGGTGGTGGGGTGGGGGGGGGAGGCTGGCCTTATTGTTTACATTAGCAGCATGCACTTTGAACTGTAGTTTAGCTTCCTGGCATCTCTGCTGCAGCGACTGTAGTTGCCCTGGTGTGGGGGGGTGGGGGGTGGGGTGGGGTGGGGGGGGTAGCAGCATACCTGGCGAGGTCTGAGAGATAAGGAGGACAAGGTTGGGGGGGAGGGAGGATTCCTGGGTAATCTTGAGAAGAGGGGGAGGGGTGAGCGAGGGGTTTGGGTGCTTGGTGGTGTTGAGAGATGGTAACAGCTGACCCTCTGGGTTAGTGTAAGGTGGGGCGGGGGGGGGGGGGGTCATTCTTAAGAGTGACCTGAGAAACGAGAAGTGGGTGAGCTGGGGGAGGTGGTGGGGGGGGCTGGGGGAGTGAGAAAGATGGGGTGCTGGGTGAACTACGATTAGGGAGAGATAACACTGAACCAGGACTGGACGTTTTAACATTGTGTCCGTGAAAGCTTCTCACGAGGATCTGTCCTCCGCAGCTCCACCCCACATATGGCTTTTTATTACCTCTCCTTGGCAAAAACATCGCGGTTGCTTCACTGTTTACAACTCTGAGATCATGTTGTGACGATTCAGCAGTATTGGTTTCCAGCATTTAACTGTATTGTACTCAGATACGCATTTCAATGCACTTGTTTTTACTAGTTGGTTCATTTGCTCCTGTGCGTCTCGTCGACTTTGTTTCATGTTTTGACTTTATTTGTTACCAACTCACTGTATAGGAAACACTGTGAGAAGAAATTCACATATGTATTTATAGGAATATTCACAGTATATGCAACATATCCTTTAATAAGAACCAAAGCTCTGGTTTATTTGGTGCAGGGTGTTGCCATGGGTTACTAGGATCAAAACAGTCTGTTTGACTTTGTGATCTGCTTCTTAGGCAGCGTGTTATCTACCTTCATAAGTTGACTCCCACCTACTCACAATCATGTTAACTGTAGTGCGCTGACATACTGAATGAAACCCTGTTTGAGAACCAATAAACTGGTGATGGATTCGGTGGGAGAACCACTGTGATCAAATGGCGATTGATGCTGTTCATATACTCTGGTTATGCTGTTGAATTCTGATGGGTGTTACTCGAACCAACATGCTGTTATGGCTTTCCATTCTTTCTCTCTCTCTGTCTCTCTCTCTCAGTAGAGGCTCACATTAGTCCCGTCACTGCCCCGCACTACAGATGCGTTTCATCGGAGACGAGCGCCACAAGATGGCGATGAAGCCAAAAGAATGTGCGAGGTCCTGCCAAAAACATGTGTGAAATAGACTCGCATGTTCTAGATGTTTCTCTGTGTCAACACACCTGGTTCAAATGATCGGGTGGTTATCAGGCTTCTGCTGAGCTTGATAACAAGCCGTTCATTAGAATCAGGTGTTGGAAGAGGTACAAGTAGGTCAGGAGATGTGTTTTAAAGCTGAATCGAAACTGCACGTACCCACCTCAGTAAATAGTTAAACATATCGTTTTAGTGATCAGGGTGGATGACTGTGTTGAAAAGATGAGTCACGATTGAGAGAAGCCCTGACCCATTAGACTAGACTTCCTGGAAAAGCAAATATGGAATTTACCCAACTGTTGAAAGAGAGAAACCAGTAGTAATGTTGAACGCTAAACCCATCCAACCACATTTCTGAAGAAATACCTACACAGTATCTTTTGATGTAAAACAAACCACTTTTAATATAAAGTCTATAGGCCACAAGTCTTCAAGATTCATTCATGAATCATGAGTTTTGGCTTGAGGTTGTCAGTGTTGTTGTCAGCCAAGACAACCACCAACCAAAAACCTACCTGGCACAACATTTTGCCTACACTTTAATGACACAAAGCCCATTACAAAAAAACAATCACAAAATGAAACAACCTCTTAAAAATGTTCAATATTCTTTAGCGTTGCATAATATCTACTAATGGGAACAGAATAAGTATTTCCTACCCCTTCGGTCAGAACATAGTTGAGTGACAGAGGCAGAGATTAGATCCAGGTTAAAAAGCAACTTCACTGCTTCACTGTAGAGTTATGCTGAAGCATAGGCAGTGTATCATGGCCATCTGAATAAGCAGAGAGTTTATGATATAGAAAATGAATCGTGTTTATTTACAAGTATGGGCACAGGTAAGAATGAGTTCAAATTACTGCCCCTCCCTCCCCCACCCTCTTCTAATGAATACAAAATAAAGTTGACCAAAATCTCAGCATTACCAGTTACAGGGTCACAAAGACGGCTGTTAAATCAGCTTTTAAAAAATTAAATAAAAATAAAACCTTGGCTGTTTCACATAACACCACAGCACCAAGCTGGAGTGTTAGTTTGAAAGGGGAGTGATACATTTCATCCTGAGACAGACTCCATCTCAACCTGCTTTACTGAACAAAACATCCCTGACTGTCCTCTACGGTCTAAAAGACATCCAGTCCAGATTCCTCTGAACAGAGAAGCCTCTTAGACGTCAGTAACAAGGGGAGGCAGGAAGGGCTGGAACCTCAGATACAAACAGGAAGAGAGGACACAAATTTAACAAATGAAAATGGATGAAGCGGGGGGGAGGGACTGGCGTGTTGAGTTGGACCAGAGTGGACGTGCTGGTGGATCTTGTGCTCTTAAAGCACCACTGGACTTCTCAAACAAACTCCTTGTGGCTGCTGCCCGCGGGGCGGGAGATGGGGTACTTAGGGGTGGCGGCTTTCCTGCCCCGGGGGCAGGAAGCAGCCAGCATGGCCCCGCCCATGATGTCCAGGAAGGATCCGGCCCAGGCGATGAAGATGGCCGACCCAAACTCATACCTGGGAAAGGAAGTCAGGTTATCACCATGACATCAAACATCTGATTTTCACTAGTAACATTAACTAACTTCCAAGTCATATCAGATGATAAAGTCCTTAAGAAGCCCTGGAGAAGAGAACTCCAGTGTGTACGAACAGCAGAGGATAGGCTGCTTACTTTGTGTTGACGGGTGTGAAGGGGTTGTAGAAATCCTTGATGATGTTGTGAGCGAACCAGGAACAAGCCACAACGGATGCAAGAGCTGGATATGAGAGAGAGACATAGAGAGAGGAAAGAGAGAGCGAGAGAGAAACATAGAGAGGAGAGAGAGAGAGAGAGAGAAACGTTAATCACACCTCATCATGAACACAGACAACAGGAAATGACAGAGAAAGTCACATGGATCCTTACCGCCAATCAGCAGGACGATGCCTCCCGTCATGGCGATGCGAGACTTCTTGGTTTTGTCATCGCTGCCGCAAGTGGTGCACTTCATCCCCATGGTGGCCACGCCCAGTCCTACCACTGTGACGATGATGCCAACGATCATCAGGGCACGCGTTGCCTGGAGGGAACCTGGGGAGGACAGGGTTGACAAATCAATCACACACAATCTGCAGTCTGTTTTACTATGCGTTCATTCAGCAGAGATTCATCCAGGGAAACGTACAGCAGGTGGAAGCAGATAAAGAGGTGTTGATCTTCAGCCAAACACTGACCCATTTATATTTTAAACCACTGATGAAGTCTAGCAGAAATGTGGGCAGGATGGAGTATATTTGTCCATTTACAGTCTCCTGTTATCCATTCAATATGACCTTCAACACAGTGTGGAGATCAAGTCTCCTAAACTATAACCAAACTAAAGCTGTAATTCTTAGAAAAATGTGTGTTCAGTTTTAAAAGATGAAGATGAATGGCAAACAAGTATTATATTCTTAACTGGACTTAAGGTTGAAGGTTTGTGGCACACTCAGGAAGTAAAACTTGGAGCCATGCATGCAAATGCAAACCACACACACACACTCTCTCTCTCTCTCTGCCACTCCCTCGCCCTGTGCACCTGTGACAGGTGCAACACTAACTTGCTCCAACATGAAACCATTCTGAAAACAGTGTGTGTGTGTGTGTGTGTGTGTAGACAAGGTGTGTTTGTGAGCATGTGTATACCCCCCCCCCCCCCTCTACCATGGTTCAGTTCACAGGAACAGGTCTAACCAGTCAGGGCTGAAATGGGGGAGGGGAGGACGAGGGGTCAAATTTCATTCGGAGAAAGACGCTCCTTTTTCCACTGATGTCAAGGCTTGCTAAACTTCCTATTGGCTGCACCTTCCCACAGTATCATTCAAACAGAGCTGGGATCAAAATGGCGGCGTACAGAAACCGGTACTCATAGAAGCTGAGGACACACCCAGATAGCTGCTCTCCACCACGTCAATAAGGAAAGAGACTGGAAGCATGTTAACAGAGCTTATATGATCTGACCCTATCCAACCCTGTCTAACCCTGTCTAACCCTGACTCTGACCCTAACCCAGGCTCTAACCCTGACCCTAACCCAGGCTCTAACCCTGACCCCCAACTCAAACCTAGGCCCCCGGCCCTAACCCAGGCCAGATTCTGTGCCGTCACAAACCTAGTTTACATAGAGGCTCATACTCTAGTAGTGCTTCTTGTTTTACAATGCAGCAGTCAATCAGCCTGTTGTTATTCCAGATACCCACTTTGTATTCACACGGTTTATGATCATGGCGTCTGATTGCACTACGTTTATCAAGACTGGATTGCATCCATGTTTGCCGACGCCATAAACGTAATTGTTTTATCGAACTCCTTATCCGAAGGGTCGATAGGCAACTCAAACACAGATATGGTTTTACAGCCACACGGAGCGAGCCACTGTAAAGTACGAGCGAGCCCCAGGACGGTGTCAGCTGGGCAGGGAGCCACGAGCACCAGGAGAGGGTAGGAGGCTTCTCAGCAGCAGCATAACTGATGAAGCGCAACATCAGGCCAGTAAACTGCTGAGAAAACTGCTGTAAGGGGCAGGTGGAGGGGTGGGGTGTGTGTGTGTGTGTGTGTGTGTGTGGGGGGGGGGGGGGGGTTGCAAATATGCACAGCACCGAGGAAAGAGCAGGGTAGGCAGACTGGAAGGTGGAGTTGTAGTCACACTGCAATGTCGCTCTCGATCCATTCCAAAGGCATGATTTAACACTGATTTACCACTCGCTGTTACTGTGTGTGAGTGTGTGTGTGTGTGTGTGTGTGTGTGTGTGTGTGTGTGTGTGCGTGTGCAGCTAGTAAGGGTGTCCATGTTCTGATGTTAAAAGGCCGTTGGTGTTTTCTCTGAAGGTCTGTTGATGTTCCTGATCTGTGTTCACACCTGCGTAAAAACACTGTTCCACAATGTTCTTCTGATCTTAAGCCTCCTGCTGCACAGTCCAGATGGACTTTAGGGCAACAACTTTTAAACAAATAGAAATATGAATACAGATTTAAAGAACGTATACAGGTGTTTATGTACCTGTAATAAAACTTGAATTGTGTGTGTGTGTGTGTGTGTGTGTGTGTGTGTGTGTGTGGGGGGGGGGGGGGGGGTATACTGTGTCCTTATTCCTCTTCACTACTCTGTTTACTAAAACAAGAGACAAATAAAGGTGGCGTTCACCACCGCCCCAGCCCCTAGCTAGCTTTCACAGCGCTCAGAGAGCTCCAACGGGATTTTTTCCTATCTTCTAAACAGGGGAGGGAGGGGGAGGGGGGGAGGTGAGGGCCACGCCCACGCAACAGAACAATGGCAACCAACCTAATCATTACCTTGGTCACAGCTTTACCGAAACAAGTCAACGAGTTCCTTGTGTGGAGCCCCTAGGCCAGAGCATGAAAGCCTTTCAAATGAAACTATCGCATTGTTGAGTGTACTCACTGATAAGCGATACCTGGGAAATAAAAGCCATAACAGGCCAAACAGTTTATAAAACAAAAACATAAAAAACTAAAAAACAAAGTGGAGGTTCTGCTAAGAAGAAAAAAAGCAATTACATCAACTACAAGGTTTTAGTCAAACGCTGAAGTGGGAATGTGAGATCCTGGGAATTCACCTGCCGGATACACCTGCTTGAGTTAGGCCTTACCCAAAAACACACCTTACTACAGGATATGCTGCAGGATCCTAGTGTTTTATACACAGCAAAAAAAGATTTGATTCGAAGAGAGAAATGAATATTTTCTTTTTCAATTGAATAGAGAAACACTTACTGTCAAGTTGCAGAATTGAGTCGTAAACTTTGCACTGGATCTGTCCTGTACTTTGGAAGGCACAAGACATCCACAGTCCCTGGTACATGGCCACTGCAGTGATGATGTTATCTCCAACATAGGCAGACATCTTCCACTGGGGCAGGATTGTCCCAATGATCAAACCTATCAAACCGAGCATCGAGAGGGCAAAGCCCAAAATCTGCAATCCTGAGTTTGCCATTTTTAACTATTCTTAGATTTAACACGATTCTTAAAACGCTAAAAAAGATCAACCTCGAGTTGAACTTTCTCGTCCAACTGTCTTATTTTTTTTCTCCGCGCCTTTTCAACCGGACGAATCAAAAACGTATACGTTTGATAAAACTTTACAAAAGGCGATCTGATACTCTTTTCTTAGGAAAAACAAATCTTCAAATCTTCCGTTAAAATGTTAAGACTATTTTTTCTTAGTTTGAGTTCCTATCCAAACGGATAAAGAGGTAATTCCGCACTCCCAGGCACCTGTTCCTCTGCCGCACCTTAATGAGGCTCTGTCGGGGACGAGCGCTTTAAGGTGCTTCCAGAGCGGCCCAGGGGGGCGGGGACGCGCACAGGGGGGCGGGGACGCGCACAGTTTCGACTTCACATCCGCTGGTCTGAACAGAGCTGAGGCCTGCGGTATCATGATGTCACCTGTAGACCACAGGAAAAAGAAATGAAACATATCATTAAGCAGCAGTTTGACAATCCGCATTAAACTGTAAGTTCTTCTGAATTTGGACCTATATTCCTGGGATTTCTAAATATCTCACTCCCAAAAGTGAAAGGTTAATGGGTGCAGCGTCAGTATTCGAGAAGAAATGACCTTCTAGGATAAAGAACAAGCGGCTCGTTTTCACAAATCCCCATGTCAGACTGACGTTGTGAAGCCAGATGCAGCGGTTTTTACCCTGTGATCTTCTTCTCATGATAGTCCTCGCAGTGTCGTCTCAAACAAACAAAGAGGTCTTTGTATGGTCTAAACCCTTAAGGAGCTGCTTCCAGCCCTGCTGTCTGAGGTCAAGATATTCAGGAGGCTAACGCAGCAAGACCCAGACAGTCACATACCTTACCTAAAAGGATTACATGTGGTGTTTCACATCTAACATCCATCCTAGACAGTGTGTTTATCTGTGAGCTAATGTGTTCTGAAAGGCGTTTAACACCATGACATTATAGGGAGAACCAGGAAAAATAACAATAGAGCTAGTTTAGAAAGGGAACTACTTGATCTGACTTCCTTTCCTGTGATTTGTTTGGACACTTCCTTTATCCATCCATCCCTCCATAATGATGCGATTTTATTTTGATTTACAGAGATTTAACTTGAGTGGGGGGGAAATTGAGTCAGTACTTCAACTGTGACCAGACCTTTGAGTATCTGAACTTCAGCTTGAGTGAAGAAGTAATTTACTTGGCAACAACAAATAGTCATGGAAAACAACCCCCCCCCCCCCCCATGGAAAACACCCCCCCAAAAAAAACTGGCAAAGATAGAAACTGAAACCAACGGTATAAAAAAAACACAACATGAGAAATCTTTCACAACACGGGTGTATTTTGGAAATCTAGGTAAGATCAAACAGATACCTGTGTGTGTGTGTGTGTGTGTGTGTGTGAGTCACAGCTCGTGTGTGTGTGTGTGAGTCACAGCTTGTGTGTGTGAGTGAGTGAGTCACAGCTCGGACACGCCCCTGCCATGACTCCTACCTCCTGGTGGTATCTGTAGGTGGCTCAGGGCAGATGTTTCCAGCTGATACTGGCTGGGTGGGTGGGGGGGGATCCTGGGTGGGTGGGGGGGGGGATCCTGGGTGGGTGGGGGGGGGATTCTGGGTGGGAGGGGGGGAGCCTGGGTGGGTAGGGGGGGGTCCTGGGTGGGAGGGGGGGGGATTCTGGGTGGGAGGAGGGGAGCCTGGGTGGGTAGGGGGGGGTCCTGGGTGGGAGGGGGGGGGGATCCTGGGTGGGAGGGGGGGGGATCCTGGGTGGGAGGGGGGGAGCCTGGGTGGGTAGGGGGGGGTCCTGGGTGGGAGGGGGGGGGGGATCCTGGGTGGGAGGGGGGGGGGATCCTGGGGGGATAGGGAGGGAGGAGCCTGGGCAGGAAGTGGGGGAATTTGGGTTTGAGTTACAGTAGATGTTGAAGGAACACTGACCTGATTTTACTGTACCTTCCTTTTGTAACGTAACCACGACGACGACGATCTAAGTTCCATCGGAAGCCACTGTTCACCGCTGAGCTTAAAAAAGGGAGTGGACTTCTGTCACCAAACTGGTTTACTGAGAGTGCTGCCACCACCTCCAGGCTGTTCCTGTTAACCACTGAGGAGACACAAGCTTGAACACAGACAAACAAGACAACAGCCCTGAACAGTCCTGTACACAGTTAGCTGTTTCATCACTCCCCCTCACTTGAACATCAAC
Source organism: Neosalanx taihuensis (assembly GCA_030340665.1). Classification (NCBI taxonomy): domain Eukaryota; kingdom Metazoa; phylum Chordata; class Actinopteri; order Osmeriformes; family Salangidae; genus Neosalanx; species Neosalanx taihuensis. The sequence continues at coordinate 8,411,038 of CM059310.1, forward strand.
AGAATCAGGCTCGTCGTAAGACTTCACCTCCAAACCTTTGGGTGGTATTGAGTCATTTCCTGAGTCACTTGGAAGGTCCCTAATGTGGTGGGAGGGTGTGAAGGTTTCACTGAGGGGGAGTTACGAAAGCAACTTTCTAAGATTTTTTAAGGTTTGTTTTGGTTAGGGGGGGGGGGGGGCAGGGAGAGCTTGTGACACCCTGAGATGGTTTGAATTAAGAACAGGAGAACAGGAGAACCGTGGACCGATGCTGGAGACATGCTGTACGGCTCTGATTCAGACCTGGATGTTCTGAGCCTGTTCCTGCGGAATAAACACCCAGCCTGGCGTCTCTTTCATAGCTGTGACATCACTCAGGCAGTCTTGGTTATGATGGGAAGCTCAACTTCCGCTGCTGCAAGTGCCTTTTTGATGGATGCACTGATAACATTGTCAATAGCTTCAAGTTGACTGGCTCTGTGTGTGTGAGGTCACATGACAGGTGCGAGTCACGCTCCGGCTCCGTGGTTCAGGGTGTGGATAGTGTACTTCAGCAATAATGCTGCGTTTTAGGACAGAAGGTCAGATCACGATGAAATAAGCGATGAAGCAACGGAGCTCACTGCTCACTGACATCTAGTGGCCACTGGTGGTAACTGCAGATGACTGCGTGGCCTGTGTGTGGGCCGGAGGGAGAGAGGGGGGAGGTCTGTGACGGAGATCCTGCGAGCTGAGAGATCCTTTTGAGAGGGAGGGAGGGATGTGGGGGGGGGGGCTGTCGGGCACAGAACGTTTTTCACTGCTCGCTCATTTGTAAAACCACCGACTTTATCACCTCTCTGAATACCTCAACATCATTACTGTGACCATGAGCTGTAACACACCCCCATTACCTCCCCTTTCCTCACCCTTACTTACTCTCCCTCTCTCTCTCTCTCTCTCTCTCTCTCTCTCTCTCTCTCTCTCATTCCTCTCACTCCGGTCCTCAACAATAAAGCAAATTTACATCCTAATGAGAACAGGAGCTGAGAAGAGGGAGACAGGAGTGTGTGTGTGGGGGGAGAGGGGGGAAGGAGGGGAGGCAGGAGGGCTGGAGAGTGTGTGAGAGAGATAAAGGTGAAATCAACAGCGGCACGTTTGTCGGGGGGTAGGGGTGGGGGGTTTGGCGGGGGGGGGGGGGGGGTGAAGGACAATGGCAATGTGAGGCACATACTAACTCTGTATGTGTGTTTTGCGAGTGTGTCTGTGTGTTTCTGTGCATGTACAACATTATAGTGTGTGTTGCATACATATCGAACTGGATGGTTAGCTAGCCTCTGTTGATGGGGTGTACAAGCGCCTCAATTCTGCGTAGCTAAACTGAAACACAGTATAAAAAAGCTGTTAAGCCTGGCCTCACTAGGGTGCACTTCCCTTAGCATCCTGAGGAGGGCAGTAGAGGACAGCAACAAACGATTGTAATCAGTCTCGTTCAGAGGATGAGCAACTGCAGCATGCACTGCATGGGTGACTAAGGGAGTGTGTGTGTGAGAGGGTGAGGGTGTGTGCGTGCATGTGTGTGAGTGTGTGTGTGTGCGCAGGTGCGCGTGTGCACGCACGCAGGCGGGGTTGTGTTGGAGCGGAGGGAATTCAGCCAGAGGATGTGGGTGTGCGTCCTGGGAGACAGGAAGACGTCAAGGTCACATGTGAGGACCCCCCCTCCTCGCCCCCCCCCCCCCCCGCCCCCCTCCCCCCCCTCCCCCTCTCCCCCCCCTCCCCCCCCCACCCTCCCCCCCCTCCCCTCCTGTGAGGCGACGAGGTGTGAGCACTGCTACAGAAGCAGATCCAGCCTGTCTGCTTGTTAGTGTCGGACGGTTTAGAGCGCGATGAACGTGTGCCTGTGTGTGTGTGTGTAGTGTTTGAAAGTGATCACAATGTGTGTAACCGTGCAGCATTTGTGGGTTCAAGTGTACGTGTGTGTTTAAGTGTGGTAAGTGTGTGCGAGTGTGTGCCCGAGTGTGTAGTAGAGTATGTGTGAGTGAGTGAGTGAGTGAGTGAGTGTGGTGATTGTAATAATGGTTGGTGCAGGGAAGCCCTTGTACTAAGCCTGGGTCCAGATGGTAAATATAATGAGGAAAGTAAGCAGCATGCTAGGTGTGTCTCCTGACTCCCCCCCCCCCCCCCCACCCTCTCCCCTCTCCAGGGAGGAATTATGAATAATTTATGATGAATCATTACTTTTAACAGATCGCTTTTCTCCCACCGTGAATACAAACCCAGCTCTGGAGAACCCACTGTGTATTTATGTTTCAGAATGTGTATTTATGCAGATGAACGATTTTCGATAAAAAAAGAGTCTGAAATGGATTCTTTAGCTATAACGACGGATTATATCCCTTAATACATCACCTGGTAATTCACCAGATTAATGTGTGCCTAATCCCTGAGCCGTCAGATCCAGTTCACCTGCTCACCTGACGAGGGGCACACTCTCATGAGGGCTCTGGAGGGGGAGAGACACCGTGATTGGTCAGCTGAGCTGAGTCTGTGTCAGGTCTTTCTCTCTCTGGCTGGACAGGTAACCATGACAGGTAACCATGACAGGTAACCATGACAGGTAACCAGGACAGGTAACCATGACAGGTAACCAGGACAGGTAACCAGGACAGGTAACCAGGACAGGTAACCAGGACAGGTAAACATGACAGGTAACCATGAAAGGTAACCATGACAGGTAACCATGACAGGTAACCATGACAGGTAACCATGACAGGTAACCAGGACAGGTAACCATGACAGGTAACCAGGACAGGTAACCAGGACAGGTAACCAGGACAGGTAACCAGGACAGGTAAACATGACAGGTAACCATGAAAGGTAACCATGACAGGTAACCATGACAGGTAACCAGGACAGGTAACCATGACTGGTAACCATGATTCCATCCCACATCCTGACATGTAATCACACCCATCATTCCTTTCCTGGTCCTAATCTGAGTTTCCATGGAGATGGGTGAGGGGAAGAAGCCTCGGAGCATCTCGACAGTCAAACGGAGTCGCAGCCATTCATCGCTCTGATGCTGTTTTTCAATCATCTTGGCCTGTTTGAAATGAGGCCTGGTTATAAAGTTGCTCGGAGTGCAAGCGTGGTTCTGTGAGCCTGGGGGGTCAGCTGACTGGGGCGTGGCCTCACACAGCTAGGGGCGTGGCCTCACACAGCTAGGGGCGTGGCCTCACACAGCTAGGGGCGTGGCCTCACACAGCAGGGGCGTGGCCTCTCACAGCAGGGGCGGGGCCTCTCACCGCAGGGGCGGGGCCTCTCACAGCAGGGGCGGGGCCTCTCACAGCTAGGGGCGTGGCCTCTCACAGCAGGGGCGTGGCCTCTCACCGCAGGGGCGGGGCCTCTCACAGCAGGGGCGGGGCCTCTCACAGCAGGGGCGTGGCCTCTCACAGCAGGGGCGTGGCCTCTCACAGCAGACAGACTCCCACGCAGCTCCTGGCTCCTGATGAAGCACGTCACGCCACATTGGTCATTCCAAACAGAGCGGCCATTCCAAACAGCCCATCTCAGCACAGACCGGGTTTTGCGAGGGACTCATTAATCGTGTCTTTACTTAGCGGGTAATATGTGGGTAATTAGTTTTAAATGCCAATTAAGATCATGTGTAGGCACATAGATGCTGAGAGCCAGAGAGGGATTTCAGACGGCTTCGTGTGAGAGAATGTGGTGACCTCTGACCCTGTCTTAATGAGGCTGCGTGTGTGTGTGTACGTGTGTGTCTGAGTGTGTACGTTTGTGTCTGAGTGTGTGCGTGTGTGCACGTGTTGGGAGGGGGGGGGATGGAAAGAGAGAGAGAGGGAGGAGAGAGAGAGAGAGAGAGAGAGAGAGAGAGACAGAGAAAGAGAGAGAGAGAGAGAGAGAGAGAGAGAGAGAGAGAGAGACAGAGAGAGACAGAGAGAGAGAGACAGAGAGAGAGAGAGAGAGAGAGAGAGAGAGAGAGAGAGAGAGAGAGAGAGAGAGAGAGAGAGAGAGAGAGAGAGAGAGAGAGAGAGAGAGAGAGAGAGAGAGAGAGCTGGTGTGTCTGTGTGTCTGCCCCCCCTCCTGCTCAGTATCCAGGTGGCAGACTCAGACCCAGCAGGCTGTCACCTGTCACTCTGCACTGACCTGTGAGGAGCTTCTGCTGGGGCCACCATCTGGAACACACTCACACACACACACACACACACACACACACATAAACACACCCTGCACACCTGTACGCACACACACACACACACACACACACCCTGCACACCTGTACGCACACTCACACACTCACACACACATACATGCACACACACAAACCCTGCACACCTGTACGCACACACATACGCACACACAGAGGGGGAGAGAGAGGAGGGGGAGAGGGAGGAAACAGAGGAGGTGAGAGGAGGGGGAGAGGGGGGAGAGGGGAGAGAGGAGGGGGAGAGGGGGAGAGGAGGGGGGAGGGAGGGGGGGAGAGAGGAGGGGAGGGGGGGAGAGGGGGAGAGAGGAGGGGGGGAGAGGGGGAGAGAGGAAAACAGAGGAGGTGAGAGGAGGGGGGAGAGGGGAGAGAGAGGAGGGGGGGGGGGAGGGGGAGAGAGGAAACAGAGGAGGTGAGAGGAGGGGGGGAGAGGGGGAGAGAGGAGGGGGAGAGGGGGAGAGAGGAGGGGGGGAGGGGGGAGAGGGGAGAGAGGAGGGGGGAGAGGGGGAGAGAGGAGGGGGGGAGAGGGGAGAGAGGAAACAGAGGAGGTGAGAGGAGGGGGGGAGGAGGGGAGAGAGGAGGGGGGAGAGGGGGAGAGAGGAGGGGGGAGAGGGGAGAGGAGAGGAGGGGGGGGAGAGGGGGAGAGAGAGGAGGGGGGAGAGGGGGAGAGAGGAAACAGAGGAGGTGAGAGGAGGGGGGAGAGGGGGAGAGAGGAAAAAGAGGAGGTGAGAGGAGGGGGGAGAGGGGGAGAGAGAAACAGAGGAGGTGGAGAGGAGGAGTTGTGGAGCCTCACAGGGTTTCTGCTGCAGAGGGTTCTAAATCCTTTAACCACGATTTCTCTCATCCTATTACACACATGGGTGGTGGGGAAGTAAGACATGTTAAATACTGTGTGTGTGTGTGGGTCTGTGTGTGTCTGCTTGTGTCTATGTGTGTGTGTGTGTGTGTGTGTGTGTGTGTGTGTGTGTGTGTGTGTGTTGTGTGTGTGTGTGTCTGTGTGTGTGTGTGTGTCTGCTTGTGTCTATGTGTGTGTGTGTGTGTGTGTGTCTGTGTGTGTGTGTCTGCTTGTGTCTATGTGTGTGTGTGTGTGTGTGTGTGTGTCTATGTGTGTGTGTGTGTGTCTATGTGTGTGTTGTGTGTGTGTGTGTGTGTGTGTGTGTGTGTGTGTGTGTGTGTGTGTGTGTGTGTGTGTGTGTGTCTGTGTGTGTGTGTCCTGCTTGTGTCTATATGTGTGTGTGTGTGTGTGTGTGTGTCCTGTGTGTGTGTGTCTGCTTGTGTCTATGTGTGTGTGTGTGTGTGTGTGTGTGTGTGTGTCTATGTGTGTGTGTGTGTGTGTCTATGTGTGTGTGTGTGTGTGTGTGTGTCTGTGTGTGTCTGTGCATCTTCCTCTCAGCATTAGCCGAGTGTCTGACTCTCATGTAATGATTCAACTCCAGCTCCAGCCCCTATCTCAGACCAGCGCACCACCAGAAAGCAGCTAACCTTTGACCTCTGTCGAAAGGATTCACGCCTTTCATCCAGCTCTGCAAACCAGAGCTCACTAAGTCTCCCTGCCTGTTGTCTCTCAGTGTCTCCAAGCCAGAAGCTGTTTACCCACATCTCACAGCCCTCCCCCACCAATCAGAACAGCCAGGACACAGTCTATCGCCCGCTGGAGACTCCTATTGTCCCTTCATGCTGCAGTTTTGGGGTGGGTGCCAATTAAGCTGCAGACATGGTGAGGATGAAGACTGCATGAGAAATGAAGACGGGGTCCCCTCAGAATCAACATCCTCCTCTTCCTCCTTTGTTGGAGAGTGACAGAGGAGGCAGGGGGAGGGGTAGGGAGACCCTGGGGGGGGAGGGGGGGTGAGCCTCCAATACTGTCATGGGTGGGAGAGAGAGACAGAGAGAGAGAGAGGGGGGAAGAGAGAGACGAAGACAGAGAGACAGAGAGAGACAGAGAGAGGAGAGAGAGAGACAGAGACAGAGAGAGAGAGAGGAGAGAGAGAGAGAGAGAGAGAGAGAGAGAGCCACGCAAAGAAGAGGAGATTAGAGGACAGGAGGGGATGGGAGAGCAGAGGAGAGGATGTCATGAAATAAACATGGGAGAGAAAGTGTTTGTGGGTAAAAGACTTCCTATTCGGATCCCCTCAGGGTTCCTGCTTCCTGCCCGTTCAGTTGCTAGGCGCTGAAGTTAAGCTGCTAGTGAGAGAACAGGGACACCGTGTTGGCCGACTGTGTAACTGCACAACGTTAGCACCAGGCTGGATGTTACCATGGCAGTCAACCACCACAATCATTTAAGTCCATATTTTCGTTGACATTTCTCTTGGTCTCAAACAAGATAAGAACTGGAGGAGGGAAAGAAATCATCTTCCCCATCAGCTCATCTGTCCGTCCCTTGAAAGATCCCCCCCAACAGTGTCACCTTGAAATGAGTCCCCTGTGTAGGCTGCTGGTGCAGGCTGGGGTAATTGGACTGCAGGGGGAGGTGACAGAGGGCTGGCCCGGACCCCCGGGACATGGACCAGATTAGGAGGGGGGGAGCCATCAGTATTCCTGAAGAGCCACGGAGATGCAGGTGTGAGCAGGACAAGGTTAGAGGCAAGAGCGATGCTGTGTGTGTTTGTGTGTGTGTGTCTGTCTGTTTGTTTAACTAGGTGGAGGGCCACTGTGGCATCTCAATAGGTTTATGTATGTGTGCGTGCATGTATATGTGTTTTTACATGTGTGTTTACATGTGTGTAGATACACACACGTGTGTGTGTGTGTATGTGTGTGTGTGTGTGTGTGTGTGTGTGTGTGTGTGTGTGTGTGTGTGACTGTGTGTGTGTGTGTGTGTGTGACTGTGTGTGTGTGTGTGTGTGTGTGTGTGTGTGTGTGTGTGTGTGTGTGTGTGTGTGTGTGTGTGTATGTTTTGGTGTCGGACCCCGTGGCATTTTAATGGGTTTATGTTGGAGAAGGCTGTGTGAGAATATTCACAGCTCTAGAGAGAGCTGTGGTAGATAGACCTGAGACACCCCCAGAGTTGTAATCACCTCTTTCTCTCTTTCTCTCACACACACACACACACACAGGCATACACACAAACACAAATACACACACACAAACATACACACAGACACACACACACACACACAGAAAGAGCTCTCGACACAATCCGAACAGCTACGGTGTATCCCATCATGCTGGGGGTCTTCCATAAACATGCACACAACACTGAAGACATCCTGAATGGACTGGAACACTCTCTCCTGTCTCCCCAGGCTGAGAGCCTTCAGTCTGCCCTTCTCCCTCACACACACACACACACACACACACACACACACACACACACACACACACACACACACACACATACACACACACACACACACACTCACATACACACTCACTGACACACACACACACATACACACACACACATGCACACATAAAACACACACACACATACACACACACACACACACGCACACACACACACACTCTCACCCACACACACTCCTGAATTGGATGAGCATCTGCTCCCCTCTGTGAGGAACCTGGGCTAATCAGAGATCTGTCGGTTCTCTTTCATCTCAGAACCTTCTGCAGAGCAGACCCTCAGGACCTTCAGCAGAACTGTTCTCCTGAGCAGACAGATTCTGGGGCTCCATGCTGCTTTTCCTGCTCTACCAGTGAGGAGGATGAACTCAGATGAACCTCAGAACTTTTTTAAACATCACCGGGTCTATGTGGCTTTCATTTCCCTTTCGTACACTGAGTTCACTAACCCCCAGCCTCCAGCAGAGGGCGGTGTTCTACAGCTCATCACTGAGCTGGCCCGGCGGCCATGTTGCCTTTCCCACAGTCCTCCACTCTCCCACATGACCGCTCACAGAAGCTTTAATTTACTGTTTGAAACCCACCGCTAGCGTTGATGCCATTTGTCAATTTGTGTACGTGTGGGTGACAGATATAGAGAGATGGAGATAGTGAAAGAGCGAGAGAGAGACAGAGAGAGGGAGGGAGAGGGGGCGGGGGGGCGGGGGGGATATGTCTTCTCCCAGCAAGGAACAAGAAACATACTGTGTGTTATGGACAGGGTCAGTAGTACTGTGTGTTATGGACAGGGTCAGTAGTACTGTGTTATGGACAGGGTCAGTAGTACTGTGTTATGGACAGGGTCAGTAGTACTGTGTGTTATGGACAGGGTCAGTAGTACTGTGTGTTATGGACAGGGTCAGTAGTACTGGTGTGTTATGGACAGGGTCAGTAGTACTGAGTGTTATGGACAGGGTCAGTAGTACTGTGTTATGGACAGGGTCAGTAGTACTGTGTATTATGGACAGGGTCAGTAGTACTGTGTGTTATGGACAGGGTCAGTAGTACTGTGTTATGGACAGGGTCAGTAGTTACTGTGTTATGGACAGGGTCAGTAGTACTGTGTTATGGACAGGGTCAGTAGTACTGTGTATTATGGACAGGGTCAGTAGTACTGTGTGTTCTGGACAGGGTCAGTAGTACTTGTGTGTTATGGACAGGGTCAGTAGTACTGTGTATATGGACAGGGTCAGTAGTACTGTGTATTATGGACAGGGTCAGTAGTACTGTGTGTTATGGACAGGGTCAGTAGTACTGTGTATTATGGACAGGGTCAGTAGTACTGTGTGTTATGGACAGGGTCAGTAGTACTGTATTATGGACAGGGTCAGTAGTACTGTGTGTTATGGACAGGGTCAGTAGTACTGTGTGTTATGGACAGGGTCAGTAGTACTGTGTTATGGACAGGGTCAGTAGTACTGTGTATTATGGACAG